>BCKG01000001.1:1000603-1387745 GCA_001600535.1 Yarrowia sp. JCM 30696 | reverse complement strand
CCATAGTGACCAGCGGCATTAGCGTCATGGGCGGATCTGATTAGATCTTGACGATAAGGAATATCAGGAATACAGAGGCGTCTGTCTTCCATCTCCCCCCCCACTAGAGTCCAGTAGTACATCAGGCCGTCGTGAACAGCAAAATGCTTGGAGTAGTGGTTAATGCGCGTGGGCATCTGCAACAAGCCGGTCTTGTCCGTCAACACTTCGTAGAGGTCACAGAGATCATCATCGTTCTCGTAACCTTGCTTGATTTCCTCCACTCTGTCCGGTGCTATGAGCTCGTAGACGTTCAACAACTTCAAGGGGACACGGCTGAGAGCATCAGCAGCACCATTCTTGTCGCCAGGAATGTAGTGAATCTCGAGGTCATAATCAGCGAAGAAGTCCATCCACCTGGCAAGCCGACCAAGGAGAGGCCCCTTCTGACTGAAGAAGTAGGACAGGGACTGATGGTCCGTCAGGATGTCAAAGGGTCGGAGGAGAAGGAAGTGTTTCCATTTTCCTAGAGCGTGRATAACAGCAAACAGCTCTTTATCCCTGACTGGCCMTCGAAGTTGTGAACCACTGAGTTTGGCGGACTCATACGCRATGGGGTGAAACTTACCATCAGCGTCATCCTGCTCCAACACRGCACCAACTGCATAATCGCAAGCGTCGGTAGATACGCGGAAACGGCCGTCACGCGAGGGTGTCTTCAGCACAGGAGCGGTCACAAGGGCTTCTTTTAATGACTTAAAAGCTTGGTCAACGTCTGAGGCCCACACAAAGGGAACATCCTTGGCCAACAAACGTGTAAGTGGTGTCGCCACCTTGGAGTAGTTCTTGATAAAACGGCGGTAGTAGCCAGCCAAACCGAGAAAGCTCATAACATCTTTCCGGTTCTGAGGGACGGGCCACTCCTCAACCACCTTCACTTTACCAGGATTGGGACTCACTCCATCGGCAGATACCACGTGACCGAGGAATTCTATCTCCGACTGATAGAACTCGCACTTGGATCGTTTAGCATAAAGCTGGTTCTCTCTAAGAGCCGAGAGGACAAGATCCAAATGATGGGCGTGTTCTTCACGATTTTTGCTGTAGATAACAATGTCATCCAAATAGACTCGCACAAAAACGTTCAGATAAGGTTTGAGAACATCATCCATCATGGTCTGAAAGGTAGCAGGGGCGTTGCAAAGACCGAAAGGCATCACCTTGTACTCGTAATGGCCTTGAGGACARACAAAAGCAGTCTTCTCTTGGTCATCGGGATTGACAAGCACTTGGTGGTAGCCAGAGTGGAGGTCGAGCTTTGAGAAAACGGTCGAACCATGGAACTGATCGAGGATGTCGTCAATTCGTGGCAGCGGGTAGCTGTTCTTGATCGTCTTRGCATTCAGAGCCCTGTAATCCACACACATGCGCCACTGGTCATCCTTCTTCTTGACAAACAAAATCGGTGCGCCATACGGCGAGCGAGAGGGCACGATGATACCCTTCTCCAAGCCTTCACGGATCTGTTTTGTCATCTCCTCCTGGTGTGCCCAACTCAGTCGGTAAGGGGGTCTCGACGGAGGAACTGTACCGGGAATCAGTTCAATAGAGTGTTCCACACCACGGTCGGGAGGCATCATAAATCCACCAAAGACGGGGCCAAAGGGCCAAGTCCTGGAATCGAGGGTGGCGAGTCCAAAAGACCCCCAGATTCCAGTCCTTCACTAGTGCTTCCCCGCACACTCGTCCGCTTCAAGTAATACCAAGTATAGAATCCCTATAGGAACAGCCTATACTTTGTCCTTGGACAAGGGATCATGATCTTGATGTTCCATAAGATCAGACAAGAACAGTTAGCTATCAAACAGAAAGGGAGCTAAACTGTTTCCCTAAATCTCTCATCTTTCCTCCAGTCCTCAGTCGTCAAGACTCAAGAACTCCATACCGTTATGTTAGGAGAGCCGGGCCTCAGATCACGTGGGTCTGCGTAGTCAGCATCCACCTGATGATCTGTTACAATCAAGATCGGCCTGGCTAGCTCAATCGGTAGAGCGTGAGACTCTTATTAGTAAGCAATCTCAAGGCTGTGGGTTCAAGCCCCACGTCGGGCTCCTTTTTTTGAATTTTTTTCCAACGTTCAAAAATCATAATTTTGATACTCTCGGCTGATTGAACGTCACATTTCCCCCATTATTTCGTCTCATCGTATTTGTACTACTTCCCGCCTCTCAATTCCATCATCTTGTTAAATATACATACAGGTTAGCTGAACATCTCCTCTTCTTCTTCTTCCTCCTCTTCGGGCACAAAGGCCTCGTCCTTATCCTTCTTTTCCTTTTCTTCGGCCTGGGGTTCCGGACGCATCGCTGCAGCAGCCACAGCCACGTCCACCACATTGGGCTCCATGAGAATATGGTCGTCAACGGCATTCGTAGCGTTCTGCACTGCTCGCATGAGATCCTCTTCGTTGATGGAGTCCACCGAGAGATCCATCATGGACATGTCGTGGCCCTCAACAGGAGCGGTTGGTGCTGGCTGCTGGGGTGGAGTCTCGTCATGGTCGTCGATTTCAGCTTCAGCAAGAGACCCGATCTGGGCAGCAGCCTTTCGCTTCTTTCTGGGTCTCAGTCCGTCAGCAGCAGCAGGGTCCTTGGGATCCACATGGCCCTCGTCCACAGCGTCCTGGACAACGGTTCGGATGAGATCCTCGGCCTTGAGCTGCTCAGCCTCGTCCTTGAGCAGCTTGGTACGCTTCTTCCGGGGCTTTTTGGGTGGTGGGGCAGGAGCAGGAGACGGCAGACTCTTTTCCGACTCGGCGTTGGGCTCATCGACCTGCACACGCTTGCTTTTGAGCGGTTTGAGAGGGTACCGAGATCCCTCGGTTCGAGGCTTACCCTTGGGGTTGTGGTTGTTGTCCACCACCGTTCGAATCACCTCCTTGGCTCCATAGTACTCGGGGAACGACTTTGTAAAGTGCTCCTTGAAGGTCGCGTGGTCGTACTCCTGTTTGGCAATCCTCACCTCCTCCAGGTAGTTGGGCTTGGACTTGAGAATCCGCAACGAGTCACTCCATGCGTGTCTCGATCTGTGGGGGTACAGGCTGTGCAGTTTCATCATGGCCGCCACGGGGGTCTTTTCCGAGTGTGCAATGGCCAGCAGAGCCTTTCTCTCCTTGTCGTCAAGTCGTTTCTTGACGTTGAACGCTCGCGATCGGGTATACAGCTCGTTCCAGTCCACGGCCTCCTTGGGTTTACTCTGGGCCGAAATCAAAAAGTCCTTGATCTGATGCCAGTCGATTCCGTAGGGGTAGTTGTGTCGTTGCAACCGAGCAATCTCGTTCTGGGACATTTCAGTGGTGATGGTGACTAATCTCTGACGAACAAGCTCGGGGTCTCTGTTCAGCACATACGACACAGTCTGAACCAGCACCTCGATGGTGACATTGTTCTCCGTGGCGGTTTTGTTGGCTGCGTAAATCACCTTGTCCTGAGTACGCGTGAACTTGGAGGTATCATAGCCAGAAGGAAGAGTCTGTTGTGGTTGGGGAACGTTGGCCAGCACTTCTTCAGGCTCTAGAACGGGCTCAGGAACGTGTTCAGGGAGGCGATCCTCGTTCGGTCCACTGCCAGAAGGTTCTTCAGCAGGCTCTTCTCCAATGATCTGAAACTTGTTGTTTTTAAACCGGTAGACATCCGGGAACAGCTCCACAAAGTGCTCTTCGCACTCGCCTTCGTTGAAACGAGCAGCCGCGAGCCGAGTGGTTTTCGAAACACTGCCTCTGTCAGCCAGCAGTCTGTAGTACCGCTTGTGCCACTGTTGTAAGCTCTTGTGGGGGTACTTTCGATGCACAGCTCTGGCTCCGTCGAAAATCGTAGCAGCCACCTCCAGATGCGCCATCAGACACCGATCTTCCGTGCTAACGAACTTGCCTGCTTCCCAGGTCACCGCCTCGGTGATTTCGGGCCACTTGATATCTGCGTCGGTCGAAGAATCGTCGAGATTCGAAATCGCAGCCTCGAATTTCGGCCACTCGACATTCTCAAGCATCGCAGCCTCCTTGAGCGCCAGAGAAACCATCTCAGACTCCTGTCGTAGCTCAGACAGATGTTTTCTGATAGTATAGGGACCGATCGAGAGAGCAAACTCGAGAATCTTCAACAGCAGCCGATCAGGGACCTTTTCGGCGGCAAAACGGGCGTTTGTCTCGAGAATGAACTTGTCTTCGGCCATGGAAAACATGGTCTGGGGTCCATCTGCGTCTCCTTCATCATCCTCTTTATCATCTTCGTCGAACAAAAACGGCTGATCGGTATCTGAATCTGACGAGTAAAACTTGGGGAACTTTTGCTGGAGGAAAACCACCGTGGTATCCAGGATAAATTCGGTTTCGGCATCCTTCATTCGAGTCTCAAGCTGCTCGGGGGTATATTGGTTCTTGAGAAGAGTGTATCGATTTCTCCAGTGCCGTTTCAGTCTGTGGGGAAACTGCTGGCCCAGCGAGTCAATGGCATCGTGTAACGACGCACTGGTGTATACCTGGTACAGGATCAGGACGTCTTCAATCTGGTCAAACTTGACCCACACATTGTCTCTGCAGTTGGCGGACGACTTCAAAGCGCTCCAATTTTTGTCGGACAAAAACGTGAAAAGCGACTCCCAGTCAATGGTCGACGGGTAACGAGCATGCCGTATTCGTTTGATCTGCTGCTCGTCCATGCCGTTGAGATAGTCCATTCGATATCTGATATTGTCGACGGATCGGTTCATAATGTGGGACAGCGCCACCAGCAGGTCTGCATTGGAGACACCGCCGGTCTGGGCGAGGTCCTTGGAGTCGATGATCACCCGGTCATAACCTCTGGTGTAGGGCAGAGACTGGGTCGACGAGATGTTGGGTTCAGTCATAAGGTGTGGAGGAGGTTTGAATTCCCAAGCGTCAGAAATAATATAGACGCCCTTCTGCAGTGTTGGGACAAGTGGATTTTTTAGGGTCTGTTTTTTGAGTTGAAGGGCGCGGTAGGGTAACCGAGGAAAGTTGGTGAAGGACTTACAGTTGGTCTGAATCTGTGCGGAAAAAGCGGCACTTTCAGCACGGCTTCACGTCGAGTGGGGTCCAAAAAAGTCGTTGGCCCGCAGGCGTCCGGCTCGTGGTTTATATGGTTACAAGTTATGGACTCCTCACTCCACAGACGATAGTGGGCCATAAACTCAACAATCTAAACTCTAAAGGACGTTAGAAGGTCTTTATGGTGACGTCATAGAGCACTCTGTGAAGATAGACGCGAGAGGTTTTGGTGAGATGGTGACGAGACGCTCAGAGTGCCTCTTGTGTATTTTTTGCGGCACGTTTCTCCCCCTTTTCACCCAGTTTGATACTCTTCAATGTCAAATACGGAAGCCTAATTAAGGATATTCTTAGACTGTCTTCTGCTAATACCCATAGACTTAGCATGCGGCATCACCATCCACTTTCCGGCTTGGTATGCAGCTGCAAATGGGGAGTGTTTGGTATCAAAAGCGTCGCCGTGAGCTCGCCAATGAAGTGGCCGACTCCGATTTCCACCCACATAGCTCCCTCACCACCAACTCTGCTTCGCCCCCGCATCAAGCCACAGCCATACAATGCCCATATTTATCTATACCCCACCAGTCGCTAGTTTTCCCCCGAAGAGACCCCTGCTTAGCCCGGCTCGTATACCGCTTTTAGCTGCGTAAGGGGCATGTCTAGAGACACGGATGTCGGCCAAAACGCATCTTTCTGCTGCGCACCGGTTTCCACTAGGTTGGGAAGCTGGTTAGACGCTAGTCCGAAGAGGACTTTTGCTGTGGGAAACGTTTCGAAGACGATTGGGTTTTGGAAAAGCGATATCACAAAAAGTGGGGAATGTCCAGTTATTACTAACGTCAATAGACGACGTTCACAGGAAAACTAGATGGACGGAACATCTGCAGAGCTGAAAGCTAGCTGGCTAGTCTTGTTAATCGCCAAGTAAGATCCCGACAAGTCTCCAGATCCGAGGCTAGTCTGATGCTAGAGGAAATGTCTGTAGGCAGGTGTAACCGAAAAACGAGATGAGCAGTGTTACAGATTGGAAGAGTTATGCAAAGTGGTCGGAATTTAACGGATGGGTGTTTGTACTTCGGTAAAAGCTGCTGTGGACCTCGTAGCGCTCAACTGAAGAAATTATTCAGAGTGGGCCAAGAGGCTAGATTCTTACTGAAACTCCACGGAGTCCCGGCACATCTTATGATTCCGGTGGGGAGGTGAATGTATAAGTATAAGGCGAACTCTCGTAATTGGTGGTTCGGAGACCGCTGTCATCTGTGAGTTTTTTTTATTTTTAAGATGAATTACAGCTACTGAGATCTACTTCAGCTAGAGAGGGTGAATCTCTTGTATCATTGCAAGTGTGGATGTCTATGGTATAGCAGGAAGATGATTGGTAGCTTCGAAACTCTTGAAAACAACCAGAGGACTTCCAGTCTTCTACCTTTGTCAAGAATGTAGTCAAATCCACCCAGTCTCTTCTCGATCGAGTCGATTGTTCGCTCAACCTTTCTCCTGGAGATTCAACATCAAGTCCAACAAGTCTTGAACATCTCTAGTCATAAGAAAATCAACTGAACAGAACATTCAATTAGTATGGGTATCAAGACTTCAAACCTCAGCGAGTATACATCTTCAAGAAGAAAAGGCTGCATTTCTTCTAGATGAAAATGATAAGAGGAAGACTGGTCATTGTTAGCTATGAGGTTGTCCATACTCCATAGATATTGGATATTTAGTGACCGTCACAACTTTCAACCAAAGTACACATGGTTAGTACTAACTACAGTCACTCGCAGTTACTGTTAGAAGCAATAATACTACAGCCCTAGCTAGACACACTCAAAAAAGAACAGCTACCTTCCATTCACCACCCATCTATCCACCACCCTCTGCTTAGTAAGCACCTATTACTGTGACCTACACACATACTCACAAATCCATCCCCGTTACAACCACCTCAATCACATGATACCGAATACCGAATACCGAAGACCGAATACCACCCTCCTTCAGTATCACCATGACAATATCAATATGCAAGATTAGCTCTATTTGGTATGAAACCTAGACTCCAAGCGTCATCTGACTATTCAGGGGGAGGGAAGATGTGCTTGACAAGTCAGTACAAGTACGGTAGCGCAAATACCAATATTTTCTGACATTTAACCCTGCTTATATTCTGCTTACTAAGCACCGTTAACCGACATGTTTTTTTTTTGCTTCCCCTCGTTCTAATCCTTCCTCTTTCTTCTCCTTCTTGTCCCGTCTACTCCCAACTAGATAGTTACATCTCGCCTTATCGTTGCCTGGACGGTAATTAAACTTTGGCCCACATGATAGTGCATCATCACACAGCTTAGGCACACACCCCTCTTATAAGCCCCGTCTTCATAACCTGACGTTTGAACACAGCTCACAACACGACATTTTGCATCAAAACACATGAACTGGCTCCCCAACGTGCAGAAGCGGGCGTTCCACTACGTGCTGAACCGCCTCGCGCTGTTTTCGGACCTGGAGCTCGACAACATGGACATTTCGCTGGGGACGGCACAGAAGGCCGCTCTGACCTCCGTCAAGCTCGATCCCGACCGCGTGAGCCTGCCAGCAGGCATGTACATGCGCTCGGGATCGATAGACGAGGTTTCCGTGGAGATGCGGCTTCTTGGAGGCGCGGGAATCGGCGTCAAGGTCGACGGAGTGCACATTACGGCGTCCATGAAACAGATGGACGTGGAGACGGCGACCGAGCACGTGGAGGAGTTTCTGGAGCGCACTACGGCCGATCTGGCGGCGTCCATTCTCTCGGAGGATCTGTCTGCGTCGCTGCAGATCGATTCGGCAGAAGAACCGCCTTTGCTTGGAATGGGAGGCTCAGGGATCAGTGAGGCGCTGGTCAAAAAGGTGACTCAGGCCGTGTTGGCGCAGCTGACGGTGGACATCACAAACATCCACGTGACGCTGTTTGTGGCAGCAGACGACAAGATGGAGGTGGTGGTAGACGAAGTCAGACTGAGACCCAGGGGAGGACAGGAGATGGCTCTGGAGGTGAGAGGAGTCAAGGTGAAGGTGGTGGAAAAGAAGGACCCCAATGCATCGGAGGGACCGGGGAACACAGCGCAGGCTGGCCATGCAACCACAGGCTTCACTTCGGAGTCCGATTCCGACTCTGACTCGTTTTCAGACGCCAAAAAGTCGCTGCTACAATCGACCATTTTTTCGCATGAGGAGGCCTCCAGCATTTACATGAGCGCGATAGCGGAGTCCGCGAACCTCGGGTTTGTCTCCGATCCGCTCTGTGGGGTGTTTCACGTTGATACCGTGGATATTCTCGTGTTTTTGGGCGAGGAAATGAGAGTAAGCTGTGAAGTTGGAACCGTGAGAGTCAGCCTGGACCTGTTTCCAGCTGTAGTTTTGTCCCTGGTGAAGCTGGGGAGTGGAGGGAGTGGGGGAAGGAGATCTCGTGACACGGAGACACCTAAAGAGTCCGCAACTACGCCCCTGGACTTGAGTCTTGGCGTCAAGTCCATTTCTGCATCGATTAGTCAGCTGGATGACAACTGGGAGTTCAAGGACGTCGACAAGAATCTGTTATTCGCAGTTTCCGACATTACTGCATCGTCTGGTAAATTCCATAAGCTCCAGATTGGAGTTTGTGAGGTCAAGAGAGGGTCCACGAGAGTGTTTGGGTTTGACAGTGAGGAAAAGAAAGTGGGTGATGAAGACGAGGGACGAGGAAGTGACTCTGATGTGCTTCTGAAAGCTTCATCTGATTCGTTTACCTTGGTGCTTCCCAAGAGAGCGGTGGGAGTATTCACTGTGTCTGATTTGGTGGATATCGTCAGTCTTGTTACCGAGCTTGTTTCACTGGTTGAGTCCAAGCAGCAAAAGGCCTTGAACCAGAACAAATCCAATGACTCAAGCAGTAAGGCAATGAAGACTACAATCCAGACAAACACATTTGATGTCAACATCGCTGGCCACAATCTGTTCATTCTGCCAGTCCGACTATCCAATGGAAAGATTTCGATATCGCGTGTTTCGTTCGGAAACATTCACATCAAGGGTATTGCTTTTGAAAAATCAAACGTCTCGGTGGACAAGGTGGAGTTTGATGTTGGACGCTCTCTGATTGAAGAGCTCCAGCAGCTTGTTGAACCTATCGTTGAGACAGTCAACAGCTCTAGGAAGCAGGCTATTGCCCCTCCACCTGTACAGAGTGTCCCTCCTAAGCTGCTTCGTATTGTGGAAGAGCCTGTAGAGGCACCTTCTATGGTCATCAGTGTGGCCAAAGTGACAGGAAAAGTTGATTTGGGTGGAAAAATAGGAGTCATCGAGGTGGTTCTGGGTGACCTCACAGCTACTGGACCCGCCGACAAGATTGAGATCTCGACTGTAGAGATTGGAAGAGATCTGGGAGATCTGGGATTATCAAAAAAGTGGCTTATTCATCCACTTAAGAGAGTGAGTTTAAAGAGAGGAAGAAAGGTTGATGGCGCAGTACTAACACAGAAGAACAATGTTGTGGTGGAACTTTCCAACGGCCAGATCCAGCTCATTACAGTGAAGAACTGTGCATTGGAGTTCTACACGGAGCTGTTGGAGTTGTTTGGAGGCAAGGGGGGTGATAAGACGGAAGCTCAGCGGCCATCGTCTCAGGATTCTAGCTCGGGAGACTCCAGCTCACGTGAATCGTCTTCTGGCTCTGAATCTCCTCCTAGACGAATCCCTCTACAGATTCACAACTGTGCCGTGGGACTGAACCCTACAAATTCGTCGGCTTCAGCCCAATTCATCGTCAAACACGTGACGTGTGAAATCAAGCCGTCTCCTACATTTTCCATGACATCTTTCATTGGCTCGGCTTCTCTTCTGCTCATCGACGACGTGTCTCTTGTCGAGGCCAACCCTGCAGATCTTCTCACCTCATATCTGGAACAGTACACCTCTGTTGCCAGTTTGACTGCCACTTCCATCTCCATTTCCTCTTCGCCTGGAAAACCTACTTGCATCAACATCAACGGAGATACTGTCACTCTGAGCACGTGCGCAGACTCCACTCAGACTCTTATTCACCTAATCAACAGTCTGAAGCCTGCAGTTGAGCTAAGTGGAGCCAAATTCCAGCTGGAGAACCTGGACCCGTTCCTCAACACTTTTCAGGACGTGGACGACTGTTTCTTCAAGTCAAAGAACAAGGATACATGCGAGTCGTCCTGTTCATCTGACAATGACGACATTGATATGGTGTCCGACGATGTTCCTAACAATATGTCGTTTGTGGAGAGTTACTATGGAGGAGACAAGCCTAGTCAGAGTCGCAAGAGTGGTCGTCAAAAGATGGCGGAAAGCTACACTCATGCTGACTTTCTGCTGGACTCAGACCTGGATAGTCTTGTGAAACGAGAAAGAGTGAGGTTCGAGGAGATTTGCTTCGAGGAGGATTACTTTGATAAAGAGGAAGAAGTCACTCCTGTAATGAGTCGTCCACGAGCTTCGTCGCACGATTTGGCCTCTTCTAACGAGCTTCTTACTCCACCTACAGTCATCATCAACATTGATCTTATTCACAATGTCGTATGCAACTTTCATGACGGCTACGATTGGAAGTATACACGCGACAAGATCAATGGTGCAGTGGACGGACTCAAGAAACGTATGAAAGAGCGTCCTGTTGTTGAGGAGCCTCCAGTGATGACTACAGACTTACTGTTCAACTCCATCTACATCCAGGCCAAGGATGAAGATGATTTGGATGACGTTGTAGGGGAACGAATCGAGCCTGTGAGATCAAAGGAGAGCAACAAGTCTCGTTCCGATGGAGGCAAACTGTCTCGATCAGCTAATCCTCTTGTTCAGGTATGCCTTCAAGGAATCGCTTGTCTTGTTACAGTGTATGCTGGTCTAGAAGATCCTGATCTTCCTCCCGGCCAGATTCTCAACTCTCTGGATGTCAAGATCAAGGACGTGGAGATCATTGATCACGTGCCTACATCGACGTGGAACAAGTTTCTGACGTACATGCGGTCACGAGGAGAACGAGAAGCCGGTGCTGTCATGGCCCACATTACCATGCAGAACGTGAAGCCCGTGTCCACGTTGTCGTCGCAAGAGGTGATTTGTCACGTGACCATCTTGCCTCTTCGACTGCATGTTGATCAAGATACACTGGACTTTCTCACGCGGTTCTTCAACTTCAAGGACGTGCGTACCACTGCTCCTCCGGATGAAACGTTCATCCAGAAGTTTGATATTCGAGATGTGCCCGTCAAGCTCGACTACAAGCCCAAGAAGGTGGACTACTCGGGTCTCAAGTCCGGCAAGTCCACCGAGCTGATGAACTTTTTCATCCTCGATGAGTCGGATATGGTGCTTAGACGTATCAAGCTACGGGGAATCACTGGATTTGCTGATCTCGGCCAGAAACTGAATGATATCTGGATGCCTGACGTACGACGAACACAGCTTCCTGGAGTTCTAGCCGGTGTTGCTCCTGTACGGCCCCTGGTCAACCTCGGAGGCGGTATTCGCAACCTCATTGTGGTGCCTGTGCGGGAGTACAAGAAGGACGGACGAGTGGTTCGATCTCTCAACCAGGGAGCGTACGCTTTCGCCAAGACCACCACCAACGAACTGGTCCGTTTTGGCGCAAAGCTGGCAGTGGGTACCCAGAACTTGTTGGAGGGTGTGGTGAGCAATGAGCGAGCGGAGTCCCGGGACTTGGACGACTCTTCTGATGTCGAGTCCACCACCAAGTACTACACCTACATGGGCTACTCGGATTCCAACAACAAGCTCATTTCCCTGTATGCCAACCAGCCTCTTGGAGTCTATGCCGGTCTACAGGACGCCTACTCGTCTTTCGGCAAGCATATGAATGTGGCCAAGACGGCGATTCACAATTTGAGCGAAGACATCTCGGAGGCCGATACCGCTGGGGCGGCTGCATATGCCGTGGTCAAGGCTGCTCCTGTGGCTCTGATCCGTCCCATCATCGGAACCACGGAAGCCGTTTCCAAGACGCTGTTTGGCGTGGCCAACGAGATGGATCCCAGTGGCAGGGAACTGGCGAGGGACAAGTACAAGGAGAGTAAATAGTATATATGCATTGACTTAATAATGGTGAAGTGAGAGTGTATCGTGGGGTGGCTTTGGCTGATGGCGTCAAAATTAGCTTCCATATATAGGCAATCTGAGCCAAGCAAGGTTGGAAATAATTACCGAGAGTGTACCGAGAGATGGGAGCGGTGTTATGGGTGATTGAGACGGCCAAAACGCACAAAAAGCAGAAAATATACTAATTGAGTCATGAATAATTGATTTATCTTTTCACCTACTCACCAGCACCTCCGAAATACCTATTAATAGCACCTCTTCTCTTTCTCCGTCTACAACCACCACTTAACCTTAAACTCGATCTAGTCATGCACTCCACATCTTATCTCTTGTCTCTGACACATCACCACTCCCACTCCTCACACCAAATGATCAACCTGTTCAAAGGCCACCCCAGCGACGACCTGTTCCCGGAAAAGGAGGTTCTGGCGGCAACAGCGTCGCTGCTGTCACGTGACCGACCGGAGGACGACGACGACGAAAACCGACATCCCCTGACCTATGGGCCTGATCAGGGTGCTCTGTATGTGCGAGACCTGATTGCGCAGTGGGTCACAAAGCGGGAGGGTCTGGAGGATTCGCCCATTCAGCCCAATTGCATCAATCTGACCTGTGGCGCTTCGTTTGGCTTTGCTGATATTCTGCAGTCCTGCACTCTTCCCCAGACTGGATACACTCGACGGGCCTTTATTGTGTCTCCCTGCTACTATCTGATCAATTCTGTGTTTATTGATTGCGGTTTCAAGGGAAAACTGACTGCGATCCGCGAAGACTTTGGTCGTCTGGATCTCAAGAAACTGGAGGCCGATCTGGAAAAGTTCTCTTCTGAACCGGGCCATGAAGACGAAAAGTCGCCCTTGGATATCGTCGGTGACGAGTCTAGACCCACCAAGAAGATTTACAAGTTTGTCTTTTACTTTGTGCCTACTTTCAGCAACCCTGGAAGCGCCATCATTCCTCTGGAAGACAGAGTCAAGCTTCTGGAACTGGCTCGAAAGTACGACATGCTGATTGTCTCTGACGACGTGTACGATTTCCTGGAGCACTCGATTGAGCGGGAAAAACTGCCTCCTCGAATGGTCACTCTGGATCGAGAAACCGTCACTTCTTCTCATGGAAACACAGTCTCCAACCTCAGTTGCAGTAAACTGCTTGGTCCCGGTCTGCGAGTAGGCTGGCAGGAGACTGCCACTGGCGCTCTGGCTCTTCAGCTTGCTGATTCTGGAGCTTCTCGATCTGGAGGAACTCCGGCTCATCTCAATACCATGATTGTCGGAGAGATGATCAAGCTTGGTCTGTTTGACAAGGTCATTAACCACCTTAACAAGACCTACAATGCCCGTGCTACCGTCTACAAGGATGCCCTTGAGAAGTACCTGCCCAAGGGAACTCATATTGAGGGAGGAGATGGTGGATACTTCATTTGGGTGACCTTGGACAAGGTGGATGCTCGAAAGATGGTGGAGTTGGCCAAAGAGCGAGGTCTTGTTCTGGCGTCTGGAGACAAGTTTGAGGTGAATGATGATCCTCAGGGCTGGGGAAAGACCAGTGTGCGAGTCTCGGTGAGTTACACTGATGCCGATAAGGCTCTTGAGGGAATCAAGATCTGGGGTGGAGTTTGCGACGATCTGATCAAGTGGGATGAGGAGGTTGGTGTTTGCTAAAGAAGGTACTGTAGTTGACATACACAATAGATTATAGATGGAACAGGATGAGATTATTCAATAAATATAGACTGTTGTCCTATTACAAAAACTGAAGGAAAAAGTAGTAGTAAAACAGAATTCCCTTCCAGACAGAAGCCAGCTCTGTCTTGTAGAAGTCGTACAGCGAAGAATCGTTCCAGGAGGTTACTCCCGACTCTTTCTCAACAGGGTATCTGAAGTACAAGTCTGCTGCAAAGTAGAGGTAGACGGCAGCTCTGAACACCTCCAGAGTCCAGTCTGGGATGAAAGACACGTTCAGATACAGCGCCACGAGCACAGACTCGAGAATCTGCGGGTAGATGAACGCAAACAGAAACGCGTACCTGGTGGCTCTGATTTGCTGGTCCGCAGGGTAGAGGCGTTTGGCAAAGTACGCCTGGGAGTACTTGATTTGGTTGCCCAGAAACCCGGTGAGGAGATTGATGGCGCTGATTTCCAGCACCTTTGTGAACTGGTTGGACGGCTTGAAGTCCAAGCACAGGAATTGAACCCCCAATTGCAGCAGCCAACAGACGTAGAAGACGATGGCTGTGAATTTATGGGGAGCAATGTTAGTTGGGTTCAATTTAGGAGGTGTCCAGAAGGGCAAGATGGATGTCGCTAGAATCAGGACACCCTGGAGAATCGAATTGAACGATCCATTTTGAGATACAAGCACCACCACGGCCACGGCAATGGATTTCTTCACTTGCAGGAAGATGAAGTTTTGGATGAGTCCGTTCTTTGGGGAAGAAGGCTGAGGGACGGAAATCACACCCGAAGGGGCGTTACCCGGTTCAGATGGAATTGCGCTGTATGACATGGTGACACAGGATGTGAGTATTTCGAGACAGTGGCAAGAAATAGATAAGAGTTTGGGTTTCGATAGTGCCGTGCCTTGAGGTGGAGTGCATGGTAGAGGTGGAGGATGTTGATGGAGAAAAAATAATAATGAAAAAAACAGGGGAAAATAGTCAAATTTTGTATCGTTGTATTCTGAGTGTGTCAGAAAGCGCTAAATTGGATCTCTAATGTCTTTCTTGGTCATTATTATTAGCCATTTACTGCTTCATTATCGCTTCATCTTAAAATTAGCAACATTTGAATTAATGAGCCGCACAGTGAGACACGTCAGTTTGAGGTGTTTGAGGTGGCTTCAACTTGACAGAATAGTGGCCAGGTTATGAGAAGAGGTTACGTTTCAAGTCATTGGGCATTTAAATGAACTTAGGCGTCTTTCTTGCGTTGTTGTGTTGTGTTTACGCTATGGGCTAAGTTTTGTATTCATCATACGCTTTAGTTGAGGACTTGTTGGGGACCTGTCCAGAGTTCAACAAACCAAGAAAGCCAATCTAACTAATCCCAACTATTGGAGCACTGTCAAATTCGAGACAAGAGAAATGCCTTAAAAAACCATGGTGGAGCTGCAAATACGCTAGAAAGTAAAATTTTAGACAATACTGACGCCAATAATTCAACTGAGTAAAGTCCTGGACTTCCATATCAAGACTATCCCGTTCTCAAGCTCTACTTAAGTCTCGACAGATTTCACCTCAAAGAGACGTCACTGTGGAGCAAAAACACAAGCAATCGTTCCAAAAAGCTCTGGTGGTCTCAAACTGTTGATTACTTCTACTTCTGAGCACTTTTTTCCGAAATACTGCCTCTAACCCCAGCCAAAATACGCCCTCGTCTCCTCGGGATCCATCATTCGGGCGGTTGGTGTAGTGGTAACATATCTGCCTTCCAAACAGTTGCTAGCAGGTGCCAGGGGTTCAATTCCCCTACCGCTCATCCTTTTTGCTTCAACACCTTGGAGCTGGCTATTTTGTTTCTCTTTTTGGTGGTATTCATTACTTTGTGCACTCTCTCTCTCTCTGTGTGATACAGATAGTTCTACCAAGATGATTGTTATGTTATTAACCACTCCAATCGACATCCTTCGGTCAAATCAATACTCCTTGTCTACCCACCACCACCAGCTCTTGTACTTGTGATAGACCCAAGCACCCATCTCTCCTCTGCTAAAACCCACCACAACTCTGTCAGGCTCGCTGATTCTGTGAAACTGCCATGAGAACACCTTCTTGGTGACCAAATCCACCAGGTATTTGGGAAGCCGCATTTCACAGACAAAGAAGTATCGATAGTTGCATTGAGGTTCGTGGACAAACCAGACCTGAGTTCTTCCATTCAGAGGAACATACACTCGATCATGAGGAGAGTCTTCAACTGTTCCAATTCTTATCACACTGTGAGTATAGTCAGGAACGCATTCCCAAATGTATCCGTCATACACGAAATACTGGACGAACTCGTTGTATGGGATAGATAGTGGAAGAACTGTTGAGCCTGAAGGTCTGACAACTGTGAATTGAGTGTTTCCCTCTATCGTTTCACGAATAACGACCACTTTCCCAGCTCCGAAAATCCTAGTAGTGGAGATCTTACCTTGCAAGTAACACACATGATCATACTTTCTATCAGGCTGAATTCTTGGCTTGTAGTTGATGAAAAGAGTACTGGTCACAGGGCTCTCTTTAACAAAAACAGCTTTAACAAGAACAGCCAGCAGCTGGGGAGTTGATACAATGTCAACCACACTTTTAGCAGGACGATCATGATTGACTTCAATGTCATAACCGTTCCAGACCACACCATTTTCACTGATGATATCCGTTCTAGGAGGGTTACCTGCATTTCTCGGCAGCGTGATAATCGATACTTGATCGTTTTCCCATGTGAATGTATCTAGCCCACGGTGATGGGGAGTTTGATAAGCACCCACTCGATAGCGTCCTATACCCTGAAAGTCCCCAGGAATGCGGGCGTTTCCGTGGACGTTGTTTAAATAGTGGACTTGAACGTCGGGGTATGAATCGGATGACGGGTTTTCAGAGGATTCCTCGTTCGAAGAATTCAATGACTTTGTCTCAATCAGTTCTCGGAAGAAATAGTGTCTCCAGGATGTGTCTGAAATACTAGGGCAGCGGAGAGGATTGGTTCTTTGAAGAATATTGAAACAGGCGTCCTCGGATACCGACGAAAAGAAGAACTTGTCAGTGGTGCAAAGATTGAAGAAATCAGCCATCTCGGCATAATGGCTGATTTCAATGAGCACGGTTCTGAGATCGTAGCGGTTTGACATTGTGACCAAGCGAGAAATGTAGCTAGTGGTCTCACTTGTATATATGACTGTTTCATCTGTTTACATGACTAGTCAATACCTTGGAGGAAGACAAGTGCTGTAATCTGATATGTTGAATAACTATACAGGTTGAGATGTGTATTGGAGTATCATGTCATTAGACCTATCGAGAAGGTGCGTGTATCAGATTGTAAAAGACATACTCATTGTAGAGATGAAGAGAAAAGTGATAACAAAGAGATAGCTGGTATTTCAACGGGTATACATTTCATCTCGTTCTATTTCAGTATCTAGTGAAGTCTAGTTAAGTTTTGTATACTTCTCAACAATGTGTCAACAAATCTCTGCTCTGACACCGCCGAAATACTTACTATCAGACTCTCCTGCCTGTCTAGAGAGTTAATAAATACATATGATTATAAAAAAATAAGAAAGAGGGACCTTCTGGTTTCTACTAGACAGTAAGCTCACAGACAACCGGTGTCGTCTCTCCCACCTCAAATATGCTATAATCCATTTCTCTATATTGTCAATTTTGTTTTTGATCCACCATCGCACTTGCCTTTCTCTCTACTTCTTCTGCTTATCGTCCACACTCAGACCTCTCAGAGACCGTCGCAGATCGTCCACCTGCTGCAGACCGGTCGAGTTGTTCAACGTGGACGCCTTCTTCTTGTACATCTTCTTGCCGACCACCGAGTAGTTGTCCATAAAGTCGTCCATAATCGACTCAAAGTCGTTTCGCTCCTTCTTCATGTCAAACTCGGGCTGCGGCTCGTCCTTGGACTCGTCGTTGTACTCGGCTTCCACCTTGTCGAACCGGTCGTCCAGGAACGTCAGACCCTCGTTTCTAAACAGCGCAGACGAGGTCATGGAGTAGCCAGAGATGGCAGTTCCGTTCTTGGCAGCCTTCTCTCGCTTTCGTCGAGACCGTCGGCTCATGGCAGTGTAAGCGGCTCCATCAATCTCACTCTCCACCTCCTCGCCACGCTTCTTCTTCTGGTCCTTCTTGAACTTGTCAAAGTCCTGCTGCCACGAGTACTGCGGGTCAAACTCGTCTTCCTCCTCCTCCTCGGCACCCTCAACGTCGAGCTCGGCAGCCAGAGGCTTGGAAATCTCCACCTCCTGGCCAGCCTCCTCTTCCTTGTTGCCCTTGGACCGTCCCATGGCTCGAGCCTGCTTGATGGCCTGTTGTCTGAGCGCCTCAATCTCCTCGTCGTTGTGTTCCTCCTCTACAGTCTCAAACGCGCCCTGAACGGTACCTGCGTCGCTGTAGTCATCGTAGTACTCCTCGTCGTCGTACTGGTCGTCCAGAGCAGCCTCGGCCTCCTCGTCGTACTCTCCAGACTGAATCAGCTCGCCAAAAACGTCGTCTTCGGCGTCTTCCTCAACGTAAGCCTCGTCTTCCAGAGCCTCCAGCACCTCCCGCAGATCGGGGTCCATCAGCAGCTGTCTGTGAGCATCGGGAATGTCCTGCTGATCCTGATACGTCAGCTTCTTCTTGGCTTCGGAAGGAAGAGCCTCGGCAGGCAGCTGAACGCCGTTCTTGGCAGCGTAGTCCGCCTTGAGAATCAGATCCGTGCCCTTGCCCCGACGTCCTCCAGGACCAGAATGCTCCTTGTTAGTGGTCTTTCGCTCGAGATACACGGAGTCAGCCATGCCCATGGGCCGCAGATGCTGCATATAATCGTACTTGGAATCGTCGTACTCGATACCGTACAGAGCAGCCTCTCCCTCGTTCTCTCGTCGGCCCTCCTTGGCAAACTGGTCAAGCTCAGCCTCCAGATCGGCTCGAGTAAGAGCCCGGTGGGGGTCCTTGGAGTCGTCGTGGAGCTCGGGAGCAATGTCGCCGGCCTCGGAAGCCTCGCTGGCAGCTTCAGAAGCAGCTACAGAACGGGCCACAGCCTCTCGTTCTTTTCGTTGCTGGTTGAGATTGTCAACCTTGACAAAGACTCGCTCACTGGCGTCTTCGTCGTGGTACAGAGGATCATCCTGTGCTCGGTAGACCAGAGAAAAGGTCTCGGCGTCTTTCTTTTTCACCCACGTTTTTCCCATGTTGTTGTATGTGTGGAAATGATATTGAAAATGGTATTCAAAATCACTGCCTTATGCACGATACGAAATTTTTATAAATTAAGGTTTAGAGTTCAGTGGCGATGGGGAAGATGAGGGGGGAGTTCTGGGGGGTTAAACTGAGTCATTGGCTGTGTAAGAGCGACAGGATACATGTAGTGGTACTGGCAGTTGTGAGGTGATACTTGCTATGTATTTTTTTTCTTATTTTTCTGCCTCATTTGGCCTACAGTAGTGTCTGTTTGTGCTCTTCTATACTGTTAACTCTCCAGTTGGGAGTTTAGTCGACATCATATGCACCTCCTCTTTTGCCTCTTTTTAGAGCTCCTCATGTCACAGCTAAAGTAACTCGTCCACTCAACCCCTCTTCTTCCTCACTTTTGATACCACTTGATACCACTTGATACCACGAAAATGGGAAAAGCAGAAAGAAAAACGCGAGCCTCGAGACGAGCTTCAACTGACTACGTCACGCCTGGAAGACGAAGCAGTGAGATGCTGTTTTTAGACGCCGTTTTTGATACCCATGTCGCGAAACAGAATGACACCACTACCATTGCGACCAATGCCACAGATACCACCAGCGATACCACCATTACTAATACCCCTGTGGAACGTCTATCCCACCATCATGAAAGGCTGCTTGCTTACTATGGAGCTTTCTTTGCGTCGTCCAGGGCAATGATGCTGACCAGAGACATGTACCTGAAGATTGCGTTTCTGGTGTGCTCTTTGACAGGTACAGAGATCAACAAGCGATACTGGTACCGCGGCTTTTGCCACAGGAACAAAACTCTCCTGAACAACAAGGATGCTGCCAATGACATCAGCACTCTGGTACAACTATCTGATAGTTTCAAGATGGATGAACACCGGAGGATGGATGATGGCAAGCTAATAAATCTTCATTCAGCTACCGTGGAGACCAAGATGGCGTGGCTCAAGAAGTTCCTGGAAGATACCCACAGACCCCAACTTCGACTGCTTTTTGTTCCTTACCACAGCGGTCTGGAAGAGTTTGTCGCTCAGTGCATTGCCAACAATGTGATTGTCTTCCATGAGGGGGAAGCTACAGTGTGTGAGACTAACCACTTTGAAAGAGTGATTCCTAGTGTCACCGCTGAATCATGTGATTCATCTCGCCCTAGTGAGTCCTCTACTTCCAGTGATGTCATGTCTGATATCGAAGACTCACCTGAATCAGCTGATACAGACGATACCATTACTGAGCTACCTTGCAGCCAGCTAGTGCTCGTAAGACGGCAACACGAAGACGAGCCTTCTGCTGAGTCTGGGGATCTGCTCCAAATCTGCAAGAACTTCTCGGAGAAGGCCCTCACCCACCCCAGCGGTGATATTCTCAAACTTCTGGAACACACCCTGGAAGAAAGAAACAAGCTGATTTTGAAAGTCGTCTCCATGGAGATGGAACTGAAGGCTGCACGGGGCTACTGAACCCTGCTACATGTTGCTGCTACAAGTGTAAGTTCATTAATTATGTTCAAGAAGCGTCAAGTCGTGAGGTATTATGTGAAGAAGCGAAGAGTTAGTTTGCTTTGTGCTTGATGCGGGTGGGCACTTTGGTGTCGTAGTTGTAATTAGGGTCAATGTTGTGCTGGTACGAAAAGTTGCCAGTGTAGTTGGGCATGTTGAGAACGTCTCTTCGACCAATGTTGAAGGCACACAGACCAATGTAGAAGATGTAAGCCAGATGGTTCTGCAGGAAGTTGATTCGGGACCACAGGTTGAAGGTACCTCGATGGCACAGGGGGTTCTCTCCTCCTTCACACACAACCACCTTGTCCAGCTTGGGGTATACGCTCTCTTCGTCGATGAACACCTCTCCAATGGAGTGGGTGTAGTTGAGCCAATCAGGCACACCCACAACGATATCGTTCCAGTGAGTCACTCGGTAGAACCGTCTCTTGTCGTCCACAACAAGTCCGGTATCGTTAAACCACAGCTGGTTGATGTAAGCTGCAAACTCGGGGTTACCCATTCGAGGCTGTCCATAGTTGACCATGTAGGGGTCGTATCCAAGCAGTTTGAAGTGTGTGGCAAAGAGAACCGCCTGAGCAGCTCCCAGCGAGTGTCCAATCACAAACATCTTATAATCCGTGTTGTTTCCCAGAAACTTCTCCATTTGGAGTTCAGTATTCTCAAGAGTCTCGCGGAAACCCTTGGCAAATCCGTCATGGATCTTGCAGTTGGTGCAGTTCTCCATTTTCTGAGGCACGAGACTGGGATCTTCATGAACAACGTCCTGTCGCTCTTCCAGGTTGCTGAGACCCTTGTTTTCAGCAGCGTAGTGCTTCATGATGGCCTGCTTGTGTTCAAAGTCCTCCTTGGTGGGGATCAAATGTGTGGGCAGCGAGGTGAGCCAAGGGGCAGTCTGGAACTGAATGTCGGTGATGATATCGGGAATACTGAACGTGCCCCGGAACACCATGTACTTCTCCTTCTTCTTGTGGTCGTATGCAATGTATCCCGTGGTAGAAGCCGACGAGAAGTTTCCGCCAAACACAGAGTCCAGCTCCAGGTCGGGGAAGTATCGACAGCTCTGTCCACAGGTGAAGTCTGTTCTCAGAGGAGTGAAAGGAGCATTGACACAGTAGGCAATGTTACACAGTCGCGAGAACTTGGCTGCGAAGTCGTACAGGTCCTGGGTGGCCTGAATTCGGGTTGACGACGAAGTGGCATCCACTTGGCCATAGAGCATGGAAGCCAGGTAGGCAATGACCTGCCCGAAAGTGAAGTTGAAACCGGCCATGGTGATGCTATGGAGATCGAGATGGGCGCCATCGTCTATATATAGGCGGTTATACTCTGTAGAGTGTATCTACTCGAGACCCATGCATGATTCGACTTTCGGGAATCGCCGTGGAAGAGTGAGTGGCCAGTTTGAGAAGCTGAAAGTTGGTGATCTTGGTAAGTGACAATGGAGGAATCATTTAGTCGAGACCCCATCTCTTTACGACCACTGGTTCGTCAGATACACCTCTTCGTCGTCATTTTCACGTTGGAAAACTTCTGGATCGACATAAGATCGACATCCCACACAGCAGTGCGGCGAGTCGAGATAAAGTGCATTAATTGAAGGTCGCATGCGCTTCCGTTTTCCTGGCTGAGGCAGAGGGCAGGCAATTCAGAAAAGATATGGCCTTCTCCTGGACGTCTCATTGTTGAGGTATAGATGGTACAAATGTCACACTATAGGTTAAGGGAGTGAACAGGGACGACCTTCGTGATAAAGACCATCTTCATTCACCAAACTTACCTCTGTACTTTGAACCATTTCCGTTTCTCACCAGAGGAAGGCTTCTCTTTATTTTCGCACGCATCTGACCTGCACCCCACAGTTCCATGGAACGGTAATCGGGGTTGAAAGGCGAGTGTTAGTTGGAAATGGACGTCGTAATAACTATCAAGTGCCTCTATCTGACACCAGTCATCGTTCCGGCTCTTTACTAGTGGCGCTCTATGGTTTGTATCTCTTCTGTAAGGCTGAATGAGACACAGGCAGAGAATCTCTGGACTAAAATATGACGAATTTTCTTTTCTCACTGCACACTGTGAGCCACTGTGAGCATGTCTGTAGATCTTGCCCATCATTTGCTTTTCTCCCCCAACTTATACTTTCAATCCGAATTTGTAAACACACTGGAATTCCCATACCGTACTGACAGTGCTGTAGCTAGACTCTAAGAGAAGGATGTGAGATAATGATGAGACCCATCCAAGGCAAACCAGTGTCATACTGCGCCATTTCTTCTCCCTTCCTTCTAAAGCAGGTACGTCCTTGGCAGTACAGTCCATGTGATAAATTGCACGATACTTGTACAAGTACCCCCAATCAGTGTGTTCCGCAGAAGCGAACACGCCGATCTGTCGATCTTTTCCAGACTAGCGGAAGCCCGAAATTAAGAAGAGAGGATACAGAGTGAACTTTCACGGAAGAAATTTAACAGGAGAACGGCAACAAAATATCACAGGTGGCTGTCATGTTGAATAGTGCTCATACGGCGGGACCTTTTGTACTACAAAAAAAAAACACCAATCCGGAACTTCCTACAAGTAGCGTCTTCCTAGCCCTTAAAGTTGTTGAGTCACATGCATTCAGGTCTGTTGTGAACGGCCCGTTCAGTGTTCATCAGATAGATATACGGTTTGGTTGACAACATCGTGAGTCTCAGGAGTTGAAGAGTCCAAAGACGTGATATTTGGAGATGTACATCAGAAACTGAACCTGGTTGTAGAAATGTGGATACGTGTCGATGGAGATATCTCGTTTACCCAGCCCTGTCGTCATTCCGCCAACTCAAGATCTACATAAGGACATTCTATGACAGCGCTGATCGTCCCAGAGTGGTTCGAGGTTCGAGGAGCAAAGATACAGCGCATGGCTCTATTCTCGGTGCCGGTGAGCTTTGGCTTTCCCAAAACGTCCTGGACCTGGATGTCTCACTTGTCTCATGTATCCCGAGCTTCTGACAGGCATCTGAGGACGCAAAGACGGGATAAACTTGACCCATTTGGCATAGATATTGCTTTTTCCAATAAACCTCCAAAGAGTGGAGGAGTTGTTGAGTGGAGAAGCATGTGAGAGAGGGGGTTTAGAGACTTGCACGATACTACAGTACAAGTACAAGTACAAGTAATGAGTCTGACTCAAAGTGTTGTAGATTGAATTCGATCGAAGAGTGAGATTCGATACCCGAGACACAAGATTGGATTGAGTGAGACAGTTAGACTGGGTATTGTTCTTGAACCCTCTGACTGTGACATACAGTATCGCAGGTCACTATTAGACGGGTCTTATGACGATGCATACAAAATTGTGTGAAGACAACTTGGTGGTCGAACAACAATACCTGTCCTGGTACTGCACCATTTCCCACCCCTAATAAACATTCATATCACCGTTACACTCAGCTTATTACCCCTGGCCATCCAAGTCTAAGCATATTCTAACTAGGGCGTTCATTTATCGACAGCATCTTTGGAAGCAAATGGCCTACAACACCCTACACACACACACCCTCATATCTCTCACACAAACGTTCATGCTAATAACTATATACAACTCAACTCCTCTCTCTTCCTCAAGCTCGAATGTAACTCGACCGCTTAATCTCCCGCACTACACTGACCAGCTTCTTCTTCTCATCCTGCTCCTTCTGTAACTCCTGGAGATGCTCTTCGCGCATGGTGCGAATCTGGTCCCTGAACTTGTGCACAAGCAAGGTCACAGACTCGGACTCTGACGCTCCCGAGGCCTCCAAACCTGTCACAGCCCGAGAAGTTCCAGCGTCTTGAAGCTTACCTCTCAGCTGACTAATCTGATCCTCCATCTTCTGTCTCTCAGACTCGTAGTCCACTGTCTGAACAGTCAGGTCTTCAAGAGACTGAACCACCGAGTCCAGCTCGCGGCTGAGAGACTCACACTTGTCCCGGTACTCTGATACTTGCTCGGTGGCAAGTGTGAGCTCAGAGTTGAGATCCTGAATCTGAGCGGAAGATGCAAACTTGTGGGACCGAAGAGCGTCCTGGAGATCCAGCAGATCACGCGAATCGGATTTGAGCACGGGAGTCGACAGGCCGTCGCGCGTGGGGGGGATGTCACGTGACACAGCTGGCCCAGCGTTGACATCACGTGACACGGCGTTGCTCTCACGCGGCGCCTCGGGCTTCAGCTCACGAGACTTGTTCACCCCCACTCCTTCGCCTCCCTCCTGCAAATAGGCCAGCATGTCGTGGAAATGCGGGTACTGCCGCTGGTCGAAAGCATGGTCACGTGACTCCAGCACTCGGCCCAGCATGTCTGTATTGTGGTCAATCTGGTCTCGGCACTGCTGAGTCAGCTGCTGACAGAGGCCAGACAGCGCGTGGACCTTGGCGGGCAGATCGCGGTTCTCGGTCTCCTGCATCACGTGATCGTCGCCCAGCTGACTAATCAGCGTGTCCAGCTGCTTCCCGACCTTGACTGGGTCTTCTGCCTGGGCTGCTGCTGCTGCTGCGGGGTTCAGTTGCGAGTATGCCAGCACAGCGACCGAGTGTTGCAGTACCATCTCCTTGAGCGCTGTAATGCGGTTGTGCAGGTCCATGGCGTCTGTGTTCATTTCTGTGATCTTTCGCACACTGATGACGTGTTCGTCTGTAGCTTGTTGGCTGTGTCTTTTGGTGGATTTCAGAAAACTGGACCGTTTGGATCCATCTTCGTGTAGTCTAGCCAGGGACTTTGCGGCTTCTCCGACCTTCTTTTCGAGCTCGATTTTGTGCAGCAGCGTCTCGTAACGCGATTCCAGCAGCTGCAGCTCATTTTTCTTCTCGTCTAGCTCATCGTAGGACAGAATATGATAGTTTTTGGCGTCAACAATAGCTGCTTGGACGAGAAAGTTGAATGAAACGGGGTCTTTTTCGATATTGATGAAAGGAGACACGGAGATGTGGGTGTCTGACGGGTTGGGCGGCGGCAGAAAGTCGTTCGCGTCGCTGAAATTGTCAGGCGAATAGTTGTAGTTGGACATTGTGGGGTGATGATGTTAGTAACAAAAGTGGTGAAGATTTAGAGTTGCATGTTGGTGTTTAGGTGCGGCTGTAGGGGTGAAACAGGATACCACTGCAGTCGGTTTCATCAAGAATATGAACTTGCAAGTGCGATTTACGATAAGGGGAAACTCTGGGGATCAGGTGTATGATATCAGAAATATTCTTCTTCATTTTGGTACGTGATTAATTAAGATTTGGGGCTGTTGCTAGGCAACGGAAACACGACAAAAACGACGATCTTCTCTATTTTGGATCATGAAAGCTTGTTTTGTCTCTCACGTGATCCAGATTACATAAGTCGTCCCCCTTGTCTCCCGAATTCATCACTGACACACCTCCATCAGTCTTAGGAGTTGTCATCAGGCACACTCGGACCTGCATTTACTGCACTCACATCTGACATCACTCAGTTCGATTCCCACTTACGCCCTCTAATTAACCTATATGGAACTCTAAAACCCTGATTATGCAGCATTTTACCTCTGTACCTTTTACTCTCTTCAACATCCCAAAGATACCATGAATCGCTGGATATATACAGCTTCCGGAGTGCTTATAGGAATCTCCATCTCCGGGATCCTCTATAACGTGTTCCTGCGACCGGATTCGCCGAAAAAACGGCCGAAATCGGACAAAAATACCCCCACACAGCACATTGTTGATCCTCCAAAGGCCCGAATAGGACTCCAGGGACTGATTGGAAACACCCCAATGGTCCTGGTGCCGTCTTTGAGTCACGTGACTGGATGCAAAGTGTACGCCAAGGTTGAGGCCTCTAATCCTGGCGGATCAGCCAAAGACAGAGTTGCATTAGGTATTATCCAGGCTGCCGAAAGAGAGGGTGCTATTGCGCCTCATGAGGGTCACGTGATCTACGAGGGTACCAGTGGGTCCACCGGTATTTCTCTTGCCATGTTGTCCAAGGCCATGGGTTACAATTCGCATATTTGTCTTCCTGACGACACTTCCAGTGAGAAGGTTGATCTTTTGACCAACCTCGGAGCTGTGGTTGACAAGGTCCGGCCTGCTGGTATTGTTGACAAGAACCATTATGTCAACAGTGCGCGAGACAAGGCTGTTGAGTGTGAGACTGGGGCTGTTTTTTCTGACCAGTTTGAGAACGATGCCAATTGGCGTATTCATTACAACACCACCGGTCCTGAGATTTACATTCAGACCGAGGGAGAGGTGGATTTGTTTGTGACGGGGTCTGGAACCGGAGGAACCATCTCTGGAGTGGCCAAGTATCTCAAGGAGAGGCTGGACGATGTCAAGATTGTGCTTGCAGACTGTCAAGGCTCGGGACTCTACAGAAAGATCAAGTATGGAGTCATGTATGATTCTGTGGAGAAGGAGGGAACTCGACGACGACACCAGGTCGATACTCTAGTGGAGGGTATTGGTATCAACCGAGTTACGCATAATCTGTCTCAGGGACTCGAGTTCATTGATGATGCTATTCGAGTGACTGACGAGGAGGCTGTTAAGATGGCCAAGTACCTGGTTGACAACGATGGCATGTTTGTTGGCTCTTCTACGGCTGTGAACATGGTAGCTGCCTACAAGTGTGCCAAGAGTCTGGGTCCTGGACACACCATTGTTACTCTTTGGTGTGATGGAGGTCATCGGCATTTGAGCAAGTTCTGGAAGCAGGCCCGGGAGCTAGGAGAGGTGAAGCTGGAGGAGTTCAACTGATGAGAGTGGTTAGGTGTGTATCTACTCTTTACAGAAAGAGACTAAGACAGATCCATACTTCACGTGCTTTCACATGGAGTGGATGATAGAATGTACAGTATATTTGAGCTGGAAGAGTTCACATAATGAGAAAAAGTCCATATATTCAGTATAATAGTTGTTTAGTGCTTTCAAAACGTTCAAGACGGCATTCCGGTGGGGTAATTTCCTTGACAATTGCCTACATGGGTAGGGAGATAGTGCTCGGGAAAGTCACCGCGACAGTAGGGGCACTTGTAGAAGTAGGTGGGGGGATTGTGGGCCATTTGAGGATATTGGTGGAGATATTTCAAGCGTTCTAATGGCTTTATATACGTTGTTGGGCGTATATCCATATTATCGCGTAATTGAAGGATGGAAATATGGGGCATATTTTGGGGCTGAAAAATAATCTTGTAGAAAACGACATTGACAATGGTATTAACTACTTGGAATATTGGAGAATGAGCCTGGCTCGTACACTTTGGGGCTCATGGCCTCCAGGAGACCGGGTTGGAGCAGCTAGAACATGGGCTGTAGAGGAATAGGTGCAATTTGTCAGGTGGTTGGTATTCCGAAACATGCAAAACATGGAATGGTCAACGTAGATGGCATGTGGAACAGGTTGAAGACAATATTGGCAGTTGAAGTAGTCGAAAATGTTGTCGTCGTTCGTTTGCGACATTTCTGTGGGTTCTGAGAAGTGGTGGAGTGCTTGGTATATAAGAGGATGTAATATTGTGTTTAGTTCTACTCGTCTATTCTACTCGTCAAGCGATTACAGTGTGAGAGATTGTCTACAATTCTCTATGGTATTTCCAAGATACTGTACAGTACATTTGAGGATAATATCATACAAAATTGATTGAGTACCGGTACTGTACCGTACACAAGTTGAGGCTGGAAAATTCACCAATCCATATCCTGTAAACTCCTCCTTCTGACTCGCTAACTCTTCTTTCCACTGAAATGCTCCTTCATACACATTCTGTAGTGATCATCGAACTTTTCTTTGACGAAGAACGCTTTGCACCAATGACACTTGTATCCAATAACTTCTGGCATTGTGGAGTTGATGTGTGGTTGAAGTACTCGTAGATATCTGAAGACAGGGCCCTTATATAGCTCACGTAAATGCAATAACCCCACGTTTGAGATCTAGAACATAGGCGCAGTCACGGACATGAACGTCGTACACTTGTTTGAAGATGTTCCTGTTGCAGGAAGGACACTCCTTGTAGTCGGAATCTGGTGCTCTTGACATGTGCGGTTAGAGATTTGAATGAGTTGTTGATACTGGTGGATTACATCATTCGTTTCTAGTTATATATCTTGACGTTTCATTCACTCACTGTCTGATGATCAAGCCACTGGAAATAGTGGGTCTCCGCATGTGAGAATAAATGGGGCTTTGAGGGGCCTGAGGGGCCTGATGAGGGGCTTGATGGGTCAGTTGTGGTGATAGAGAGTGTCGTCATATGAGATCTTTAGAACTTCTGATCTCGTAAAGTCATGTGGAAGCCTCATTTGAAAACAATGACTTCTTGATTAACAAAGACTGTAGCTACAACTAAGTAATTACTCTAAGTAATATCACAGTAGAGGCTACAACACTGTGAATAATAAAATGCCATACCATTAGCTACAAAATCATACAAGTACTCTCCACTCCAAATCAAGTCAAGTCATATATTGCCAATGTTGTCAACCTGCTTTGGCAGCTCTTTAGAAACCTCAAATCCAACTCTCGTATCCTATTGTAGGTCTGCAGGTACCTAACCTCGATTAGCCATCTTCTTGCACACCTCCATATGAATATCGCGCGACTCTCTCGAGCCAAAGTGTCTACTACAGATGGGGCACCTTGTGTGTTCTGACATTGTGTGGATCATGGAGAGTTGGTACGGCTATTATATAGTGGATTTCGTAATCTCATCTCAACAAAATCTTCACTATCATGCGGTTCATGACCTGTCAGTCTTCATATGGGGCTGAAAGGTAATTACAGTAATTGACATGAGGTGAAATGAGGCAGTATAATGAGGCAATAGTAGAAAAGGTACTCAGCGGACTCACAGAAACTTGAGAGATCTTTTAACAACTTTCTATAACTAGGTATATCCATTGATTGCAAAAAAATTGATTCTATTCGGTATTTATCCTCCCTGTCCCTCAAGTCAAGATATTCTTAGCCCTAGATCCAAGTATCGCTTATATTAACGATAGGTCATGGGCCCTTAGTTAGCCCACCAGCTACTTCTTCACAACACACTTCTGAACGTGTTCCTTGAAATGATCCTTGGCGACAAGCACTTGACATATAGGACACCTGGGAAACTCGGGTGTAGGTTTTGAAAAGTAGGGCATTGACGTGTGGGTCTCAATGTGTCCTTAGCAGTCGAATAAGTAGTGAGCAACCGTAGTGGTTATTATCATCTTTCGAGTCATCTGATAAAATCATGTGTGTAGTTTGGGGCTTATATGAAGAGTCATGTCACGGTTATTGAGCATTGACATCGATTGACGTGTCTTAGCGCACTTGCTATAGGATTCTTTTTATCAGATCTGTAGTTATCTCCATCACTCAATCTTGATCTCTGATCTCCTTAGTGGTTACTTAGCATCCTAAGTATTTTGTTGACACATGCACAGCAGATACATTTCTCAACTAATTTACTTAACGGGTCAAGCACACCCAACTTTTTCATTCATTATAACGCCTGATCAGCTGTCACTTTCTATGCGGCTAATAAACAGCAAGCTCAATAAAAGGTCCCGTGCAGTTCTTCGAGTGATCGCCGAGTTGAGAACAAGTCATGTTCTTTCCGTGAGTCTGGCAGAAATGCACACAGTCGCAGAAGGTAGGCGTAGTCATGGTGATGTGGTGGAGTTTTCAGTAGTGATATCACCCACTTCTGGACTTCTCATGCTTATATCTACTCCCATTGAGGCTCCCTCGTAACAAATCGTTGATCCTCAGTTTCTCAGCCTCAACAGCCATATTTGGAAGTGTCAATAGCAAAAGCGGTGGTGTTTGTAACTCAGCTCAGTGAAGAGAAGCAGTCGTTCTGGTCCGTTATGCCTCAACAGCCTCTACTGTTAACTGGGGCTGGTGTCAGAAGGCTTCTTCATAGAATGAACCTCTCTAGCAGCTCACTGCCTTCCTCTCAGGAAAGGCGTCCTTCTTGGCACCTCACTCTCTTCGTCGAGCAGCCCAAACACCTCGGTCCAGTACTCCAATTCCTCGTCGTCTGACTCAGACGGAAGAATATCCTCTCCCTCATCTGCTCCAACCCCTAGATCCTTGAGATACCCACTGTGATCGACACGTTTCTTTTCCTTCACTTCCGGTTCAATCGTAGCTGTCTCTTTTCCCTTTTCCTTTTCCGCTGTAGTCTTCTTTTGTGCCCTCTCTTGCCCTTTTTTCTCCTCTCTGGACTTTCTGTGCATCTGCCCTATCCTCAACAGCTCCTCGGCAAATCTAGTGCCAGCAGAATCATCCAGACTTCCTTTTGACGGCACAGCCAGCCTGTTCAAGTCCGCAAACACGTTTGTCTGGCTCATATACCCCTCCTGGAGATCTGCTCTTCTTTTGGACTGTCTTCTTAGGGGATATAGCGGCATGTCAGACTCATCTGGCTGCTCATCTATAACCACAGACAACATGGGAACAAACCTATACTGCAACGAAGCACCCTGAGTGATTTTCTTAACAGGCTGCGTCACCACAAGTATCATTCGAGCGTCAGGAATGCCTTTGTACTCTTCAGGATAATATTGAACGGGTAAAAAGGGAGGAAGAGAGTCAATAAACGCTCCAGAAACAAGACTGAGCCGGGGCGCGTGAAGTAGCTTGATCACCAGGTCTGTTTCCTCTGTAATCTCGGTCTGGTACTTGTCATAAAACTGTCTGGCAGTCCCTGGACTGATGGCACACAGAACTCGTTTTCGACGATCATCCACGCAACATATGATCCAGGAGGAACCTGGAGAGTCACGTGGACGGTTGTAGAACTTGCTTATGAGAAAATTTGTGCTTTGTAGCTGGGGTATGAGAACTGGAAACGGCTTCTTATTGCGTATCGTAGCATTGAGGGTGGACAAAACTGAGGCTTCAAGCGTGGTTCCTAGAAGGTCCATGGTATGCAGAGAAGTGTGTTATCGGGGTATAAATACTGAATCACGGGTTGTTGGATCACGTGACGGTCACGTGACGGGTATTTAGTAGAGGTGGTATTCTGTGGTCATGAGATGTTGAGGTAAACAAACAGATGACAGTTAAAGGGTGTACTAAGATTTAAGGTTGGTAAAATAATGTGAAGAGACCGTTTACGGGGTGTTGAAGGAGAGAGTGTGGAATCTGTTGATAAAATCTACACGAAATACAAGAATGTTCCAATTTGATAATCAGGTAACGTTTCAGCTTGGGTTTTGTGTACTTTTATTCTACAAAAGTGTCATCAATTGGTGTAATTAGTACAGCTTCATCATACATACTTGCTATACCAGTACATACTGTAGCGTTTTCTTAATAATCAATTGTCATAAATAAGTGTCTCCGTGTCTCCGTGTCTCCTGTCCACCTCACGTCTTTTTCACCATTGGCGATTTGAGATTGAACATCCAGGACGATCTCTTGTTGTGTCTCATGGGATACTCTTCAAAGGGATCTGAAGCAGGAGTGGGAATGTGGTTGCGCATGAAAAGAGCTGGTTTGGGGATTTGGATCTGAGGAGGAAGGGCTCGAGGGACAGTGTGGGCGTTCTGTTCGTATTTGAGCTCTTGGGGAGTCTTGAAGTTGGTAGTTCGATCTCTAGACTTGACAAGAACGTAAACTAGAGCTACCAGACACATGAAGAGCCAGATACCCAAACAGGCCAGGGCAATGTACAGTTCTGTGAAGAGCAGTTTTTCGACCGTTTTGATGATTCGAGCAATACCGTCGCTGACGTAATCGGCCTTCTCAACAGCCTCCTGTTCGATATCTTGGGAACTGAGAAGCTGTTTGGTGATTCGAGGGAGAGTAACGTGTGCATTTTCACTGACCCAGCCCATTCCATCGGCCACTTTTTGCAGTTTCATGGTCACCAGACACTTTGTGACGCCCTGAACTGCTCCATGGAGAGGAGTGTCTTTGAAGACTGAGTCAATGCCGTTGTTCATAGTGTCAATGAAGGTGGAAAGGGTGGTGTTGACGGTAGAAGTTGAGTCTACGACCCAGCCGAGCATGTTCTTGTTGATATCTGTTTCTCTGGAGGTCAGAAACAAATTGGTATCGTTCTTCCACAGCTCCATTTCTCTCACCACAGTGTCAGTCACGTTTCCTCCTACCTCTGCAGAGAGCTCAGTGAGACTCTGTAGACCACTTTTGAGGATTGCTAGGAGGCCTAACTGAAGAAGGAAGGCGAGAATTCCAAACAGACCGACCAGAACAAGAGTCAACATGTACGGATACAGAATGTACGCCCAGTACCACTGACTGAGGTTGTTCTGGTACAGTTTCTTGCCCCAGGCGAGCTTTCGTTTGACATACGAAACGTACTTGTGCTGGGCCTGGAAGAGAACAGTGTGGAAAGCGTGTCGTTTTTCCTCTTTGACGTCAATGGTGCTTTGTTCAACCCAGAGTTCCTCGTGGTATCTCCAGAGTCTCCATTCAGACCAAGCCACTGGAACCACCATGATAAGCGCCAGAATGACAAGCAGTGCAATAATCACCTTGAGACCGGTGTTCAAGCCTGAATTCAGCTTGGAGTACACTTCGGGGATATTTGCGTCTCTGCAAAAGTTGGCAGATTTGAGAGCAGGCACTTTGAGAGAGTCAGACACGTTCAGGGGAACCGCTAGAGTCTCGTTCATGCTCTTGGAAACAGCCTGGAACGGTTTTCGAATCAGTGACTCGATTTCGTTCTTCACAGTCTCGAAATCGGGCACTTTGTCTTTCACGGAGTCCAGTTTCTCGTTGACAGAGTCTGGAATCGTCACATTCTTGAGTCCGTCAAGTTTTAGCTTGACAAAATCAATCTTGCCAGTGTACTCTTCAGCCTGTTTACCTGTGATGAGGTTTCCTAGGTCAACAAAAGCGTTGGTGGCTGTATTGAGACCGTCAGCTAGTCCATTGAGCCCATTCTCAATCTCAGGAACCACGGCGGTCAGGGTATCGTTGACAAACGAAATGACATGTTTGGAGGTATCTACTGCCAGCGAAACAGCTCCCTGAACCACCAGAGTGATGAGACAGGTGTATGTCGAAATGAGCATGTTGACAGCGAAAATCAACAGCTCTTGCACTCCAGTAATGATCAAAATGACCATCTTGATGAGCCCGGAGACAAACTTCTCAACTGCTGTAGAAATCACCTCATTCAAGCCTATAGCTGTGTAATGTGGGATAGACATCATTTTGCTGACTGAACGTTCCAGAGCCACACAGGACCGCTGAGAGTTGTTTTCCGCGCCGTCCAGCTGCCCGGAAAGCGACATTTTGAACATCCACAGCTTGATGCTGACCAGCAGCAGACCAATGGTCCATTTGTTGAGCCATGTCTGGGAAAGACGGGCTTTTAGAAGAGGAATAGAGGAGTGCTCAGTGGGACTGCTTTGAGTGTTCCACCAGAGCTTTATTCGTGATGGCAGGGACATCCTGGGTATAGTATGGTATGGTATGGTATGAGGAAGACGAGATTTTTCTTCTCAGGTGCTTTATATCACGGCCTCATAACCAGCCTCATGTTTTGGGGCTGTTTCAGGTAGGAAAGAGGTATCACAAAAAGTAATGGTATGGGCAGAAATCCAGCGATAAAAACATATATCGAGGTATCTCCAAGGTATCTGAGCTATCTGAGAGACTTTCAGGTCCATTCGTCGACATTTTTCACCTCAAATAATGTCCTGTTCTCAGTCCACATCTCTGCCACACGGTATAGAGTTGTATCATGTGGGAATAGTTGGGGCAGAAGAGATGCGTGAATAGAAACAAGCTGTGCTTTTAGTCATTGGCTTGACTATGGGTCTGTCATAATTTGTAGAAGTTGTCTTTCATAGATCTCAAAGAAGATATTTTTGCTTATGTAATCCAGTGTATGCTTATGTAATCATGCTTATGTAATACATGTATGTTTATGTAATCTTGCTTACGTAATCCATAATTTTGTTCAATTGGTGCTTTATGAATGACAGTGATGTAGTTTCTGGAGCATCTCTGTAGTAAGTGTCCTTGTAGTACCCTCATTCAACCTTCGTATATTCAATATATCACTGCTCACTCTACAAATCGAACACACGTCCACACGTATTTCTGACCTATCTCAACTCTAACATCTTCCCACTCTGCATTTGATGTTAGGGTTGGGACAGAGTGTGTGGGCCAATACTGTTGATGATATTCGTCACCGAGACGTCAAAAAGAGAATTATAATATGAAGGTGTAATTCAGTCACGTGAAACTGTCATACTGGATATACACCTATTCTCATTTCCACCCTCCCACCCTCCGCTTACATAACCACCTTCTCCTTCACCACTTTAAGTTTCAATCATTTTCACTCCCAAATTTCACTGCAACCACCTAAATTTCACTCTGATCTCAACCTCGACACATCCACCATGAGCAGAAAAGTGAGTGGAGTTTTGCCCAAGCCGCGGGCCATCGTCATGCCCTACGCCGCCCGGGGAGCCGTGCCCACCGATCAGGGCTACGCAGACAAGCGCATGGTCCCCCGAGGGTCTCACCGGTACCCCAAGCTGAAGAAGGCTCCTACTGAAGAGCAGCTCATGGCCACTCGAAACCCCCCTCGAACGTCGCCCAAGCACGCCGTGCCCCGGTCCGAGGTGCACAAGTGGCATCTGAAGATGGCCGATCTGCGAAAGCAGTATCTGTCCGAGTCGCTGGTCCATGCTGATCGGGCCGACAAGGCCAAGAACGAGTACCACCAGAAGTACGTGGCCGCCTCGGAGAAGGTCCGAGAGGCCGCGCGAACCGCCGGGCTCACCGAGGCCGAGATGCTGACGCTGCCCACGATTTCCAGCGCGCTGGCCCACTCGCAGCTCAAGCAGCAGACCGCCGACGAGGTGGAGAAGAAGCGACTGGAGCGGCAGTACAACGACCAGCTGCACCAGCTCAAGGTGGACGAGGAGCGAGCCCGTGTGACCGTGCAGCTCATCGACCAGGCCGACGACTTCATTGTCACCGAGGAGCAGCTGGTGGCCGGCGTGGAGAAGGCGTTTGTCAACGGCTCCTCCAGCGGCAGAAACCCCGTGGGAGGCTGGTCCATCACCTCCTTCAAGGAAGACTCGGTCATGGGTGTCGGCCGAAACTCGACTGGTCTCGAGAACCTCGTGGCTGCCGCCGGTGAGGCCGAGGAGTCCAAGCTCGCCGAGATTGGTGACGCTATCGCTCTGGAGCTCACTGGAACCACCAACAACGGCAAGCCCGGTCTGGGCCGAATCGTGGAGATTCTGCGAGGCGACAACGTGCTGCAGCGAGCCGAGAACCTGCGACTCGAGCACAACGCCGGAGCCAAGACGAACGCCGCCAAGGAGATGGGAGAAGCCGAGGACCTGGCCGAGATCCGACAGGCCCTCCGAAATATGGAATAATGTATATAGCAACAGCCCGCAAGGGGAAAAGACGAGGTCAATAAATGAAATGAGAATGAGAGGGGGAGCGGTGGTGAACGGAGTGTGGTTGAGCTTCAGACGAGCACTTGAACTTGGAGAGTCCTGAGTGAGGTCTTATAGTGCATGTTTTCAGTGACTTTTTGTTTAATGAGGTATTGGCTGTTAGACAAGTCTCCAAGTAGCATTGAAGCTACCAGGTCACTTGGCCTCATGTTTTGTCGCTGTCGTTTCTTGAGATTGTCTCAATTGAAGAAGGGCTCATATTTAGTATTCCTTGTCAGTTTCGCCATTGAACTGATCATTGACCTCTCCTTCTAGACATGTTCCTGCATAGGATTCTGCAGAGCCTCGTATTGACATGTCCAAAGAGTGCAAATGGATATACAAGTAGACACAAACCCGTGCCATAAAGTACCGAGGAAATAAGCTATAGCCAAGTTAGTGACACAAACAAGTGCCATAAAGTACCTGGTAATTAAGCTATAGACACGAATCCACGCCATAAAGTACCTGATAATTAAGCTATAAACACGAACCGGTGCCATAAAGTACAGTACAAGTAGCATTGTACAAGTACAAGTACAAAAGAAATCTGAGGCTTGAATGAATGGATCTTCAATTGTTTTGTTCAACTGTGTTGTTTCCGATCACTTTTGACCACTTTTTCAAGTTTTTCAAATGATATGCTCACAACCATATGCACATCCAGTTCATCTGACTTATGAGGTTTCTATGGAACCCAACGAATCAATTGTCTGAATGAATCAAAAAAGCGAAAAAGAGCCCTCACGGATCCATCCTCCAGAATCCATTTGCCGACTGGCCTATTTGTTCCAGTACAAGTACAAGTACTTGTACTTGTAGAGCGCAATCTTTCCTTGTACAAGTAGGACCAGCCTTTCCTCTACAGTTGTACTTCCACTCGTCATCAGATATATCAGCCATGGCCTGAACTGTGAGGCTCAACTTAAGACGCACCGGAATATGATCCTTCGAATTGCTGGTACAAGTAGTGTAACAGCAGTAAGCCACTCCTAAGGCAACCTCCAATTTGATTTCCAACGTCGAAGTCAACCCAGACTCTTCCAAGACCCTCCTATACACCACCGTTCCATACCTCTATTCATTAACTAAATATCATGTTATCCTTGTTTGAGATTGTCGGTCCAAGTGCAGGGTTATATTGCACTGGACGTTGTCTCTTCACAGCCATGAGAACGAGCCTTTCTCGCCTCCTTAACCTCCCAGTGCTTATTTCAGCGACTGGGCAACAAACACCTGCGTGGCCTTTAGCGCCTCGAACCGCACCTCCGAGTTCTCCGAGCTCATAAGCTCCATGATCTTGAGCTTGGCTCCATCGTCCTGAAGCACCTGGATGGCGTCGGGGAGCAGCTTGCACACGTTGGCCACGTCCGAACAGGCCACGGCCTGGACTGTGGGGTCGTTGCTGGTCTTGACAATGTTGGCCAGCATCTTGAGCACCTTCCAGTCGTCGTCCTTGAACTGGCCCACGTTTTCCTGCCAGAAAAACTCAGACTTGTGGGCGGGGGTCCAGGACAGCTTGCCGCTCTTGATTTCGGCGTAGTACCGGTCAAAGGTGGTCATTCGGGCCACCTCGTCGTTGAGCTGTGTGTGGACCAGCTCAATGTCCTCAATGAGCTCCTCGTCCGTCCATTTTCGGTCGCTGAAGTTTTTGAACACGGCCTGGCCCTGGTTCAGCAGCAGAGACGCCACCGTGTCCTTGGGGGCGGCCTTGAGCACGTTGACGATGATGGCGACACACAGCCGGGTGATTTTCTCCTTGACCGAGGTTCGGGCGGCCTGCAGAAGAGTGGGGATGAGATCGGAGAACGAGGACACCAGCTGGTGGGCAGCCTTGATGTCGAAGCTCTCCAGCCAGATGACCAGCAGCGTGTAGTACTGCAGGTGCAGGCCTCCCTTGTCGGCCTTGATGATGTCGAGCAGCTTGGGGACCAGCTCGGAGTTGAACTTCCAGAACAGCGGTCTGTAGGCTCTGTTGGACAGCAGCACCGCCAGCGACACGGCGCCCACGTCCTGGACCTGCACCGAGGCCGACGAGCCGATCAGCAGACCCACAAACTGCAGGTACTGGGCGGCGTACTTTTCTGTGGTCAGATCGACGGTGTGCGAGTCTGCCAGCAACACCACGATGGACTTGACCGCCAGCAGCTGGATCTGCTCGTCCTCGGACTCGAGCAGCTTGAGAAGAGGGCCGAAGGGCGAGTCCGCGTCCAGCTTACTCAGCTCCAGCATGGCCTGTGCAAACTCGGGCAGCTCCTGGACCAGACTAGCAACAAACGACAAAATGTACTTGGCCACGTCTTCCCGGGGGATTTTTCGCAGCAGCGACACAAACGAGGTTGCGTAGTGGGTCAGGTCCTTCTTGACGGTCTCCTTACGGGCCTCGGGGCTCTGCTTCTCAATGGTTTTGATCAGAGCAGCCTCGTCTGGAGTCAGCAGGTTGGCCCGCACATAGCCGTCCCAGGGGATGGGTCTGGACCGGATGGCGGTCTGGATTTCGTCGAGATAGCTGCTGTTGAATGCAATTGACTGGGTTAGGGAAACTGGGGGAAGGAAAGTCGGGGTTTCATCGAGCAAAACTCACCATAATGTGCTGCTATGTCGTTTAGCTAAGATGATGTATGTCGACGACACCCAGATGTTGATAGGTGCAGTGCATGGTAGGAGTAAGATTAGAGTTTTGATGGTGGATAGGAGGACGTGGGTTCGAGTTTGACGAGGGAGGATTTTGAAAATGTGAAATATTGATGTAGAGGGGGGTTTGGTGAGTTTTGGAGCAGTTGAAAAGCTGAATTTGATACATTTGAAATTTATTTCTGTCCATTGAGTCCCTTTTGTTGACTTTGTTAAGATGTATAAGGGGTAGAGTGACGTAAGAGTGGATGGTGAAGTAGACGGAGGGGAATGATACAATTCGGAGTGAATTTGTCTAGAAGGTCGCAAGAATGATTGATTTAATGAATTGAATGTTCCGAGGTAGCTGTGCTGCTTTTTTTACAGGAGTTTTGCTCTTACCTAGTATCCCCAGTTTTGCTTACATAAGCGGATTAGTAAGCATCCTGTAATACTACTCAGAAATCGCTGAAATTCAGAAATAAGCTAAATTAGAGCATATACATTACAATAAAATGTTCTTTATCTCTGTCACATTTCTCCCCCCCTGCTTTTATACACTTCTCATGATGCTTCCTACCTACCCCAAATTAACTTCACACACGTCACGATATGCATATCGAGACTCACATCTCGACAAGTTGCAACTCTAGCACCTTACACACAAAAAAACACGCAATGGCACCGAAAAAGAGCGTCAAGAAGAGCGTGGACGTCACTGTGGAGAAGAAGGAGGCGCCCGCGGCGGCCGTTCCTGTCCACGTGACCAAATCCGCCCCCAGCGACAACACAAACGTCTTCACCAAGGTGCTCAACAACTACTCCAAGCAGAGCACCCCCAAGCTGAAGCTGATTGACTCGTTTCTGGCCTTTTTGGTGGTGCTTGGCGTCTTCCAGTTTGTTTTCTGTCTTCTCGTCGGCAACTTTGTGAGTATTGAGATTGAGGGGTTCTTGACATGTGTAGACATGTTGTAGTGACATGTTCTGTATGATCACGAACCCTGTGATCCTGTGATGTGGGAGATTGAGGTTTAGGACTGAAGTTTGGGACATTGATTCAAGATGATTGAATTGATGTACTTCATGGCTATTTCTACGTCATGGCACTGTGTTTACGGTGTTGGTGATTCGTTTGGAATCACCCCAGAGGCACTTGCCGTCAAGCTGACTCTACCTATTTTGGTCTGACATCACGAGAACCACCTGAGATTACGTCACAATCTTCCTTGAATGGAACTCACAAGTTGGAACACTCCTGTTGTACTAAGCCACGGAGTGACCGACACTATCAGTTTCATTCAGTTCAACAATTCACTACACGAGGCTCATTCTCAATTGAAAGATAAGTTGATCTATATCATTGAATGGTGTTCCACCTGCTCTGGTCTCTTAACCATGACTTTGACTGTCCCACCACATCTCCTTAATCATCACTTGACCACTTTCTTCTCTCTTCTACTAACACAGCCCTTCAACGCCTTCCTTGGAGGCTTTGCCAGCACCGTGGGCCAGTTTGTGCTGACTGCGGCGCTGCGAATCCAGACGGCAAAACAGAACGCCAATGAGTTCCCCGGCGTGAGCAGCGAGCGGTCGTTCGCGGACTTTCTGCTCGGCTCGCTGGTGCTGCACTTCTGCGTCTACCACTTCATCAACTAGGCCGAAAATGGGAATTATTATAGAATAGACTGGATGGGAAGGAACCTTTTATTAAATATACAATGCGAAAATGCAGTTAGTGACAATCACTGGAATTTGAGCGAAGCGAAAATTATGTGATTGCCGTGAAGTATGAGTGGCCTGTTGACTACCGGTACTCACAGTTCAGACAATTACAGATCAGCTACTTGTAGCTGGTTGTGTGGTGTAACGATGATTTTGTAGCTTTGCCAGTGGTAATGACGTGCACATTCAGAGTGGAGTTGCATTCAGAAAGGGAGCTGTAGCTGGAAAGACGACTCAGTACCATTGATGGTCTCGTGGCAATGGATATATGGGATCACTTCTGCCTCAGTTTTAGCTGTGTCTCATGCTGAGAAGTGGCATGTGTTTGTCAACACCTATGTCGAGGGTATCCAGGTTGAAGGGAAGAAGTACTGGTAGCAGAGGAAATGATAGTAGAAGGATATGCACCTTCAGATCTATACACCCCCTCACTACTCACACATTCATAGTGAGGCTGGGTATCTGTCTGAGTACCTCTACTTGTAGTATCAGCACTAATACGCTTCCGTTTGGCACTCTCAAGAACCACGGTATGTGTTCCTTTGCACTGGCCAGCACTGGCTTCCCCACAGCGCACAATCAGAACAAATTCTTGGCCAGACGTACACGTTTCTTGACGACTTGCAGTAGCAACAACAGGAGACATGTGTTGCGGAAGATGAGGAGAGTGTGACGAACAAAGAGACCGAGGTACCAGATCACGAGGGTCAGGAGGTACACCATTTCCCTGGTATCCTGCCATATGGCGCTGATGACGTTCATGGTGAAACGCAGGGGTGTCGTTGGGGTATGGGGTAACTGTGCTAGTGGAAGAAGAGTCTTCGTAGAGGTATCTCAAAGGGTGTCCCAGGGGATAAGGGTTGATGGGTTTTTGTTTGGGTGGGGTATTGAGGATTTTGGGGAATCTGTTTGCGGTGAGTGCGTTTGGGGTGTGAGGGATCATTGTGAAAAGTGAGGTGGAAGAAGATGAGATGAGGAGATGACATTGTCTTGGTTATATATCGTTTTGGCTCTTTTGGGAGTAATTACTTGTTAGTAAGTTTAATTGGAAATTTTAGGTGATTGTTTATTCTTAACTGAAATACTGTAAGTTCAGTTGAAAATTAGTAGACCTGAAGACTTACACTACCAAAAACAGATGAAGCGAGTATTCGCACATACAGACCAAAAGTCGTACATCTGAGGAGCAAAAAGACGACCGCGGAGAGGGTCGAACTCTCGATCTTACGATCACAGAATCTGAACAGCTTCTAACAGTCGTACGCCTTAACCAACTTGGCCACGCAGTCTCACATGTTTTGCAGAGGAAGTGGATGTCGTTTTTGAGAGCGAAAACGTGCCCAATTTTTTTGAGATTTCAGCTAAAGAGAAGGAGGACAAGATAATTGGTCTATTGGCGGCCACAAATCTGTTTTTTGCTCTTCGTTTACTTCAGAAATGGGCTGTGTAGCTATACTTGTGAACAGAGCTTATAGAAGACTCAATTGGTTCTTCAGTTGATGGAATGTAGACTGAGAGTTAAAGACCTTTGGCAAGTTCTAATGGAGCTTCGTAATGAGTAGTTTTGACGCTCTTATATCGCTTTGATTGTTTGGATGTTTGAGATGTACTATTTCATGAGACATCGTCATACAAGCACAATAAACACCAAGTAGCTATCAGAGCTTTTCGGTTGAGCTTCTTATCTATCAGTCTCATATTTGTTCATTAGCCAGATCGATCGTTGCGTCTTTTAACTAAACCCAAGTAAATTTCTGAGAAATCATTATGTAGAAGTTCTGAAGAAGTGACTATTTGAGAGCATGTTTACAATAAAGAAGTTACTCTGTGTCTTGGACTGCGTTGAACAATTCAAGATTTCATCTCTATCACTGGATTTATCTCATCGTGATCATTCAAATGCTCATTTGCATCTTAGCTCAGAATTGTCTTGATAACGACAGGTTTGTTTGACGTAAAGAAACAAAAAAGAAGAGTAATGTCCATTCCAACTCCCAGACAACCACTGAGCTTACAGGATTCAGTGTTGAACATTCAGATCTTCTCTCCCTGATTTACATGCTTCCTTTTACAGACTTCTTTCAACCACCTCTGTACCCTCTCAATCGACGAATGAAGTCTGAGGAAAAACAAGGAAGATCTCCAATACACCTCCATAATAGTCAATACACCTCTCCTCAAGATTGTGTGTTTACTGGCTTCATGAATCACCCACAATACTCTACACTGCGTACATTCTTCTAGCAAAATACGACGCTACAAGTACAGTTGTAAGGATTGTACATGCTCGTAATAAACACAAACCCTCCCGTATTGCCTATTCTCTCTCTGGTGCAGCTCTGCGTTGCTGGGCTATTGTACAAACACCTCGTGTAAGCATCAGTCATGGCTGATCAGACAAACACGAGTGTACCCCTCATTGCACATCTAGACCCTTCCGGAGGTCTAACAAACACACCTCCGGCGTGTCTGTTTGTGCACGTTGGTTTCTGAGACACTAAACTGCTCGAGACAAAGACCGGCGACGAATATAGAACCGACCTCCGTTCCCCGTTTAGACGCTGGTTAACGTTGTCTTGGGTTACGACAAGGTTGGGTGGAGTATCCAGTACAAGCCCTGAAGGGCGATGAGCCCCAGGAATGTTATCTGAGTTTGTTTTATCAATCCGCGGAGGTCAAGAGGGTGCCCTACTTGTAGTTCTTCTATGGTCAGGAGTTTTGAGTCATGCATCTTCATAGACCAAGTTTGTGTTCTTTTTCTAAATGCTGCTTAGAATTGACTGTGAGAACCTTTGACGAACTTCAGGTACAGTAATTATCTCTTCAACTCCACTAATGGCTTTACTCTCGGTTCAGTTTGTGGTCGCACTTCGCTTTTGGTCGTTCTTTTGCCCTGTTCTTCACGTGACCCTCTCGGTCCGAATACCCTTACAGAAGTAATCCCAGCTATACAGCGCAACTCGTCGCTCTTTCTGGAGCGTACAAGGAGTGTCTCAATGCCCACGATCTACCCGAAATATGTCGCAGCCGTTTTGAAAAAAGCAAATAGCGAAAGTTGCGAAGTTGGCATTTTTCGAGCCAGGAGAAGAGATGTGAATACGGAGACTCGGAAAATAATACCCCCCAGCCTCGAAGATCATAACAATACCCTTTTCTCCACGCCAAGACCCTTAGGTCGAATTGGAGATGACTAGAAGGATTTGCCATTTGAGTTTCTGTAAGAGGCTATCTTGAAGATAAGAAGCGTCACAGAATGGGGACCAGAAGTCCAATTAAGATGAGAACTTCACCAGAGTGCTGCCCACCCTTGAAATATTCTAGATATCAACTTCTCTTAGTGTCATACGTTCCCTATCACCCCCCAATAGACACCCCAGCCACATGTTTATATGCATCTGGTAAGTTTGTCGATCAGGAGCAAGCGATGATCAAAGAAGATCTGTAGACGATCCAGCCTGTCGATCTCGGTGGCAGATCAGGTCCGAAGATCGCATTTCTGGTGGAGGTCACGTGTCTCAGGAGATGGGGGAGAGTACTGGTTGTGTAGGAGATAAGAAGAACAAGTACTTGACGGCGGTATCGTCTCACACGAACCTCAACATTAGCACATGCTTGCTCTTCGTATTCGCTCGCATCTGGGCTTTCTAAACCTAGTTCCTATTGATGCAAAGATGTATAATTGGTAGGTTGTCGATATAGCCAAACTGCTGTACGTACAGTACTTTATGCCAGGACTCCACCAAGAGCTAGACATATTGAGATCACGTGACTAAAAACAACACCACTATCTGAGTCACATGACTTCTCCCTCCTACCGACCTCTATCAACCCCAATTGACTGGCTGCTGCTTGGCTGCTTAAGCTAGAGTTAGTCGACGATTAACTCCTCAAGTAGCGATTGGCAGGTTCCAGTTGGCGATAGAAAAACGTAAAAAGACGGCTTGGAACCATAGCTCTCGCAAATGGAAGCCTTTTGAGCAACTCTACAAGACCCTGGCTGCTTCCAGGGACCCGGGAGGCGGCTTTGTGACGTCACAGGCGTAGGGATGACATGTGCCAATGTCTCTGAGCATTTACGGCGCCCTGTTTTCACCTCTCTTTCTCCAACGTGGATCTACAATTCAAACACAGATCTATGATTGTCGGAAGAACAGATCTGAGGCTGGAAGTGATTAAGGAAGGAGAACAACATGCTACTTGTAAGAACATTGTAAGGTAGTGATACTAAAGAACAAGCCATAGTGACAGCCTGAAAGCAGCCACAAAGCCAGAAACCGTTGGTGGAGAAACTAGCCTGAAACATCCACTTTAGATCACGTGACACGCCGTTTACTTTAGTGTACTCGTACATGACAGCTGTGCTAGCTTGGTGCTGCTTAGCGGTGGTCTCAGAAACCGAGGGAAGGGGTGGTGAGGGTACTTGTACCGCGGAAAAGTCATGTGACCAATGTATTAGAGGAGATGTAAGTCACGTGACTGAGATATTGCTAGTCATGTGACCAAGGCCATGCTCTGGAGATCTCTTCCATCTTCTCTTCATCGTTCCTGGACACCCTGGTTGTAGCTAAAAAAGGCTATCGAAGTGGAGGTGATGGAATGGGCGATATCTCGGGAAGCAATGATGGGAATTGGTATTGAAGGATATGGCCGTAATCTCCTTGTTGCGGGCATCAATTTGGTACCACTTTCATTCCTTTTGAGACGTTACTGCGTCTTACGAAGGGTGACTTCAGGAAGTTTAGATCAGCGATAAAGTTAAGCTAAAGAGAGCCGAAGTTAGTTAGATTTACGGTGTCTTTTTGTTGGGAAATACGAGGTGCAAGGAGTAGGTGAAAATAGGGGGTTAAACACACATGAAGAGCCAACGTCACAGTAGAAATAGAGTGACTGTAAGTTGTTGGATACAACCCACCACCCCTCCTCCTACTCACCATCATGCCCCTTACAGAGACTTGCTTGAGAGACGCAGCGACAAGGGTGTGGAGCTAATGTCGTGTTGGCTGCGAAGACATTGGAGTCTGTTGTTTCGCGGACATTCTGGGGTTGTATTTGGGGGCTATGCGGAGTGTCGATTCGCGATATTATCGGGTTTCTGTGTTTCTGTGTTTCTGTGGGGTCTTGACCCTGGTGCTGGTAGTCTGGGGTTGAATAATAAAACATGTTTCACAGTGGCGATCTGTGGAGATGGTAATGAAGATCAAGGTGGAAGTACGAATACTAATGTCTAAGCTAGAGCACAAGTCTCAGTATAGAGTAAGACAGATTTGCAAGTAGTACTACCGGTAGTATCAAGTCTAGACTCTTTCAAAGCCTTACAAAGAAGTCTGCTAACTCCTTACGCCTGGACTCTGACTGGAGTCTCACTAATGTCTCACTCAACGACAGATACTGAGACAGAGGGAGGAGAAGACAGACATCAGTGGTTTGGGTGGCTCTACACGTGGCTCCTAGAAAACGGTTGGACAGGGTCCTATGATAACATGACACATCTAGGTCACAAGACCGTTTCTCCGCCCATCCCGACCCTGTAAAACTGTTAAGGGGTCCACTGAGACACTATCAGCTGTAGCTACAGGGGGTAATACGAGTCTAAAAGGTGGGGTAGATGGCGTTGTGAGCGTTAACACGTGATACTTGTTCGCTTACTAATCGCTACCTCATATACGGAGTAGGAAGGTGTTCCTCCTGCTGCTTACTAATCACCACCTCATATATCGCATAATTCATTACTCCTATAACTTTCAATAACTTAATGGGTTTCCTACCCGTCCCTCCAGAGGGACTATACACACTGTTCTTTTTCCTCCATTCCAAGCCTCCAGGCTCTATTACCAGTGACAGGGATCTGTCAAATCTGTCGTTAATGCCACCTACTAGAACACTAGCAGGTACATGTCCATATCCTGAGCGAGGAGACCTTAACTTCAGAGCGAATTCATCGCTTCGCTCTAAAGTGCTTCACTCAGGTATTCAGAGACTTTGCACTTCATCGCTTTGCTCTGAAGTTTAGCAAATCACACAACACGCCTTCTTCTCCTTCACCTCCATGTCCTCCTCATCAACCTTTTCCCGCACACTTCGGCCCTTGACACTGCCCATGCTGCTTCCCACACTCATATGCATCGTGGAGCTGCTGGAGCCCTGTCGATGTCGCTCAATCTGATGTCGTCTGATTTCCCGAACCAGATCACAGAACGGCTCGTCAACGTTGACTCTGTATCGTGCCGAGGTCTCGAAAAAGGGCACGTTCCACTCTCGAGCTAGACGCTGTCCCTCAACCGTAGAAACCTGTCTTTCGGCCGAGAGATCGCACTTGTTGCTGACAAGAACCACCGGTGCCCGAGACACGTCCTTGACCCGCAGAATCTGGTTGTAGAACTGCTGGGCCTCCTCGAACGAGTCACGTGACGTGATCGAGTACACCAGCAGAAACCCGTCGCCGTTTCGCATGTACTGTTCTCGCATGGCGGAGTACTCCTCCTGGCCCGCTGTGTCCAGCACATCCAGAGTTGTGAGGTTGGAGTCGATCAGCACTTCTTTTCGGTACGAGTCTGAGTTAGCAAAGAAGGGAGGGGGGGGATTGTGATAAGTGTGATAGCAGTGTTGAGAGTCTAGAAGATAAGGACGTAATAGTCCTACAGAAATAGAAAAATAAATCAAATAAATAGAGAAATAAGTAGGAAGACGGGAATAGAATTGTTGGTATCACTTGATAAGTGGTAACTGCTGATGTTATTCGTTTTGTGTGTCGATATTGTTTTGTCGATATTGTTGTGTTGTTCTTGATTGTTTATGTCGCGTCTCTTAGTCGTAAGTACCAAGTCGAAAGCTCATTTCAGTGTCGTTTTTTTTCGCAAATGTCGTTAATCAATGAGTTGCCGCCAAATCGTCATAATCCATAACATATCACCTCTTCAATATCACCTCTTCAATCAAACAACACCCACCAATCCAATTTAACTGCATACACAAATCTGAGTCGCGTAAATGTCAGAAAACGACCCAGGAACACCAATTGAACGGATATCCATAAGGCTGACTCCACCCCTCCAATTCAACCTCTTCTCTTACTCACCCTCGATAGTTGGATCGTACTCATCGACAAAATGGCTCTGGACAAACTGCAGGGTGATGGCGGACTTTCCCACTCCTCCGCCTCCAACGACCACCACCTTGTATTCTCGCTGCGTCATGTTCATGTTGAAAGAGTGTGTGTCTGATTTCCGAGAGTCGTTAGTCGTTAGTGTCTTTGCTGAGAGGTCCAGAGAGGTGGTTATTTGCAAGTATTTGTGTGATTGAGAGCGGTGGGATTAAGGTTAAGCTACTGGGTTTTGTCAAGCCGAATCTGCACCCCCGACTTTGTGTTTTTTCGGTTAGCGCAGACAAGGAGAGCTTATTTAGACTCGCAGGTTTTTTTTTAAGCTTCGGAATAGGGGTAAATTGGGTGGAGGTGGAGAAACCAATTTGAGGGTGAAAGACGGCCAAATAAACACTCGCGGTCACGTGCTCCGTAAACAGACCATGTGGGCGATATAATATCGCTTCCAGCTGTTGTTTTGGGCGTTTTCCGAGCTCGGCAGCCAGTCCTAAGAGTTTTCTGAGGCGCTTTCTGGTGTCTAGGGCTCCAAGTACGCTCGGATACGTTTCCAATCGTTCAAATACTTGATTCTGTTAACGCTGGGAATACGGCGGGTTTTTKTTTTTTCCGAAATGCGCCAAATCTGGCCAGTTGGACCGAATCAGCAGGAAGACCCGGAAGGGTTCTCTACAGAGTAGCTGTGTGCGAGCTGGCAGGTTCTGGAGGCGGTTATGGCGCTATATGGGTGTCTTGGTCGCGGTAGGGACGGTCACTGGGTCTTCAGATTAGGCGTATTTCTGTTTTTCAACGAGTTGCCAAAGTTTAGAAAAATACGAGTTTACTTGAGTTTACTTGGGATCAGGAATTTAGTTGGAGATACAGTTGGAGTTGGGGTAGGGAGGAAAACTGACGTCAAATTGCACACAAATAATAAATCAAATACAAGTACAGTAATTGATAATAAAGCAGGAAAAGATCAAATTCCATAATATTTTCCCACACCACTACAATGCTCGTACACGCTTGAGATTAGGCAGAGAGGAGATAGCCATGGTACTGATTATTATGAAGAGCAATGTGGGGTAGATAAGAGCTGTCATTGGTGATTGGGGTTCTGAGGTGAAGAAAGATGGTGATGAGATAATTAATTAAATCGACATCATATGGTTCCATGGTAAGAGTGGTTGTGTAGTATGGGTAGATGTGAGAGGTGAGTTGTTACAAGTAGGGATACACGTGTTTGGAGTATTTCCAGGGACTTCCGATATGTTTCCGGAATCTGGAGGTGATATATGAATTCGATTATGATATGTGACGGTTACTACATGAGGAATGATGACTACTTCTATTGTCCAGTGATCTATAAGAATTGACTGCTTGTACTCCTGAAGAAATGAAACATGATCGTCGTTTTCAATGATCCAGAGATCGATCCACAAAACGGGTTTTGTAGTCCACACTGTGAATGCTACAGTACAAGTAAGGATACAGTACATAGTGCTGTTTAAAGGACTTCTTTCAGACTATCTACGATACCAGTATTCACATTGTATACTGCTCTGTATTCACTTGCTCTGAGCCACTCAAGTCCTCATACTATAGACATCCGTCTCCGTCTCTTTTCTTCCGCAAATGGCCTGATTCTGATACACGGCATCAACTTCTGTAACACAGATCAGCAGCCGGAAACGAAGATGGACATAAGATCCAGTTATGGCGATCGCAGGAGATGAGAATGAGTATAGCTGTGAGTAGCTGTGGGTCTAGAAATGGGTCTGAAAAAGGGACATACTGCAAAGGGACTACAAAGATTCAGTTGCTGGGATTTCTGTTCAAATCCGTTCACAACTCACCCACTTGCTCTCTTCTTCCCCTTTCTACCGTCTTTTCTTATTCAAAAAAAAGCAATACTTTCCAAAAATGGCCAAATTAGTCAGAAAACAGAAAAAAATCGTTCACTCAGAAAACACGCCTCTGTCACGCCTCACCACGTGGATTTCTGCTTCACAGCAGCTTCAGATCCTCTGACATTCGTAATACCGAGATTTGGCGAGATTTGGCAGCTGTCAAAACGTCAAACTAGCCCAGATTTAGTCACGCTGAGAAATGAGAGCCGATCCATTGTGCGGCGTATTTGTGGGGACACGCTAATAGCCGCGACATTTATGATACCGCGTTTGAGCGTGAATGAGAGCCCATATATTGGTTAGTGCTTCGTTGTTATGATAGTTAAGGTTGTCGTAAACTCGCTATCAAAACAAAGATACGGTGAGAGATCCACTCAACTATTATAGTTAAGGTGACAGCTACTTGGGTTGTAAGTTGACAAAAATATGGGTGAAAGAAAACCATGAGAAAAACGAGATATACAGCACCAATTGAATTGGAAAAAAGCCCATGTTCACCCCACTTCCCCTCCTCTTCAACGGAAACACAAACAGCCTTCTTTAGTCCATAGCTATCAAACTAAAGTTGCACTAAAGCACCATACAAACAGGCTTCCCCCTTGCCCCCTGAATATTTTTCTGGTACTATTCTTGGCACGAGAAGTCGTGTGGGGGACTAAACTGAGGCGTCTCTTCCGTTTGGAAGGTACTGGCGGTGTTTTCCGAGTCTGGTGAGTCTTCATTTTGAAGTTTGAGGTCAACTTCTCCTCTGCGTCACGATACTATGTATTACACAGCTTACATGAATAATACTTGTCTAAAGATGCATACTAAGGCAATAGCAGACTCTAATAAGTTTCCTGTGCATTTCACAGCCTTCTAATAACCAGTTTGCATTCAGGATAGTGATTCGGAGTTAAGCGGAGTTAAGAAAAATCTTAGAGGTGAGTGTTTGAGGAGATGGGGAGCTTCGAGTGCAGTAGCAATAGATGAAGCCTTGTTTGAATACCTATTTGAGCCACTCAAATGTTACTATCATGTTCTCTTAAAGAGCTTTTCACCCTACTTCAGCTACAGTACATACTCTGCAGAGTAATACCTGTTATGTCTGTCTGTTATCAGTATTCAACAAGTACAGCACCATACGCAGGGATAAAGTGCAGCAGAAGGCTCAATCGTATTGTTTGGCATGTATTTCGTATGTACCTTAGAGGTGATATTGTGCAGTTGGCTGGGTAGATGGAAGGGATAGTATTAGTCCGATGACTACATAGAAGAAGGTGAGAAAAGGTGGCTATACCATTTTTTGCGGTGTTTTGAGAAGATTCATTGTTTTTTTAGCAATAAAAAATGACCACTGTACACCGTATTTGAGGAGTGTTCTTCGCAGTCATTTTGTCTTAACTATAGTAGTTAACCTTAGACACGCAGTCACTTTGTCTTCACTATAATAGTTAGCTTAAACATCTTATCCCAAGTGTGTCTCAACTAGACCTAGCAAACAAGACATACACTTCCTGACCGGTAGAGTCATCCAATCTGCCTGAAAAAAGCCAAAAAAAACTCTTCGCCACGTCGATAACGTCCCAGCTTAACTCCTTCTTAACTCCATTGCCTAAACTCCGTCTGTTGGTAACACAGTTTTGAAAACGGAGATCATGCCTGAAGCAGCGTGTTTCGCCGAAAAGCGCACAGAACACAATGGCAGCAAGGTCGCGAAGAGGCGGAAATGCAGCAGGTGACGCCAAGGCATGTGGGAGGAAAAACGCTGGGTATTTCCGGGTGGAGGAGGTGCATGAGAGTTGAAGTTAGTGGCATGTGAAGAGGACGTTGGGGGGTGTTAGAGAGGTGGTAGAAAGATGGCAGTGGTATCATTAGAAAGACCTGTTTCGTGCCATTACAGCAGTACCGGTTTCATCACAATATCTCTTCTCGTTCACTTTCTACCCTCTTTTCAATTCTGCTCAAAGTTCAACGGCGTTCCTGATCAACGTTGAAATTCCGGCAGGAGGTTAAAGGGCGCTAATTTGGCAGTATGCGTCACCTAAACCACTTCCGGTCGTTTTTTACGCCGTCTCTAGCGTGGCACGCGACTGGTGTACACTCTTGTTTGATCAGCTGTCTGTCACGGCTGTGACGATCGTTCAACGGCGTGTTAAGCATGTTCGTTGGAAGATTTGGTGGTGGTGAGTGGCAGACGAGGTGGTATACGATAGGTGGCTGTGCATTTCAGTGACTATAGCTATAGTTGTGTGGTATAGGATATGTTCTTAACAGATGCCCTGTTAATAGATATTCTCATAGTGCAAATGAGCACGGATGCTGTACAATACTCCGTATTGTACTTTGAAACAAGTCTCGTATCCTGACACTGCTTAAATGTTCACCTTACGAACATTTCTGTGAACTGTTGAGTAACTAAGAATGTGCTCTTCAATGAGCAAATAGATGTTGAGCGGGTATCAAGTGATTATTCTGTTACTTGTACACGTGTCTGTCATCCGTTTGACCGTTTAGATCTGGCACTAGTTCTTCGTCTGGCACTAGTTCTTCGGACTCCTAACAGTTGTGTTTAGTGCGGAGCTAGTGGATTGAAATGCGAGATGAAGGCATCGATCAAGAATGGGGAAAACGAGAAATAATCAATTGGTGAATCTCACAAAACCGAGATTTCGTTCTTTAAATCTGTTCAACCAATTATTAACAGATGTTTCTTTATTTTCTTGTAGTTTTTGGTCAATATTTCAGAAGCAGATCTACAGTAGATTCTCATCACCATAACCTCACACTAACGTCACTATGTTAGCACCTCCACCTGAACGTAAACTCGTTGACGTAAAAATATATCGACTTGGAATACGAGACGTGTAGTATGAGCCATGTCGTATTGAGTCTTGACGTTGTCATGTAACATGGAGATCTACAAGAAATGGAACTACCTTGTACATACACATTCCGAACTTCTTATCAACTGAATGTCTCATGGTTTCTCTTGTGAACCAACACTTATACAACAGTGATAATTTCTTCACAATAACCACTGATGCACTGTTGTCAATACTTGGCTATTACTTAAGTGGTTGCCCTAACTAACCCTGACTAACCCTGACTGTTCAGCTGAAAAATACTGACCCTGCAAACTCATGTAAGGGCATGAAGTGAGGGCGTCTAAGTCAGGGGAATGTTTACATTTCTTCACGCACCCCTTGAGGTGTGCATAGTGAAGAGATCAAAAGGCATTGAGTGAAGATAGCTAAACGGGGGTTCTTGTAGAGTCTCTAGTTGTCTTTTCTTGAAAGTCATGTTGATCTGTCATACTGCTATCACCGTCATACTATCTCTGTAACCCCACTTCAGCACCACTCTTGCTATTCTCAATCCCTAATCTCTCTGCAATCAAGCTCCCCTACAGTCAATATACGCATTGTGCGAGATTTGCAGAACACTGAGACCAAAGAGATACAGACTTGCAGTAAATGAAACAATGATGAGAGCACTTGCATGACCTGGAGTATGACCCGAAATAATATGAACTGCAAGAATACGAGGTGGTTATGGTGGTTGTGGTGGTGTTGCCTTGAAGTGTTTACTTCCAATTTGAAAAACGTAAATGACTCCAAAGAACACAATAATTCACTGAAACTGTTTGGACCGCATTAGTTACCTCTTCAGTTCACCTTAGTTGCCTCTCCATATCTTCAACTTCATCTTTACCCACCTGTTTATTCTTCTCACCTGCATCTTGACTAAGCATTCCTACAGACCAAGCTTCTACAGGGTACAATACTTGTACAGAACAAACAAGTCGGTAATATCCGTTATCTGTGTCAGATACGCCAATCACACAATTGCTGCCAAACTATACGAGGTCATTAGAGTACCGGTACATACATGAACGGCAATCGGAACTAAAATCAGGCACAAAACCCCACACCATGTGCCAGGTGCCGTAGGTACAGATAATACCCCAAACAATGGAGAATCATAGACCTCATGACTGAAATACAATAACCGGGGTCTACCCCACCTGGTCAGATCCCGAGAAACTTCCATTCTGTTGTTTGTTTTTCGTCACTTCTCTTTTTTCAGGTCTCATTTCTGTCTTTTTCAAACGGCTCTTTCTCACGCCATTTTAGATTGCCCAAAGATAACAACAGATAGGCAAACTTGGTGGGTAGTTGGCCGATTGTTATTCTGAAAGCAAAAATCAACTCTCCATCTCATTAGCACCCCAGCCATATAATTAAATCCCCTCTAGCCTGACTAAGAGCCCCACAATGGCTTTGCCAAATTACCCCTATTTCAATAACATTATGCATAACGATGCATACGGCTCCTTTGGGTTTGATAGGAGCCGTTATTTCTGGGGGACACGTCAAGTCACGTGGCTTTGCGGTTCTGGGCACGTGATCTGGAGTCCACGAGAGCGCGAGAGCAGCTCTTTGAATCACGTGGGCTCACGTGGTGTCCATATACCTGTAGTACCATGGTACTGTACATTAGTCAGACATACATGATATATGGAGTTGGCCAATGAGAATAAAGCATTGTGTTGTATTTTTGAACACAGAGCAACCCGCCTTGTTTATTCTTAGTTTCCTCGCACTAATCTCTGGAAGTACAGTAGCTTCTCACTAATCCCCTATTCAGACCCTTCTCCTCAAAATCTTTGATCTGGTTTTTCTCGACGGGGATTGCTGCTAAACACAAATAGACTCCGCCGTTGGATTTCCCGCGCGTATACGAGCCGAACGATAGCAAGCAATGTCTGTTTAGAATGAATCAAGGGTCAATATCAATGTACTGGTATCCATTGTGATGCGTCCTCTTTTAGGGTGTTTAGGCCGTATATTGAAAATGTTATTGAAAATGTTAAACTTCATTTTCGTATAACGGTCGCAAAGTTAAAATGTGCGAGTGGGGAAAATGGGAAGGCCCTGAGAGTGTGGATAAGCGGCCCAAGCCGATGTGGCAAATTGAATTGGATAGATACAGGGGCAGATTTGTGATTTTCGCTTTTAGTCCTTGTTTTCCCGTTGTGTTTTGTCTCACAATTTGTTTTCCAACTTTCTAAGCCTCGGCAAATTTCTTTCTAGAATAGCAGTTATAGATGTCCGACGGAGGCACCAGGGATGCAGGTAGGACTTCTAGAGGGTATTAAGGGTATGTTGGAGGTGGAGGGGGTTGAGTGGGTGGAGTTTTGGTGGTGGAGTTGGTTACTTGGGAAAAGTTGGTGTGGTAAGTGTCATACTTGAAACAAGTAGGTGATCGTCTATTTTGTTGAGATGTAGTAAGTACGCTAGTTAAGATATAAATGCAACTGTGGAAGTGCCTAGAAAACATAGAGAAGACAATGAAGAGAAACAAATGTTTTAAAACTGCTTCAGAATCATCAGAATTTACTTTCCCTGGACATGTATATTTACTGGCGGAAGCAAGAGGACTCAATGAGTAAGGAATCTCAGTTAGGAGCTGTGTATCGTGTTGAAGCAATGAGGGCACTTAACAGACACCTAATTTATGGTACCGGTAGGATAGTTTCAAAAGTGGGTATGAACTGTACGGTTGTCCTCATCCTTAGCCTTCCATTTGAAGCACTCTGTCTCATTGATTAGTAAGATTACCGGTAGAGTATCGAAAGTGAATAGCTGACATACTGGACAACTGTTCGGTTGCTTGAGTAATGGTCTTAGCTCGGGTGGAAGAATACGTCTTAACTCTCATCTTTAGTGATTCGTAGCTTCATTGGTGTTCCGACACTGAACCTGACCAAACAATGTTCGATTAGGATAGGACTTACTGAACAAAGTCGTGGAGGTAGTTCAGGTGAATATATGACAAATAGTCGTAGAATTAAGTGAAAGGTAGAACTCAAGTGTCCACATCCGCTTCTAATGACAATTTCACTCCCTCCACGAGATGTTCTGTAACTATCTGACTTATTACGTCAGCAATACTCAGATTTCACTCATCTTCTCAGATTTCTCATCAAAATCTCACATAAACCTTCATTACACTCCTCTGACTTCCTACCAAGCCTTCTCTTTCCCTTCTCGTTATTTACACCCCCAGTACCCCCACTCTCGCTTAACTTATTCACGGGCATCTCTGATTAGCCGCGAAGATCAGCATGTGGCTTTCCACTAAGACGTTTGAGCACTACAACCGACTCAAACAGCACAAAGACCGCGGCCGTTGAACTCCAGACGTCTTCCTTGTTCACACAGATCTGTAAACAGACGCTTTTCCTTGTACTTTCCGGATCCGTCCACTTCACCTCAACCCCTATTTATGTCTAACTGCAATAAACACACACCTTGACACCCTCGTATCCGCTTCGAGAGCGTGCAACTCGCCAAACATACCTCACACAAATTTCAGATCTTAGCCGCGATGGTCTCTTCTCTTGCGTTTGACATGTACAGCGGTGTCGAGTTGACAACTGGAAACAGACATATGTGCGAGTTGTGAGTCACGTGACTGCTGAAATGGAGTGTGTTTTAATTCACGTTTATCAAAACTGCTGACTCATTTCTCTTCAAATTCCACTCACTCATCTCTACTACTCCTCGTTAAACGCGTCCTTCGGTAATTGCTTTTTCCAATGTTTATTCCGAAATGAAAAAGAAGCAATTCTCGCAGAAGACGTAAGCGACATTGCTTTTTACATCGCGGTTATGTATCTGGAGATCTGGTGGGCAAGGGTGGAGATGAAGCAGCCATCGTGGCATCATCTGAAATGACTGTAGTTTTGATGGTGAAAAAAGGAATACATAAGCGAGAATCGCGAATAGAGTCCGATGATGATGAGAGAAGGTGGGTTCACGCCGATGACGTTCCATAACTCTCCTAGAAGCATATTTATCTGTACCTATTGTTTGGTACAGTAAGTACCTTGGAGGTGGAGTTATATTGGTACTGTAATGTACTGTACCGTATCCGTACCGGTACAGTATAGTAAGGGTGAATGTGAAACGAGAGATGTGCTACTGCATCAAAACGGGTTTCATCTTCGAAGATGGTGTAGATCTTTAACGCTGCAGTTCCGTAAAAAGCTTGTGGTCCTTTTGGAGTGTTTACTAATGACTAATTACCGGTAGAAATCTAATGATGGTCATCAATGACAGTGAAATTACTGTTGCTGAACTTCACCGATATCAATATCACCAAGATCTTCTCACTGTGCCGTATGTACATATAGTCTTCAACTTGTAGTCTGACTAAGACTCATATTCTTGACTTTCATATTCTTGTATTAAAAAGTCATGATTCGTCTAAAAGAAAACCATTGCTTTTTGGAACCCGTCTTGAGTCAATGCTGAGTGACCGATTAGTGGTTGGTGGCTCATCAAATTACTATAACTCTTGGTAGCAGTATTTCAAACATCGAGGCTCTTTTTCTCGTATATTGGTGATTTTGGAGCACTGATGCTTTTCAGTGTAATCAGGGTGGTCTGTATGGGATTTCTGAAATCTTCTCGAAACACGCACATATTGGTATCAAAATGAAGCTAATAATGAGACCGAACTTACTGTATTACTCCCTGACTTGCTGGATTATTATATGAGCTACCGTTGTCGTCTCATTTTTCGACTAAATTAAGGTGGTCAAAATAAGGTCGTGTTTAGTAGGGAAGTTAACGAGTTTTTGTGTAAATTATTCTACTCACAACAACTTCTTCTCTTCCATGACACATACACACACCCTAACATCACTGATACCACCCCTTTGATACCACACATTTGATACCACGAAGATGTGATCGCCGATAACATCATATGCCAGTGAGATACCTCCGTTGCCATGCTCCTGTTACCACCTTGTGACTACACTTCTTGAGTGACACAAACACAAAGAAGACTCAGATATTCATGTTCCATGTCCTTAGAGACCGACTAACACAGACAGACATTACCTTTAAGACACAGCCGTCATACAGGGATACCACTTTCGTGTACTGGTGCACGGACACACCTCTTTGACGCCTCTGGTGCACAGATACCACACATGCCTACCCCTTGATACCAATAGAAGTCTCATGACTCACTCTCTCTGAGTCTCACATCTACACACCTCTGCCACACACATCGCAAGCATAATACCATGCCGCGGGCTTCATACGAATCGTCGTTTTGTACTACTGTCATTCAGTCAAGCTTAGTTGAGGTGACAAGTACATTACATGTGGAGAACAGTGACTATGATCATCTTCATGAATTGCATGGTTTGGTATTTACCTTCACGCTCCTCTCTTTGGCTCTCTACATAATCAAGGAGGATAATAGCAGCTGCTCCAGGTATGTACTGTACCGTACCGGTACAGCACTTTCAGCCTCATTAGTCCGCATCTTGTGTTTGCGTCTGATATTTCCTTAAGTCCGCTACTTTATGGCTTATCTCCGCTTTCATGCCTTAAGTCCGCTACTTTATGGCGTTTTTGGCTTAACTCCGCTACTTTATGGGAGGATATTTAAGGTTACTCAACAAAAAAACACAAAAGCTACGAACTCATGCACAAAAGTGACACACCAGACCAACTAGTTTGTTGAACTCAGAAGAAACACAAGCTACATTTGAAGAGAGTCGTGAAGTTTCCCCTACAGCACTTTGTAGACATAAATATCATCTTTTCAGATAACAGTGCTAAATCCCTCATTTCCTCAACAGTTTTAAGCTATTCACCTTATTCGAATCACGTGAGCTGTGATTATGTAATCAGTCACATGATTATGGCTTATGTAAGCTGAAAATTGGGACAGCCCCATAAATGCCATACACCTTAATTCCTGACTGTGGCAGAAATGGCCAATAACAGAGAACGCTATGATTATAATAAGCTATAAGTATTACAATGATTTTCTACAGTCTCCTGTCATCATTTTGATACTAGTTACGACTGTCTTTTGATTCATTTTCGGCTTACAAACACTTTGCATAACACTCAACTATTGGTGGAAATACTTGAAACCTTCAGTAACAGCGTTAGACACTCCCCATTATAGTTGAGACTTTAGATAACATTACTCCCACTACTTACCCATCTCATCCTACTTCATGGACGCGCTGTACCTCACCGAAAAAATGCCACTGAAAAAAATTGCAAAAAGAGAAGACTTGCGTCTAGAGCTGACAACCGAGAGATTCGAACTCTCGCCTCCGAAGAGACCAGGATATTAGTTCAGTCACCTGAACCTGGCGCCTTAGACCACTCGGCCAGGTTGCCCGCACGTGCGCTTCAACCTCGGAGGAACAATAGAAGGTGTAAAATAACGAAAAATTCCGGCGAAAAAGATGACAATTGTGATATATCAAGACCACAAGCTTATGTAACTAGTCCCCCTGATTCTTTTGCAACTTTTCCTGTGTTTCTCAGACCCCTAGATCAGTAGTCAGACAAGTTCTCTTTTCATGACCAAGCCGTTATACACTCTAGACTAAATCATTCATAGAAGGAGTGAAGCAGGGTAAGAGTGGTATAGGAAGACTATCTTGGCTAGCCAAATCGTCTGTAGCATCTCTATTGCGTTCATGTTTCTCTAATATAGATACTTCTACTTCTAGTGGTCCATTCAAGAAGTGATACTCACATCACTCATAAACACTCCCTTGACGAACATCAGTGACAGTAAATCCCAATTAATATAACTTCATCTACATCAGACGTTCGTCAACCACATACTTTTCGCCTCCTCAGATAATATACAATAAACAATACATTAAATACATGACACCTGTTTGCCTTTGGTTTTGGGTCAGCATCCATGGGCTGTAATAAATAACTTGGTCGTGATGGACCAAGAGAGTGGGAAGAGCTGTCTGTGAGGATTTCCAAGGAGCTCAAGCACCCATTGACTCACAGAGACACTTTTTCAATGAAGTCCTCAAAGAGGAATGAAGCAGCACACCTTCCAAACTATTGAGATAGTTGATGATAGTTGATGCTAGGAAGACTTGGTCAAAGAACTGGTAGACTCACAACTCGCTTCGCTCGTTGTGTTATCTCTTCCTCCCCTGCTTACACTCATCACAATACCAATTGCCCTTTGGCGGCGAACTGAGTCCCAAACAAGGCAGATGAAACCACTCTCTGGAACACTGCGGTCCGTCGCACGCCACCATTTCGCCGTACGACACCTGTTCACAGTAGCAGTAGACTGGTTCGCCGTCATCTTCCTCCTCTTCGGCGGCTTTGGCTGACTCAGCGGCTTCCTGGCCCTTTCTCGACTTGTTGACAAGACGAGCCGACCGGGTAGCTGAAGCTGCGGGAGTGTCGTCTGACGAGGGAGGCGACTTTCTGTTGCCGGGAGCAGGAGACGCCTTGGCAGCAGTCTTGCGTTTCTTGGCACTGGTGGCACCTCCAGACCCGGCGGTAGAAGACGAACCTGTATCTGCCACAGATGACGCGGCAGCGGTCCGTTTTTCGCCGTTTTTCTTGGCGCCGGCTCCCACGGACGACGCGGTTCCGTTGGTGGTGGCCACCTTCTTACCACCCGTCTCCTTGCCGCTGTCCTTGCCTCCCTCCTTACTAGGGGTGCCTCTTCGGCCTCCATTGCCGCTCTTTTCAGCCGCAGCAGCTGCAGCGGCCTTCTTGGCAGCAATTGCTTCTCGCCGCGACTCGCTTCGCTGGCTCTGCGCGCTTCGTTCGGCCACAGAAGGCTTGACGTCGACAATGATGGCCGGATGGTCGGGTTCTCCGTACTGGATCACCTGGGGGATTTCACGTGACGTGATGAGGTCGTAGTCCGCGTCGATTCGCGAAATGTGGCGGGCCACAGCCTCGGCAGCCACTCCGGCCACGTGCATCTTCTCTTCGAGACACGGCATAAGCTCACGAATCAGTCCCCGGATCTCCAGCAGCATGTTCTCGCGATCCTCGGTCTTTTTCGCATGCTCGGGGTCGTCCTTGGCCGCCGGCGGAATCGCCAGAAACTTGGCTATCAGATCCGCCACCAGGGGAGTCGTGGTGGTACATTTGGCGTCGATTTCTCGAAGGAGGGTGAAATGGCGCACGGTCTCCAGTGGAAGAGCCTCCAGAGCGTCGGTAAAGTCGTTCAAGCCGGGATACAGACCCACGGGCTTGTCCTGAGCCCGCCGCGACGACGATCGAGTGTTGTAGCCTTTCATCGCAGAGATGGAGTGGTGTGGATGAGTGTACTCTGAGAGGTGTGGGTGGATGATGTTCAAGGAAAGACACCTGCATGAGGGTGCATAAAGTAGGGTAAGTGGGACAAGTGGGAGGTGAACAAGTAGTTGAGCTTAACACTTGGGATTTAGTTGGGAGGAGTATGGGAGGAATGGAAACTCGTTATGGCTTGAAATGTGAAGAGGAGTGGAATCTACAAGTAAAAAATGAAAAATGACAATATTATTGGTCTCTTAATACAGTATAAACTGTTTTCTAGGTGTATATGACCTCTCTCGGGCAGTATATAGTCCCCTCTTTTGATAAAGCTACAATAAGGGAGAACAATATAAAGCCAAGTTCTTGTTCTTGTAGACATCGAGATGTGAATGAAAAAAGTGAAGACAATATCCACTCACTCCTTTGATGGATTACAATCAGTCCTTTGATGGATTACAATCAGTCCCTACATTGTAGTGGGCACGTGAAGACTACTAAATGTATGTTCTTCTACTCAAGCCTACAGCACATCAGTATACAAGTCATTAAGCTATAAATGTCTAAGAAATACAGCTATTTTTGGGGCTGGCGAATGAAGCGCAGCCCGGCGGAGCAGAAGACAGGGTCCTTGACGACCCATCTCCCTCTCCTCATCGCCTGAACGGCGGACTCAGCAGCTGAGCAGCTGGCCAAGCAGGTCCCGGAGAGGACCTACTTCTGTAGCCTCCTCAGAGGACATAGCGGAGCAGCGTGGGGCACCTACTGACGTGCCTCACTCACTCCACTGGCCGAATGTGGTACTCACTGAGCCAGTACCGCTTGAAGCAGTACTTTGAGCCACCTCCTGGCTATCACCTCATGGACTTCACCTCCATCACCTTCACCCTACACTCGCTGGTAAATCAACAGATAAGCCGTCTTATCGTCCTTGCCATCTTCCTCCATGGCGTACCAGTTTTCGTTTCGAATGGCCTCGATCTTGACGTCGTCGATTCGGTACCACTTGCTGCCGCCCACAAGCACGTTGACGGTGTAGTGGCCCGTGGTGGTGCTGGTGCCGTGGTGGAACACCACGCCCACCAGGTTGTACTGGTTGGACTTGCCGCCGGACGCCCGGAACTGCTGCTTGGCCTTGAGCGACAGCGACTCCATGGGCACCGACAGATTCGCGCCGTACGCAATCTTCTTGTTGATCTTGCGCACCTGCAGGTCCATCAGGTCGTCGCCGCAGTACGTGAACCGCTTGAGCTGCACCACCAGGATGCGCGGCAGCTCCTCCAGCAGCGTCTGCTTGCTGGCTCCCGTGGCGGGCCGTCCGCCCTCGCCAAACGTCTCCACCTGCTCCTTGGTCGACAGCGCCTTGAAGCCGGCCTCCACGGTGGTGATGTTGGGGTTCTCCACGTCGAGATGGATCACGTGGAACGGCTCCAGCACCTTGGAGACCGACTGCCGAGGCACGTCGAGGTTGGACTCAAACTTGCCGCCGAAAATCTCCGACACGGGTGACCACGGGAACTGCGGCGACCGCGTGGTCGAGTTCTTCTTGGCGCCCACCTGCGTCCACTCGGCGCTTCCGGTGGCACCTTCCTCCTGAGCCTGAGCCTCCTCCTTGGCACCAATCACAGCCACAAACTCCTCGTGCAGGCCGTCCAGCAGGTACCCCAGGAACTCCTCGGCGTCCTCCTGCTTGCCTCGCTGAAAGTGGCTGAACCGCGGCACGCCGACAATGCTCTTGTAGAACGAGTCGATGGTGATATCGGGCAGCTTGGAGGTGGCAGGGGTAGATCCGCCGTTGACGCCGTTGACAGCGCCCCGCTTGTAGTCGTCCAGGAAGTCCACCACGGCCTCGGTCAGGGGAGAATCGCCGTCCAGAGATCGAGGCACCTTTTCTCGAATCAGGTCAATGAGACGCGAAAACGGCATACAGTGGACGAGAATCTGAAGAATGGAGTTGATGAAACACACGTTGCCGTTGTTGACAATGCCCCGGGGACGAGCCGCCAGCAGCGAGCTGTGGTTGGTCGTCGTCGACGAGTCAAACAGGTCCGAGTCGTAGGTGTGCGCCTTGACGGCAGCGATGATGGAGCCCAGAGTGGCGGGAGGAGCAGGAGAGGCAGCAGGAGAGTCGGAAACAGCCTGATCGTCAGCAGTAGCGCCCTCGCCAGCTCCTCCAGCTCCCTCGCCCTCCTTGCTGCCCTCCTTGGCCTCCTTCTTCTCCACCTTGGGCACGGCCTTGGACGCAGCTGCAGCCCAACTGCTCTTCACGGGCTTCACCGCAGGAGCTGCTGCCACACCGGCTGTGTCCTCCTTCTTCTCCTCCTCCTTCTCCTCCTCCTTCTTCTCCTCCACCTGGGGCTCATACTTGGCTGCCACAAAGTCGCCGCTGTCGCAAATGGTATCTCCGATCTGCACGCTAAAGTCCGAGGTGCGCACGTCCACCAACCGCGAGGTCGCAAACGCCACGGGCTGAGAGAGTCGCAGCTTGGACACGTGACCCAGACCGCTGCTCAGACCACGGCCCAGACCACGGGCCTCGAACCGTCCGCCCACCAGCACGGGCAGCTGCGGCAGCCGGTTGTCCTTGATGAGCTGGAAAATCGACTCGATCGGGGTATCGTTGGCCGGGTAGTAGGACGGCTGCTGCGGTGCCGCCGGGTTGACGGCATATGTGGGGGCAGTCGAGGGCATGCCTGAGGATACCCCAACTGCACCTCCTGCACTGCCGTTCGGGGTGAACGACGGCGCTCCTGGCGTGAACGGAGCGGCTGCCCCGGGGTTGAACTGCCCCTGCCCCGGGACAAATGCTTGTGGTCCTCCTCCACCGGGTCCCGATGCTCCTCCTCCTCCGCCGGCTCCGCCAGGCGTGAATGCCGCGGCGCCGACGTTGAAACTGAACGTTTTCGGTTTCCTTGCGCCGGGGCCGTTCTGATGCACCGGCGCAGAACCCGGATGCCCGTTCTGCGGCTCGTAGTCGTGCGGCGGCGGCGGCTGCATCATGTGTGGGTGCGGGCCCTGGACCTGGCCGGGGGGCGCTGGCGGCTGGCCGGGAGTGTGCCCCTGCTGTGTCTGGTGGCCCATCATCTGGTGCATCTGCCCGTGGCCGTCCGGGTAGTAGTGCATGAAGGGGCCCTGGTTGAAGGCCCCGTAGTACGGCACCTGCATGTACGCGTTGGGGTGGGGGGGGTACATCATCGGGGGGTAGCCCTGTTGTTGGTAGGGTTGTGAGTTCACTGTGTTAGGGAGGAGGGGAGAGGGGTGGATGTGATGAACAAGTCAAGTGGGGGTGGATTTGGTGAACAAGTCAAGTGGGGGTCACAGTATGTCACAGAAGTGAGTCACTGATGACACTTGGCAACATGTGTATGTGGCACTGGTGCTGGCAATGTAGCACTGGTGCTGGCAATGTGGCACTGGTGCTAGCAATGTGGTTCACCACTGATCTTGTGATTCACCAGTGGATAAATGAGGGTATATGATCTTAACGGTGATAGTGGCAACAGAGATGTAACAAAAGAGATGTGCAATAGCCACGGTGGCAGTATAACAACGTAGAATAAGTTGGATCATGACTGATGATAGTGTTGACGTATTGATGTGATGCGTTGTGATGATTTCATATGATGACTGATCTAACTGATCCAGTGTACAGCCCCAACAGCAACCATCACCGCAAAATCACCATCATGCCACCGCCACCACCATCACACCACATCACCAACGTCACCATCACTACCATCACTACCATCAACCCTTCATCTCTCTGTCACCATCACATGTTCATTGCTTCTGTGCCATCAGGCTGATCTGTTGACATGGTGTGATCCAGATCAGCCTCATGGACGACATAGACAACACAGAGACTGCGTCAGCCTCAGGTATTCCATCCATCACCCCGATCACACTGCCAACAGCTGTGGTCCATCACCTATCATCTTTTGCCCCACATTACTTCAATGTTGCTCCACTGACATGCTGACATGCTGACATGCTGACACCTCTGTCTCGTCACGATACTCACTATTATACAAATGCGGGATGGAATGCGTCTATCGACTGGAAATCTTGGATGGGGTCCGCTCGACTTTGTGTCTGGAACGGATACTTTTGGGGGGGGTTTGAGGGGTTCCGTGAATGTCGTGTTTTCTGTTTTCAAGGTCCGACTTGCTTTTTTCTCTTTCCGTGGTGCGACAAGTGTGATGGATTTTTTCTGTCCAAGGAAGAAGAGTCGTGGCGATTGCTGGGTCGTGCGAGGGGTGGTGAGTTCTATCACGTGACCGTGTTGCTTGTTGCTGTCGTGTCCGGGTGTCGAAAAAATGCCTCCGTTACGGATGAAAGCGCTGGGGTATTACACTGAAGGGACGTGGATGAGAAATTGCAGCTTGCACTTGGGCTTGGAGTAAAAAAGGATTTTGGGCGAATTTTGGGAGAGTTCCAAAACTCTATTTGGGTGGGGGAGTTAGTCAGCCAAGAGAGGGGGGGGAAGTCATTTTTGAGAGTGTTACAGAAGTGCTAGAAGAAATCCGAGAACAGATTTGAAATTGCCGCGCTCAGAGCGTCATTTCTATACCTTTATATCCGCTACATTCCGTCTGGATCACCTTCATCCAACGTCCTGGAAACTTCTTTCCACAGGTTTCGTTGGGAACAAAAAAGAGCCAATACGAGATTTGGAGATATTAAATAATTTACGTCTTAGAGATATGGGGCGTGTGGGATGTTTATGGGGTGTGAAATAGAGGGCCATGTTTTTGTGGTGTCACGTGACCGCCCCTATCTATGCTTACATAAGACAGCACCACTACTACTTGTATTTGGTTCACTCACTGATGCCATATCTCACTTGTGCAGGGTGAAAAATAAATGTCTTAAACTCACACATGAACTTTACTATGGAGCGTGATTGTAGAGATTATGGGTGTAGTTGGGGGTGTTTGTGGGTGATAACAGTGGCAGTTTTTTTAATGAGGCTGTTATTTGAGGTGTATTAGTCAGCTTAATGAGCTTTTTATCTCCGAATTCTGCTTATTTCTGGCTTCTTGACTATATACGGCCTTTTCCGAGATAAAAAACATCTCCGATTGTCCGTGGTAGAAGATAAACGACTCTGAGAGGCGTGGGGAGTTCACAGATGTGTTTTCATGGACTCAAAGAGGTGAGTGGTGGTTTTCTTTTGTTTCTACCATGCTTGGTTGGTTCTATAGAGTGTGTTCTTGTACTCCTTGAAGACATGAGGATAAAATGGCTCTGAGAGCGATGGAGGGTGTGAAAATCTCTGATGAAATTGTCTGTTCCTCACTTTCGGCCCATAGATGCACCTGGCAAGCAACTCCTCAAAAGACCTCTGTCAAACGTCGTATTTGTTAGCGTCTCCATGCACACTAATGTAAGGCACATTAGGAGAGTGGAAGTGGTGGAAAAAATAAGAGGAAAGCGAAAAATACAAGTCGAACGGTGAATGGCAGTGTTTCAAGCAGTCTGGGAATGGTTTTATGAAGATTTCTTGCGTTTTCGGCTGATTTGAAAGTGCCATATGATATGTTCCGTTATGGTGGTTAAAGAGGGTGTATATAGACAAGCTCAGTTTGAAGTGTTTGACAGAAATGAAGAAAAAGAATTTTTAAAAACACGTCTTTCTGGAATCAGAAATGGTCTTGTTCTTGCTGCTTTATATTTCCCTCTTTAATCCTCTTCATACAACCTTGTACTCATCTCAGAACTAGCTAAACCATCCTCATCTACAAGTAGCTCAAATCTACCTCCACATTCACTCATATCATCATAATTCATTATCGTACATCTATCACTGTCTGTCTAACTACAGCAGACTGTCGCTGTTGTTGTTGTTTGCGCTGCTGGCGTTCCAGTTGGAGTTGGAGTTGGAGTTGGCCGGGCTGCTAGTTGTGTTGTTGGTGTTCCAGTTGATGGATCCGGTGTTCATTCCAGAACCCGCGTTGTTCATGTTCATGCCAGAGTTGTTGTTCCAGTTGGAAGCAGTGCTATTGGTGTTCCAGTTGATACCAGACCCAGTATTGCTGTTACTGTTGGCGTTACTGTTGGTATTCCAATTAATACCAGATCCAGTATTGCCAGTGCTTCCGGTGTTGCCAGAATTGCTGTTCCAGTTGATACCTCCAGTCGTAGAGGACGTGCTGATATTGTAATTGGCAGCAGGCTTGCTGGGAGTCAGAGTCTGGGGTTGCAAAGGCTGAGCCTGAAGAGGCTGCAGTGGCTGAGACTGAATCGGAGGCTGGAGAGGCTGCAGTGGTTTAGCAGGAAGAGGTTTGATGGAAGACTGGAAGTTTCCAAAGCTGTTGCTCGAGTTGCTGTTGGTTGTAGTGGCACTGGCAAAGCTTCCAAAGTCGTCATTCTGTTTCTTGGGAGCCTGGAGAGCAGGAATGGAAGCAGGAATCGAAGGCTTGGCGTTGATAACAGGAGCGGGTGTGGTGAAACTGGGTCCATCGTCGAGCATAAAGTCGTTTGTGGGTTTATTGGAATCCAGAGTCATTCCTCCAATGCTGGCACTGAGATCTTCCCTCGAGGCCATGGGGACCTCGACATTATTAGTCAGCTTCTTCTTCTGCTCGGTCTCGACCTTGGTGGAAAACTGTTTGATGACAGCCATAAACTGCTCAAACTGCGCCACCGTGTACTTGGGGCCCACAGCCATGGACCACAGCACGGGGATCACCTCGTTGGCAATCACCTCCACGTCCAGCATCTTCACCAAGTTCTCGTAGAGTGACAGCATCGCCATCATCACTCGCGGGTCTCTCGACTTGACACCCTTGAGCATACCCAGCAGTTTATCTGTGACACTGTGTTTATCCAGTCCAGACACCACCAGTTCCTTGAGAGCGTTGATAGCGGCAATCTTGACACCCAGGGAGGTGGTTTTGGTGAACACCTCGCCAATCTTGGGGAAAATCTTGTTTTTGATGATGGGAAAGTCGAGTTTCTCGAGAATGTCCTTCTGGCACTTGAACAGGGCGTTTTCCTGCACCTCTGGCGAGCCTGCATTGTCAAACATGATGAAAAAGAAGGGCAGAATCGTCTTTTCAATCTCCTTGGAGTTGAGGTTCTTGAGGAAAATGTCCAGGTCTTCCAGCACCACCTTTTGAACGTCCGAGTTTTGCTGCAGCTTCTCATTGTCGCTCAGAATCGGCAGAATGATCTTGCAAAAGTCCAGCGACGACAGCTGTGCGGAAATGAGAAAGATGACATGCAAAAGAGAAGCCATGATGGTCTCGTTCACGTGGCTCAGAGACGAGATGAACACCTTGAGAATCTTGTTCTTGAGAATCTCAAACGGGAACTCGGGGATGATCTTGACAAACTGGGGGATAAACGCCTCAATTTCCTCGTCAGTCTTGCCGGAAAACTCGTCAATGAACTTGAGCGACTTCAACAGAAAAGAGTTGAAGAAATTGGCCGAAAGAATCGCCTGAATGGGGTACCGATCGGTAGGGTACCGGGTGAGCAGTTTGGGCAGAATCTCAATCAACGAAGCGGGAATCTTGGAAGTGTTGTTGGGCTTCCGCAAAAACGAGCCCAGAGCCTTCACATCCTCCTCGTAGTTGTTGTAGTTGTTATTCGAGTCAATGGGGGACTTGAAGTTGTAAAGAGTGATGGCAAGACAGGCTAGAGAAAAGACGTCGGCCGAAAAGTCGAGATTCTTGTCGAGAACCAGCTCGGGAGCTGAGTAATCAAGATTGATCTGCACAAAGCGGGGATACCGAGCGTCGAACTGCGGGATAAAAAAGTCACGTGACTCGCCCCCAGTCCCGACCTCGCATGCGTAGCCGCATCCTCCGAGCTTCCAGTCGCCAAACGAGTCCACGAAGACCGTGTTCAGGTTCAGGTTCATGTGCACCATCTTGGCGTCTTCATGCATGAATCGCAGACCCTCAGAGACCTGCAAAAGGCCCTTCTGAATGACAAGGGGCGACAGCTCCGGAGGGATGTGGTCACGTGCCTGCCGGGAGTCACGTGACGCATCGGCCTCGACCTTGGCTCGCACGCATGTTTCCACGCGTTCTGTCACGAAGCTGAGCGAGCTTTTGCCCTCGTAGAGCGGTTCTACGATCCGCAAGAAATTGGGGTGACGCAATCGGGCGAGATTGGTGGCTTCGTTTCGCAGTCTCGAGTAGATTTCGTCGCTTCCCTTGCTGTTTTTGAGTCCGTTTTTCGAGCAGAACGACTCAAACTTCTTCTTGTCAAAGGTGAAGACGGACACCAGGTCTCCTGTGGTTCTTCGGGTGGCATTGTGAACCGCCCAAGCTCCAGCGTGGAACGCAGGCTCAGACGAAATGTTGTAGTTGGCTGAGTGGCCGGATTTGACTGTGTTAGAATAGAAGGGAGGAAGATATATGATAGGTAGAAGGGAGGTATCAGGGAGGTATCTGGGGTGTGTTAAGGAGATGTAGAAGGTGTGTAAGATCATAGGGAATGACATTAACATCTCAGCGAATCACATTGTGAGTGTTTCTCTATCGTCTTAGGTACAAGGACTGTCAAAGGTACTGGTACCTTCTCAGCTTCAGACAAGCGTAGAAAGTGGATAAGATCATAGATAAAACATTGTAATTGTGTTTCTCTATCAGAAGATCTTATAGACCTTCCAGACAGTTGATCATGACTCAAGGTAAGAGCACTTTGAAGTAGTTTCCCTATACCACTTCTGAATGGCAAGAACAACCACCTTAAAGAGAAAGAGCAAGACACTACCGGTAGCTACAGAGAGCTGAGAAGTGCACCCCAAAACATAGCAGAGTAGGTACTGAGACCACAAGAAGCCACATGTCCATTCAATGGGAAAATAAGACGAATTTCAAACGAGAGAAATCCATCCAGCGTATTTCAGCAAGATCTCAGTTGATCTCAAGTCAGTCAATGGTAAAAGATCCTCTTGACATCCACCTTAACCAATAACACCAATAGACCACCTTAAAGAAGACAACACCATAACACCATAACTCCATAACTCCATAACATCTCCATCACACCACATCACCACACCACACAATATCTCCTGATTGCTTATCATCAGACCATTTTAGACCAGCCCCAAACCCTCAAAAGAGCTCCCCTGGCCCTGAAAATAACAACCCTCGCCCAACCCAACACTCACATCCTAGAAATCCCAGCATTTGTCCAACTTTTGGCTCTTCAGTAGTCGTCCACCGGTTTTGTGCAACTTGCACTTCTTCAGTGTCACAAATCCATGCCCATGACAGCAGGGCTGCATCGCTTAACCTTAAACAGGTTATGACTAAGCAGGCCGAAGACAGTAGTAAATATTGACGATATTGTCACGTGACAACAGATTAGGAGCAACTGGAAATACTGACTGCTCAGTCGCCTTTGTTCTGCCCAAACCCTTATCGAATCCATCAACCCCGCTGATCGACCTCCATCAGCTTACGTGGCGCTCGCATAAGCTAAGGTTTGAGACAAGCCAAGTTTGGACATTGAGGTTAGGGGTAAGAATGCACGAATGTGGGAAGTTAGGGTTAGGGGCTGTTGCTTTTTTTGCAAGCTTTCAAGGTGAGATTTTAGGGTTAGGTGAATAACCGAATGGGGATTTTAGGGTTAGGTGAATAACCGAATGAGGATTTTAGGGTTAGGTGAACGTCCCAATCGGGTATCCAGGTTAGGGGTTGCCCAATAAGGCATCCTGGGTTAGGGCTGCTGCCCTTTCACGCTTTTCAAGGTGAGATCCCAGGGTTAGGGTACGTCCCACATCGGGAATAAAGGTTAGGGAACAACCCAATTGGGAACCCAGGGCTAGGGCAACGCACACCACCAGAAGAAGCGATCGCTAAAGGCTGTGCCCATGCATGCATGGTTGCTGTCAGGGTCGTTTCAAAAACGCACCGTATTCGAGGATCTACAATTTTGCGTCACGTGACGAGAAAATGTTTGGGGTATTATTATTTTATCACGTGACGCCACGTGACAGATGCTTGTACCTGCTGTTTTCTCCACCTCACAAGCTGTCATTAGCACAACGGTTATTTTTAGCATGTTTTAGATTACGAGTTTGGTGTCTTAGAGTAGGATTGGAGGGTGGTTTAGGGGAGGGGGAAGAAAAAGGAGAGTACCATTGTGTTACCCGTCACGTGACGAACATTTGGGTAGTGCTCTTTTCCTTCTAGCATCATTATTGACCTCATCAGCCACTTTTCCCCGTGTTTCTCCTTGTTCTCCTTTTTGTCGTGTTTTAAACTCTATTTTTCATTTCTGTTTCTCCCATCCCTTGGTACACTTTTCTGGAGGCTTGACTGGTTCTTTTCTTCACAACACAAGACACTCATTCAAGTCAGGCCGGCCCCGACTTTGCTAACTACTAACATCTGTGCTGGACGCGGATACACATATTAAGAGTGAGTATGACGGGAGGTTATGAGCAGGAGGGTTATGAGCAGGAGGGGTTATGAGTGACAAGCAGGAGTATGTCATGAGTGACATGAGCAGTGTGGGGTGTGAAGATGAGAAACATGTCTTCTGTAACACCACTTGAGGTTGAGGTGCAGTTATGATGAGTAAGGATGAGTCAGGGTGAGTCAGAATGAGCTAGGAAGATGAGCTATGTTGTGCTGTGTACTGCCTTAACTGATGCTCACTGTCTGGTATGGCTGTTCTGAAGTCATGAGTTCAAGCAGTTCATTCAAGTATCTATAAAGAGAGATACTGATGGTCAGAGTAATGCATTGAACAGCCTTCATTCTTCCTACTCATGGAGTGCCCTTTGACGTGTGGTTGTTCCTTTCCTTCAAGCATACCAACCATTACAGCATGATGACAAGAGATACCCTTCATCCAACTTGAGTCCTTCACTGGAACAATCTCTATGCTTTTCAGACACATTCGTCCTACTGAATGATTCATGTCACTTGAATGAGTCCCCACATCTAGCTGTTTTGCCAAGGGTGATTACCGATTTCCATGTTTCTACTGTCATCACTCACTGTTCTGTTCCCTTCTGAAGGCATCATGTTCACTTTTCAAGCATCATGGCTCACGTTTCATCTGAGTGCAACGACTTATGGGTGTACTACTTCTGAGTGTAACAACTCATTGAGTCCGCTCACTTCTCGCTACCTTGAGAATGGGCCCGCTCACTTTGTTCGCTACCTTGAGAATATATAGACCATCGGGTCCGCTCTGTCATTCTCAGACTTCGTCCTCGAATGACTTTTGGGTCCGCTCTGTTATCCTCGGACTACGTCCTCGCATAACTTTTCCGATCCACTCTGTTATCCTCGGACTACGTCCTCGAACAACAACCATCGTGTCCGCTCTGTTATCCTCGGACTACGTCCTCGAATAACTTCGCTACCGTACTAACTAAGTGTCCACCTGCCCACCCCAAGACTGCACGAAATGTGCGGCCAACGAAGTCTGTGTGCTTGGCGTCGCCTCCCAGGACAACCCCTGTCCCAGCATCACCTGTTCTGCAGCCATGGCCAACTCCAACTCCGATTCCGGTAAATCTTCCTCCGGCACCTCGGCAGGAGCGATTGCCGGCGGAGTGGTCGGCGGTGTCGCTGCCGCAGCCATCTTTGGCTTCTTTGTCTGGTTCTTTTGCTTCTCGAAACGGGCCCAGCGAGCGCGAGAAGAGAAGGAATGGATCCCCGTGGTTGGCCAGGACCACGTTACCGGCAACCACACTGCCGGCCAAATGCCTCCTGGCCACTACAACCAGCGAAACTCGTCGTCGACGTTTGCTTCGCTGGCGTCCTCGGCTCTGTCTCGGGCCTCCAACGTGATTCCCATCGCCTACGTGCCTGGTGTCACCTCCCGAGGAGGCGCAGTGTCGCGAGACTCGTCCACAGGCGGCACTCTGGGCTCCAACCCGCCCATTCCCGACGTGCCGTGGGAGTACCAGTTCACTCCCGAAGAGCTGCTACGGCAGTCGCGGCAGTCGACCGTGTACGGCATCCGAGACTCGGTCAACACGGAGGCGTACCGGGAGTCGCAGGCGTACGTCAGCAGCGCGATGATGACGGCGATCCAGGCCAAGCCCATGCTCGTCAACGTCAAGGACGGTCACGTGACCAACAACAACAATGCCCGCGACTCTGCGCTGCGACAGTCGTTCATGTCCGGCACCTCCGACGGCTCGGTCTACGAGGTGGCTAGTGCCGAGAGAGTCAACGCCCGGTCGATTCGAATCGGCAAGGCCCAGCGAGTCGGACTCCAGAGCACATACATCAGCGAGGAGTCCGAGGAGGAGGCTGGTGGAGCCAAGCGGGACTCGGTGCACTCAGCGGCTGTGCCCATTGGTCTGGACCGACCGACTCTGGGCCGATCGCTGACCGGCAACAGCTCCGGCGGCGCTTCGGGCGTGTCTGGAGTGAGCCGCAAGTCCGAGGTGCCTCCTCTGCCTGCGGCTCTGGAGGTGACGAGCGCCGAGGCACCGCAGCTGGACGAGAACATCTTTGCAGGCCTCGATATTCCTGTCCAGTTGATCACAACCGACGGAGGCCAGGAGTCGCCTTTTGATGACAAGTTTAGACTGTAAGGCGAGACGAAGTACGACGAAGCAAGAGCGAAAACGAAAGAGACCTCTGAAAGAATGAGTAGGGTACGGTATGCCTACTCTCTAACATTATACCCGGCTAGAATACAGGTATTCCAGCCACCAGTCTCTATGACATTTAGTAATTATTATGAGATGCAATGAACATGTGTATTACGAATCTGATTTAGATATAGCTGGTTGTCGGTACATACTAGTAGTCGTCAATTCCTCTTTATGGATGAAGAGAATGAGTATCATGTTTTTTGAACTGCTTTTGATCTTCATCTAACACTGAAACTTACAAAGGAGTCCTTCTAAAAACAGGAAAAAACAGTAAAAAACGAAGGAATTTTGTTGGAATACAGAGACGAGCATCAGGATCCTCTTCATTCATTCAGTAAGTCTTTTACCACCAAAATAACCCCTTTTAATTACATTCCTTTCACATATCATCTCCCCGCAAACTTTATCGTCATTCCCATTATCACTGCATTAGAACATCATCTTGAACTCCTCTTCTTCAATAAAAAACATGTCCAAAACGAGATTCCAGTCGTTGACCAACAAGGCTCTGATGGCCTTGGCTCTAGAATGTGGTTTGAGTGAGTACTAGTGATCACGTGGTATCATGTGATTACAACTTTTTATGTTTACCCCAAGATACCCTTCACTCATACAAGTACAATGATACCAGAGATATTCCGCTTTTTTGAGAATTACAGCTCTACACGTGACTCAGCTTTCAATTGGCCATTTTCACGTGATCCAAATGCTCCTAGACCGTTGTTCACGTGATACAAACCATGTTGTGTTTCCATTCACCTCATACTAACTAAGAACGATCAGGAACCAAACCGGAACTTCAGGCTGCTCTCAAATCCGTACTAGATGCTCCTCCTGTTTCTCCTCCAAAGTCGCTCAGAATCACTTCCATCGATATGGGTGTCAAAAACTTGTCTGTTTGTCAAGTCACTTTGGCGAGAAGGGAAGAGAGTAAGAGAGCCACCAAAACAAAACCCGGTCAAGTTGCGTCTTCTGCGTTCACAGCTACGGTGAACTCGTGGAATACACGTGACATTTCCGAGTTTTCGTCGTCTCCAGGAGCTACTCAAGATGACATTCCATGGGACCTGAGAAACGACTCGTTGCTGGAAGTGGCTTACAATTTTGTGTCACGTGAGCTTCTGGGCGACCAAGTGTCCGAAAAACCTCACGTGATCTTACTCGAACGCCAGCGTCATCGGTCTCAGGGCTCTCCTACTGTGCTTGAGTGGGTCTTTCGAGTCAACATGTTTGAGAGTATTCTCGCAGGTACGGTCTACACGTTCAAGCAGAGATCCGAAGAGCTGCGGAAAGAGGAGGTGTCACGTGACTATGAGGTGTCACGTGACTCCACAGCTCACGTGACAGATCTCTTTCGAGTCGATCCTCGAATGGTGGCTGACTATTTCATTCGAGGAAAACGCGATAGAGGCAAGAAGTTTGACATCAAGGCCGAAAAAATTGGAGTTGTCGGCCAGTGGCTTGAAGCCGAGTCGGTGAACGTGCCTGAGTTTGAAGAAATGGTGAAGAAGGAGGCTTTAGTTGAGAAACAGATGAAGACTACAAAGAAGACTACAAAGAAGAAACCCAAGAAGGCAGAAGTTGAAGAGGAAGAGACAGAATCAGAGGCTAAACTTCCACGTGCTCGAAAATTCACTCCTCGAGATCTCAACCAAATGCCTGGCTTTTCTCCTCTTACTCCGCAACTCGAGTCTCTGGCTTCTCATTTGGAGGTCATGAGTTCGATTTTGGCCCAGAGACGGTACAATACCTCCAAGTCGAAGAAGGCAGACGATGTGGCCGACTCGCTACTCCAAGCTCTAGCATGGTACAACTGGCAGTACAACCGGGAGTTTCTGAGAGAGTTGCTTGAGAACGAGGACGATGAGAGATGGGCGGATATTAATGCGTGGGCTAAAGAGAATGTTGAGTAGGAGGGAAGTGACGAGCTATTGCTCTGAAAGACTAGGAAATTGGCTAACTGCTTGTATATAATGCATGGTGATCATTAGTGTAGTATTGGAGGGGGGAGGGTGTGTACAAGTACCACGCGTTGCTAATATTCAACGATTTCACAATTACATCTAATCACATGACTTAATTCCATCTACGTCACATGACTTACTCACATTTACATCACGTGATCAGCACCCCCTAATCTCCTGATGACTCGGCTAGATGGTTCAGTTAGGCTGCTGTCGATCGTCATCAACAAACATAATCTGATTGAGAAGATGGAATGAAGCAGCCAAGCGAGAATGGCTGGAAATTCAGACCACATTCCAGACCATCAGATTGTTTACAGAGGCCCACTATTCTCCATATGCCCAGTTTCTTAGTCGTTTCCGTTAGTCCAGAAGATGTTCCACGGAGTGCTAAAAGACATCTAAAAGACATTGTAAACAGATACTACTTGGAGGGATTCATGGACTAGTGAGCTCGGAGGAGAGAAGCAGGAGGATTTCGGAGTACTGGAGCTTACGTAATCGATATACTGCCGTCAGAATGAACCATTCAAATCCAATCAAGCTCCAAGAACGAAACCAATCAAAAACCACCTCAAATCAGACCAGGTACTAGTGCAACAACGCCCTCACTCGCATTCCCGCACTCCACCCGCCGCTACAAGTAATTAGCGTCTACAGACCTCTTCTAGCTGAATTCTACACTCATTCTGTGCTGTCCAAGAAGCACTACAGTAACAGAGCACTAAGACCAATCGTACACTGTAAACAAACAGCCCAGAATATTCTTGCGGCCCAGAAATACTCTTGCAGCCCAGAAATACTCTGTGCAGCACAAACGCCTCCCTGCTTTTCTCTGTAGCCCTGGTTACGGGGTGTTCCACCAGCACCTCCCCCTGACCTGCAGTGTCTCACGACTCCGGAAAGATGCAGGGGAGATAGGGAGCATTCCAGGGAGCCGGTGGGCGTCCGTGTCAGGCGCTGCGTACGGTTATTTCGGCCAATAGTCGTTTGTTTTGATCTGTACGGGGTTTTCTACAAGTAGCCTACAACCAGGTTGGGTTAGAATTCAGGGGCTCGCAAAAAATACTGGACACCGCAAATATGTGCAAATATGTGCAAATATGTGCCCAGACGTATTGTGCACTCCCAAAGGAGCCGTCTTTTGGCTCAGACAGGCAGCAGCAGAAATAATATCCGGGCTATTAGGTGAAAAGTGAGCTTCAAATGACGTCCGAAAAGCAGCAACCATGGATGCGAAAAAAAAGAAATGCCAGAAGAAGCTGCTCATCGTTTAGCCTCGGCGAGACACTAATTATTAGCCCCAGAGCCGTCCCAGAGCCGTCTGATGCTGTACAGTAGAATCTCGAACGACTTCTGGACCCATATCTGTAGCTAACGAATGGTGTAGTTCTCTAAAGCTGATATTATCAACAGCATAAACAAGACTAAAAAAACATGGGATGTGGATATAATAACGAAAATGACGGTTCTTCGCACAGCACAGCCTCGTCACGTGCCATGCCAGACCACACTCACGTGTTTCCCCATTTCGTAAACCGTATCGCAAGACTCACATTCTCCACAATGCAGGAGGCCACTGTAAGCGTGACGCGCACTGAGACATTTTGAAACGGCGGCCATTTGCGGGGAATACACGGAAGAAGTGCGGAAAAACCGTCGGAGACCAGCCAACACGCTAGATCACGTCGATAATACTCCGCTGTGTTTTTCCCGTATTTTTTACAGCCCTGTTTCACCCCATATTTTCACATCTCCGAGATCTGGCTGCATGAACGCGTCAAACGGTAAGTTTCCGAATACGATTTTTGAAAGTGATGCAAAATGGGTAATAATGATGGGAAAACGAAGCTGAGTGGATTCATAGGAAGCGAAGAAACAGCTCTGTAGCTCTACCTGCTCATAATGTCTCCAAAATATCTTCTTGTACCACAATCAGCTCCTTCATATTCTTCTCTCAACTTTAAATAAACACTTCATTTGACAGTTCTAGATGAGCAATCGAACCTCTCGAGGAAGTCCCATAAAAATCGCAATACCAGTCCAATTTCAACCGGAAGACTTGCAAACGATTTTCCAGCGTCTCTGCTCTACAACAATACACTTAACTCACTCATATATTCTTTCCACGCCAAAATGCTCGATATTCCCACAAACCCCTTTATTTTAACAACGTCAGCTGCCGTCCAAAACGGGAAAGTCGACACTGTACAGGGAGAAGCTAAAAGGTGCACAGGGTGATAATTATGGGAATCGGATATTTCGCGTTGTAGGAGAGGTATTGAGACGGCGAGAACTCCATGTTATTCAGCTCGCCCTGAGGATTTGATTTCTCGTTTCAAAATCCCAATTCGCGCACTTTTCAGCTACATACACTACCTCCACCTTTACTCCCCTCCATTTTAAATTCATGCATCTCTCGCTTAATCTGAGCCTTTGAATCAGCTTATATATGCTAGCAGATCCGTATTAAACGCCCAAGGTGATTTTTGGAGGTCTTCAGGAGCGGCCAGGTACCACGACACGAACTCGCTGCAGTTTTCCGACATCTCTGCGACAAGTTATCGAGCATCCACATCTCTACTCGCTTACTAAGACGCCAGTGAGCTGAGAATCAGGAGTAAAAGCCCCGAGACGCATTATTATTGATCTGATTCATATCCAAAAGATAGAGACGGGTCTGACATACCCCATCATCAACTTCCCACACCCCATTCCCCGCTTCATTTCAATTTGTTTGCTATTATTTCAAATTTGAGAAAAAAGCAAAAAACAAAACAGAACAAAGCGATAATACCAAAGATCGACACTCGTGAGAATCTCATTAAAAACATCAAGATCTCGTCTGTTTCCACAATGATGAACCTCTTGCGCAGAAAAGACTCTTCTAGAGCCATGACTCTACCTGGTAGAGAGGGAGACAGGGAGCGAGCTGCAGCCCTGGAGGAACAAATCAAAATTCTGGCAGAAACAGCCTCCCAGGCTCTCGATAGAGTCGGAGAACTGGAACAGGAGGTGGCAAAGCAACAAAAGGAGCTGGAGGCATACAAAACGGAGGTCGGAGAGAAACAGCAGTGCATCGAGAAGCTGAGCAACGAGGTCGGAGAACTCATGACCAAGTCTGTGACCTCACGTGACGCAAATGATGACTCGGCGGCTGGAGCACGTGACGTGGAAAGGCCGTGTCTGAAATGCAAGTCACGTGAACTGAAGCTCAAGACCCGCAAGTCTGCAAGTACCCAGACCACACCTGTCAAGACTAGAGACACAGGAGTAGACGCAAGAGTTCTGGAAAAGGAGCTGTCACGAGAAGCAGTTCAGTCACGTGACTCTACGCAGTCACATGATTCTACACAGTCACATGACTCGTCTATCGAGCGAGTAGCTCAGGTGGTTGTTGCTGAAGAGATGATGCGATCTCGAGGAGTGTCTACAAGTACATCAACGTCAACGTCGACAACCGCAGACTCGTCGTTTTCGTCGTCGCTGCACTCGTCGCCCTCACGTGACTCTTCACGTGACTCGTCGTTCACCGACATGTCTGATTTCTCCGACGACGACGTTGGTGCCGTGCACACGGTGATCATGTCGGCCGAGCAGATCAAGGCCGTGGACAGAAACAACCTGGAGCATCACGTGACGCAGCTGCAGAAGCTGCTGAAAAAGAGCCAGTCACGTGACGACGACCTGTTCCGGATGCAAAAGTTGGAGGCTGCGCTTGTAGCTGTTTCCCGGGCCAGAGCTGTTTTGAGGAAGGCTTGAGGTGGTTTAACAGCCGGGACTGAGATCACGTGACTATGAGCACGTGACACTCTCCTCATACTAACGCCCTAACAATATTTATACATACACTTAATTTAATGATTTATGAGCAGATGTTGTGTCAGTAGGAGAAGTCATCTTGTTGGTTAAGATAGATAGGTCTAAGTCGTCTAAGTAAGCCAAAGAACATAATGTTTAGATTAGTTGGGGATAGTTAACTTTTAGTGGGAGTTCCCATGATCTTGAGCCATGCTGTCTATAGATTTAAAATTGGTAAAATACTTTTGGAGAACCGTTTAGGGCGTGAGCTACCTCAGTCGATTTTTCTCAGCCATTTGAGGAGGTAGGAAACCAGATTGTATTTTAATCGACTCAGAAAACCCACTTTACAGTACAAAAGTGTCTTTATATTTCCTCCATCTTTATTGTCTGTGTATTTGGAGGTATTCCTCTGACTATGAATAGTTGTACCGGTACATACTTAATTACAGTACTACTTAGAACAGAGGTTCATATGAGATCAGATCTACTTGATTGAAGACACCAAAGTGAAGAACGACAAGGAAGAACGACAAGGAAGAACGAGAAGGAAGAACTATCAAGCTATACATGAGTACTTGTAAGACTGTATTCAGATACTGGCATCTATACAAAGCTGTTAACAAAACAGAAACATTCTTGTTATTCTGAGTCATGATTAGTAAGCTCGCGTTTTGCAATCTATTTGGCTGCTTTGTCGATCTTACTTGTAGTGAGACAAGACTGTTATGAGTTGCCTCTTTGGTTCCTGTCTTTTTAGTTGTAGTCTTCCATACTGCTTATCTGAACCTAAAGGCATTTAAGCTCTACAAAAGGGACAATTAATTTGTGGCAATTTTAGGGGTCCCTTTTTATTTTCTGAGAGTTTATTTTGGAGTTGCAAAAAAGTGTAGACGGTGAGATAAGTAGTAGTGCCAAAGACGTAAATGGCTGCTAGAAAAGAAGTGTAGTATATCAAACGATTCCCCTGGTTGAGAGGAGTCTGACTATCTAATTAGTATATCTCTAGGACCCCTATAGAACGAGATATAGACTAAATCATGTAGCATCATCATAAATGAGCTGGAAAAAGACCTGATTAACCAAACATAATTTTATTCTAGTTCTAACTACCGAAACCACCGCAAAAACCACCGTATTCCATTTCTTTTATTCACCACTACCTTCACCTCAAACCTTAATACAATTAAAGCCTCGATTTTTTGCCATTTAATCACGTCGATTTCATGGGTCCCTTTCGGAGTTTATCTTTTCCGGCCGTTGTCCCCGTGACTAGGCCTGCATAAAGTATGCAGTGACACGGGTGTACACCGCGACGTCTTGACGAGATAGATGACTGTTGCCACAGCGATCCTGAGAGGATATAACTGAGGACGAAGCGAGTGATACGAGCGACACGACGGATACGACGGATACGACGAACCGACACAAACGCAGAAACGACCAGGTCCGCAAATCAGCTCATTTTTCAGCTCAACAACACTGTTTTTATCTCGGCATTGGATTCCAAAACCGAAGATAACTACTTGATTGAACTGTTGACAGTTTAGTTGAGGTTATTGTGAACCAAGGAAGCAACAGGAAGCATTTTGATTGGTTGTTGACTGTTTTAACACATACCGTGTGTCTTCAAGTAATACTTGGAGTCTACAAACACAAGACATTCATTCACTTATTTGTGTCACATTCTTTCATGGACGAAACGATACACACTCTGATAGCCTCTCTGGGGTCTATCAAAGACCCGTCTACACGCACAGCCACTGATGCGTACGAGATTAGAACGTCGCATTTCGGAAATCTCGTGACTCTCACTCAAGAGTCTCGAAACGCATTTGTAGCTCTCACATACCTCCTGCCTCACTTTGACGATGCCCTGGGGCTTCTAGATACGGCCGAGTTCAAGAAACTGAGCGACACGCGCTGGGAAGTGAAGATGCCGAGGGAGGAGTTTCGATTGGTGGACATCAACGCCATGTTCTGCACTTGCCATGAGTATACGGTGGCATGCTACGGAGACGATGCTGAGAAGCAAATCACGTATTTCCCCCGAAACCAGCCGTTTGACGAGTACGCGGGAGTTCAGGGCATCTGTAGACATCTCGTGGCTGTGTACGTGAGGAAGTATTCCGGTTTGTTTCCTTCTCAGTAGGGAAAGGAGTGAAAAAGGAGTGGATAGAAGAAGATGAAGTTATTTATTGAATAGAATGTATTTATATTGTCGGAGGGGGTGCTACAATGGTGAGAAGTTGATTGAGATGTAGTTTCAGCATATTCAATGGTAAGTGGCTTAACAGTATGACAGGTTCATAGAGAAGTATCGAGTAATACTATTCAACCTCTGATCCAGTCATTGTCTGTTTACTTCAAGGCCTTCCTTACCTCTAATCGACTGTTTGATGACTAGATCTTGAAATAACCGCTTGTCTACAACCCAACTATAGCACTTAACAAATGAGACAAAACTAAAGCAAGTTGTTACCGTACCGTAACTAATTACTTATGGATATTCAAGTAATCTCTTGAAACTCTAGTTGCCGTTCATGAGCCCCCAATGTTGAATAATCTATTCATACTACAATTACCAGCTGCGACCTTCACCACGAGATCCACCGAACTAGACACATTACGGCCACACCCTCACAAGTCCCCTTCATGCTGCTTCACGGCACTATTTTTTACTTGGTTCTGTCATTTTCCCATTCAAGTTTAGTTGACAAGGTCAAGTATAATTATTTAAAGATAAAATGTGCTGGGGGTCCCTATTTCGGGTTCCAGAGGTGGTACAGATATTCCAATTGTGCCAAAATGTAGATAACTACTGACTTTCTAACTAATATGTTAACGGAAATATATGTTGACATACAAGTCTAATGACTAATCAGCGCTCAGATTCCCAAGGAAGAGGGTGAGGTGGTTCATGGTTTGAAGTAATTAGGGACGTATATGACATGTCTAATCTGTACTTCTATCACAGACCCTTATCTTGCCTATTCATATGTCAACCAAAGACACTAACAACAGAGTCTGGAAATATTCCCCCTTGGTATCACGTTGGTGCCAACTTTACCAGCTATACAAGAAGACTTTCTTATACGATGTACGAGGGGAGAGGCTGTCCGGAGACTGACAGTATCAAAGGTGTATTGGAAATGAGGTGTAAATTAACGACAATAAACCACTACCTGTACAAGTCGCTTTTGTGAAGATGACACCGTATGTACTCGTACCCCATCCAAGGTACTTCACATTACAACAGACACCAAGGTACCCGTACTTCAGATATACAGCACATACCTTCCAGAAGGCTGATTTACCAATCTACAATAGTATAATACGGCCATTGTCTTTGACCACTTGAGCATTAGTCTCCTGTCAAAGCTATATTTACACCTTACTGGTGATCAATTGAGAGGTATAACACAACAATGATTGGCTCGAATAAAAAGAAAAGTTGTGTAAAATGTTCACCTGTCTCATTTGAGCCGTCCATACGGCATAAATTGCATTTCTCTACACTCGGCACACATATTTCCACCTCTCCATCAGTCACGAGCTTTTTCAGAGTTTTGACGTATTCGCCTGCAACGCACGGCACTGATAAGCCACAGATAAGAAAGTTTATTAGAGGCGAGATTGATATGAACTAGAGATATAGCTCCAAGTGTCGTAATAAAAGGAGAAAAAAGTCTTAAAAAAGGAATTTTCCGTGAAGGAAGCCCGTTACAGGGTATATAATACACTTAATAAGCCTCCCCTAACCTCTCAACCTCGTAAATTGGATTCGCCATACATGTGGCTTCATGCACGTCCGGCCGACTATATGCACATCCGGCCGACGACACATCAGGAACAATCCCAGTATGAAACCATCTTCGAGTAAGAGTTTTGACCTCAGAAGACCATGGATGCCGAGATCATCTTAAAAGAGCGGGTGGCAGTTCTCCGAGGGCTTGGTTCATCATCGTCAACCTCTTTCCTCCAATGTCGCTTTGTACCAATCCTGAAGGGTGGCAGCTGTTCACGGACTACTACGACGTGGCTCCGTGTGTCTCTCAAAACGCGCTTTTTCTTCTTCCGGGCTCAATTGCCGTTTTGTTCGGACTTCCAGTCGTCGTCCAGCTGTACTCTCAAACAGGTAAACGTCCTCCAGTCTGGGACTATACTCTCAAGCAGGTGAGTCAACTGATCCGGTGGTATGAACTTTTCACCTTTTGTTCTCTCTAACACAGATCCTAACTTTTGTGCAAGTGGTTGTGTCTCTCTCAATCCCCTTCACAGTCCCGTTCAAACATGATCTGCGACACTGGTCTCCTTTTCTGCTCTCGTTTGGCTCCTTGGTTGTCCTACTGATCCAGAAACTCGAGTTTGAGAAACGAAAACCAGCCAGCAACGTCACCCTCTTCTTCTGGCTGTTTCAGACCCTCGAATCTCTCGTGGTCATCTACGGGTTCTTCATCAGAGGCTTTGTGGAATCCACCTACGTCTTCTCCATCGTCTCAATTGCCTTCCTGGGTCTCTTCAACCTCGTTCTCGAAACCACATACAGCCCCTCGTCCGAACCTGCCTACTACGACGAATCAAATCTGTTTGACAAACTCACCTTCTCCTACGTGAGCTCCATTCTCACCAGTGGTGCCAAGAATACCCTCAAGGCTGGAAAAGTGCCCAAACCTCCCCAGAAACTGCGCACCCAGAACATCTACAAGGAGTTTAGCGAACTGTGGGAACCAAAACTCGCGAAATACTCCAAGGCAGCAGCTGCGAATCCCGAAACTGCGAAATTTCCCTCCCTATTGGCTACTTTTATCTACATCCACTGGTTCGACTATCTCCAAGTCACGGTGCTCACAGCCTTCTCCACTGTGACTCCCTTTGTCCAGCCCCTGCTTCTGAAACAGCTCATCCTGTTTGTAGACCGGTACAACAACGGACTGGCTCCTCTGTCTCAGGGAATCACCATTGTGATCGCTGCAGGCGCTGCTATGATTCTCATTTCCATTCTGGATACCAGAGAGACTCTGTTGGTTGGGATTTTGAAGTCTCGAATCCAAATCTCGCTGAGTCAGGCTGTCCACGAGAAAGCCCTGAGACTGTCTCCTGCAGCTGTTTCTGAAACGTCCATTGGAGAACTGGTCAATATCCTGTCGACCCACGTTGTGCAGTTCACCGCCATGGTGGAATACCTCCATATGATCTGGTCAGTGCCTCTACAGATCACAGTTTGCTGGCTCACAATGTACAGCATGATTGGCAACGCCATGTGGGTGGCTATGGCTGCTCTGACTCTGGTTGTCCCCTTCACGGCCTTCATCTCCAAGCTCAAAATGGGACTCTTCATGGCCATTCAGGAGATCACATCGGGCAGATACACGCTCACCAACAACCTGCTGCAAAACATCAAGTCGGTCAAACTGTACGGCTGGGAGTCTACGTACTACAAAAAAGTGGAAAAGATCCGAAACGAGGACGAACTGGTTATTGTGCGCAAAATGGCCTACCTGAGCGTCATTGAAACCGTGCTGTTCAGAACATGCAACGATCTTGCTGCTACTGCTTCCTTCGCCTTCATTGTTCTGGTCCAACACATCCCGCTTTCTGCTGCCAGTGCCATTCCGGCTCTCAACCTGTTCGCAAGGCTTCTTCAACCGTTCATCTTCGTGCCCTATATCATCCAGTTTGGTATCCAGGCGTGGGTGGCGCTGACTAAGATCACCAAGTTCCTGAGTCTCACGGAAGTCGAAAAGTTCAACGGCCAAGAACACATTGCTGACTCCACCGAGTCGGTTCCTGTCAACGTCCATGGCTCCTTCTACTGGGACAAAGCGCTGGAAAAGCCGGCGTTGGAAAACATTGCCTACACTGCCGACAAGGGAGACACGGTGTGCATTATTGGAAAAGTCGGCACTGGAAAGACTGCCACTCTGACGGCTACTCTGGGTGAACTGTTTGCCAAAGACGGTTCTTCCTCCATTACTGGCTCAGTCGCTTATTCGTCTCAAGTCCCCTGGATCACCAATGCGACTGTCAAAGACAACATTCTGTTTGGATCCAGAGAAGATCCCGTCTTCTACAATCTCGTTGTTGAAGCGTGTGCTCTGACTCGAGACTTCGAGCTTCTCGCTGATGGAGATCAGACTGAAGTTGGCGAAAAGGGCATTTCTCTTTCTGGAGGACAAAAGGCGCGAATTGCCATCGCCAGAACAGTGTACTCAAGAGCAGACGTGCAGCTTTACGACGATCCTCTTTCTGCTGTCGATGAACATGTTCAAGCTCATTTGGTCAAACATGTTTTTGGACCCGAGGGTCTGCTGAGCACCAAGACGGTCATTGTTGCGACCAACACCGTCAATCTCCTCAGATACTCGTCTGCCATCCATCTGATTGAAGACAAGACGTTTGTGGAGTCTGGCGAGTTCTCCGAGCTCATGAAGAAAGATGGAAAGGTCAAGAAACTGGTGCAAGAGTTCCAGACCAAGGAAAACGACTCCAGTGAACCCACGAAGACCGACACCGACGAGCTGGACAAACTGGCTGACTTGAAGAAGCCCTTTTCTCTCAGCCGAGCGTCGTCCATCTCTCACTTCTCGGTCATCAGCACTCAAGACGATGCTAGACTAACCAGGGTCGAAGATGAAGTCCAGGACGCCTCTGCCTCGTCCCAGTTTGTGGAGCTCTACAAACAGTACTTTGCCGCTGTGGGATACGTCAACATTGGTCTGTACGTCGTTCTCTCTCTGGTAGGATCTGCTCTCACTATTGCCTCCACCTACTGGGTTGCCAAGTGGGGAACTGACGAGATCAATCTGGGAGACTTGCAGCTGGTCCTGGGATACTTTCTCATTGGACTCTCAGCTTCGCTCTTTGAAAGTCTGGGATCTCTGGCGTTCTCTGTGGTCGGTGTTCTTCGAGCTTCCAGAGGTCTCCATGAACGCATGCTCAAGGCGATCATTCGAGCTCCCATGTCCTTCTTCGAGTCCACTCCTCTGGGTCGTCTGACTTCCCGGTTCTCAAAAGACATCGAGACCATCGACTGGTCTATGAACTTCTACCTCATGCGGCTATTCGGTGCTCTCATCCGCTCGTTCAGCACCCTTGTTCTGATTGTGGTTTCCTCACCAGCTGCTCTTGTGGTCATTGCTCCTGCCCTGTATCTCTACAGACACACTCAACAGTACTATCTGGCCACTTCTCGTCAAATCAGAAGACTGCAAGCAGCTTCAACGTCACCTGTGCTCTCTCACTTCCAAGAAACCCTCAACGGTCTCACCACCATTCGGGCTTTTGGCAAACCACGTTTCTTCTCCACTAAATCAACTGCCCATCTGGATGAAAAGACAAAACTGAGCTTCCTATCCACCTCTCTTCAGCAATGGCTCACTCTGAGACTCACCTTTATCGGAGTAGCCATTTTCCTGTCTGCTGGTCTCTCACTCGTCGGAACTCTTCACTGGAAACATCTGTCGGCTGGTCTGATCGGCCTGGTCATGAGCTACGCCTCTACCATCTCTCTGTATCTCACTGACGTCGTGAAAGCAGCTATTGCCGCGGAGATGGAGTCTGTCGTCCTCGAACGAATCTTTGAATACTGCGATACCAAGCCCGAAGCTCCTACCAAGGCCAAGGAACCTGCTGCCCACTGGCCCAATGAGGGCAAAATCACTTTCTCAGACTACTCGACCAAGTACAGAGACAACCTCGATCCCGTTCTCAATGAGCTGTCTTTCACCATCAACCCCAGAGAAAAGGTCGGAGTAGTAGGACGAACGGGAGCTGGAAAATCGTCTCTCACTATGGCTCTGTTCCGTATCATTGAAGCGTCTGAAGGCTCAATCACTATTGACGGAGAAGAAATCTCGAAAATTGGACTTGAAGACCTCAGATCGAGACTGTCTATCATCCCCCAGGACGCTCAGATGTTCGAGGGAACTATTAGGACCAACCTGGACCCTGCTGAGAAGTTTTCTGACGAAGAACTGCTTCAGGTCTTGGAACACTCGTCTCTGAAGAAGTTTGCCGAAGAGAACGAAGGACTCGATACAAAGCTCAACGATGGAGGAAGTAACCTGTCTCTGGGTCAGAAACAGCTTCTGTGTCTCGGTAGAGCTCTTCTGACGCCTTCGTCTGTTCTTGTACTCGATGAAGCTACTGCTGCTGTTGATTACGAAACAGACAAGATCATCCAGGAGACAATCAGACGCGAGTTCAAGGACCGAACCATTCTCACCATCGCCCACCGACTCAACACAGTCATGGACAGTGACAGAATCATGGTGCTGGATGCAGGAAAGGTGGTGGAGTTTGACAAGCCTGAGGAGCTGCTCAAGAACAAGGACTCCTTCTTCTACAAGCTCGTCAACTCAAGCAAGGGTGGCAAGTCGGAGGAGTAGAGTCATTAATGTAATTGCAGTAATTGAATATTAGTAGTGAGTGCAAATAGTAGAAGTAAAAAGCTGTTGAGTAGTTGACCTGTTTTGTTAGACCAGGAAACAACTATAACAAATTTACTCAAAGTTTAAAATATTAGTTGAAGAACTACTTAATAGGAATACACTCCAAACTGTCACTAGAACTACTTCAACCACACGTAAATATAACCAATACATTAAATATACCTATCCTACAATGCTTCCAGCCCCTATTCCGTCTTGGGCTTCTTGACGTCCTCGTCCTTCTTCTCCTCCTCTCCCTCGGCGCCTCTCTTGACACCTCGGTTCTCCTTACCCTTGACGAACGACGCCTCGTCCTGATCGTCGTCCAGCAGCCACAGCGCCACGTCACGTGACGGCTTGGAGCTCACCTCCTCCTCGTGGCTCTGGCTCTGGCCACTCATGACCACGTTCTGTACATGCTCCTTCTGCTTGGCTCGGTCTCGCATTCGCTCCTCGATAGTTCCCTTGACCAGCAGTCGGTAGACAGTCACCTGTCTGGTCTGACCCAGTCGATGGGCTCGGTCCATGGCCTGCGAGTCGATTGTGGGGTTCCAGTCCGAGTCGTAGAAAATGACAGTGTCTGCAGCTGTCAGGTTGATACCCAGACCGCCAGCTCGAGTCGACAGCAGGAAGACAAACAGCTCTGGCTTCGTCTGCCAGTCGTTGACGAGATCTCGTCGGTCAGACAGCTTGGAAGAACCGTCCAGTCGACAGTAGTTGTACTGCTTGAAAGTGAGATACTCCTCGGCCAGATCCATCATCTTGGTCATCTGGAAGTAAACCAGAACTCGGTGACCTCCAGCCTTGAGCTCAGCAAGCAGCTCGTCCAGTTTGGCAAGCTTGCCGGAACAGGAGATGAACTTGGACATGGACGGCATTCGAAGAGTGTTGATACCGTTGAAGTCCAGAACTCGAGAGGGGAACAGATCGTTAGGAGGAAGAGCAACAGAGGAAGGAGTAACCAACTGACTCTGGGCCTCCTTCTCGGCCTTCTCCAACCACCACAGCTCCTGGCCAAGAGTCAGAGGTGTAAGAGCTCTTCTCACCTCAACTCCGTCCATCTTTTCCTCCTGCTCAATCTGGAAACCTCGATCTCGGCAGACAAAGTCCACGGGAGGAGCCACGACTCTAGGGTCGTATGCAGGCTCCAGACGATGGAGATACGTGTCATAGAGAGTCTCAGAGACGTCAAACGGAGAGGTGGCAGCTGTGTACCGAGGCAAAGCTCCGACAGTAGGGACATCGCCAGTCAACTCGTTGATGACTCGCTCAAGAACACCCATCTGGCTCACCTTGCTCACCCGTCCAACTCCTCCTTCTTCCTCAACCAGCAGATCTCGCTTCTTGTTCATCCAGGAGGGCTCCCAGATGTTCAAGTCGACCTTGAGCAGTTTGTTCAGGCCTCCAGACTTGCTGTCTTCTCCAGGAACGTCCAGGAAGCCGCCTTCTCGGTAAATGAGTTTGGGAACCTCAAACTTGATGAGGTTTCGGTTACTGCTTCCAATCCAAGTGTCCTTGTCAGAACCACAGTTTGAGGGACCAAAGTTGTAAGCACTCTTGACGTCAGCTCTCTCGAACAGATCAGGATGGTTACAGACCTTTCGGAACTGCATAACCAGGTTCATCAGACTCTGGGTGTTCTCCTCGCCTCCACTCTGGGCCTTAGCCAGTAGCTCCTGCAGGTTGATCTGCGACTTGAGGATCTTGTACATGACTCGCTGACGGGTGGTCAGGTTGCAGTAGACGTCAATTTCAATCTTGTCGCCCAGCTCCTGCTGAACGTGTTTCTTGACTCGTCGAAGCATGAACGGCTTGAGAATCATATGCAGACGCTTCAGCTGCTGCTGGTCCAGCTGCGACTTTTCCTTGGCATGCGACTCAATATCCTTGGAGAACCACTCGGAAAACTCATCGTGTGAATCGAACAGAGAAGGCATGATGAAATGCAACAGAGCCCAAAGTTCCTGCATCGAGTTCTGAATGGGAGTACCAGTCAGAAGCAGTCGGTTTCGACACTGGAAGGCAAGCAGAGACTTCCATCGAGAAGAAGACGACGACTTGATAGCCTGAGCCTCATCCAGAATCATGTACTGCCACTTGACTCGAGAAAAGTACTGAGCATCAGACACCACCAGCTGGTAAGAAGTGACAAGCACATGGAAGGGTGAATCTCGAGTGTACTTGACGTTCTTTCGGTCCCAGAACTTTCGCAGAATCTTTCGATCCTTACCGTTACCCCAGTAAGGCAGCACCTTGAAGTCGGGCACAAACTTGGAAATCTCCTGCTGCCAGTTGTGAAGAGTAGAAGCAGGAGCAATGACCAGGTACGGGCCCCAAATATTGTGGGTCTCAGCAAGATAAGCCATGACGGAAATCGACTGGACAGTCTTTCCAAGACCCATTTCATCGGCAAGAATACCGTTGATACCCTGCTCGTACAAGTTGGCCAGCCAGTTGAGACCCTTGAGCTGGTACTCCTTGAGAGTACAGTTCAGCAGCTTAGGCTGAGACAGCTGCAGGTCACCCAGAGAGGTAGGGTTCTGGAAAGCGTCGTCTGAATCACCAGAAGCAGCCTCGTTTGAAGCAGCTTCTTTGCTGGCAGCTTCGTCAAACGCCTGGGCGGCCTGCTGGTTGCGCTTCACCTGGTTGTGGGCGTTCTGCATGGCAATCTGTCTCAGTTTGGCGTCATCGTCCTCGTCGAAATCAAGCTCTGCAGCCCGCTTCGTCTCAACCTCAGAACCGCTCTGAGCAATCTGTTCCATGGCCTGGTAGTCCTCATCGCCCTCGTTGTCCTTGTTGGCTTCTCCGTCCTCCATCTCGTCGGTCTTGATCTTTCGACCAATGAAATGGGAGTACAGCTCCGTCTGGGTGAGCAGGAAATTGAGCTTTCGGGCCTGTCGCTTGCTCTCGCGGTCCTCTTCGTCCTTCTTGGCCTGGTCGAGAGCCTCCTTCTCGGCCTTCTTTCGCAGATCCCGCTCCTCCTTCTCGTTACGCTTCCAGAACGACAGCATCTCTCGCATCGCTCGTCGCGCCTTGCCCTGCATGTCCTTGACCGACTTGTTGGTTCGGTACTGCCATCGTCGGGCCTCCTTGGACGCCAGCACAGCCGTCTTTCGGTGGTTGGACTGCTTCACCGCAATCGTGGCAGCCACGGTCTTGTGCACCTTGGCGGCGTCCCGTCGAGCCATATCCTTCCAAATGGCGTCGTACTGCTGATCGAGCTGTTTGGCAGCCGCTGCAGCCTCCTTGGCAGCCGCATTCTCCTCTCGCAGCTCCCTGTCCTTCTCCCGCTGTTCAGCCTGAAGCTGTTTCTTGGTCTTGGGCTTGGGGGCAGGAGAAGACTCCTTGGAAGAGGTGCCGGCAGCAGTAGAAGCCGCAGCAGAAGTCTTACTCACAGCTTTACTTCGCTTTTTCGGCTTGGGGGTCGAAACCGAGGTGGAAGTTGTGGCAGAAGCAGTAGAAGCTGCTGACGTGGGAGGGGCAGAAGATGCAGGACTGGTGGAAGCAGCGGTAGCAGCAGCAGCCGCAGCAGCCGCAGAGTCGCTGATTCGCGTCGAAGGGGGAGCTCCTCCGCCCTCCTCGTACTCCACAAACGCCACTCGAACAATCGCCTCCTTCTGAAGCGACGTCTTGGCGCTCTGCTTGACAGCCGCGTAGCGAGCAGCGTTGGTGTACGCCTTGGTCTTGGTGTACTCGTCGATCACGACCTTGTCTCGCAGCTCCTCCAGCTGGACGACCGCCTCCAGCCGGCTGTGGATCTGCTGCAGGAACCCCTTTTTGGCGTCTGCAAAAGCCGGATCATCTGCGTCGGCCGGCGGCGAATCAGGAACAGTATGTTCCCCATCTACAGACGTGTGGCCCTGAATCGGGATCTGAATGGGCCAGGGAGCCTGCTGGGGCATCTGCTGCTGCGACATGTACATTCGCCCATACATGTCAGGCGGAGGAGGATGTCCATGGGAAGGGGGCACGTGATGCTGGTGAGGAGACATGTGACCTGGAGCCATGCCCTGGGGACTCATGTGGCCGGGGTTGTGCGGGTGCTGACTCAGCGGCGGGTTCTGGCCCAGTTGCTGCTGTTTGTGGTACATTGGCGGCGATGTCGATGGGTGGTGTTGGTGCTGCTGCAGCATTGGAGGAGACGAGTGTTGCGGCGAATGATGGTGAGGAGGCTGAGGGTGCGCTCCTGGGTGGCCCTGGTGATGAGGATGGCCCATCATTGCCGGCGACTGCTGCTGGTGGTGCGGCGGCTGTGGCGGCATGTAGTGCTGCTCGTGGCCCATCATTGGGGGAGGGCCTGGAGGACCGGGGGGACCTGGGGGACCAGGCATGGTGTGTCCGTTTTGAGGGGAATGCTGTGGCGAAATGTGGGGAGCCTGGTGGGCCGTATGGGGACTCAGATGTGGTGGTGGGGGAGGAGGATGGTGGAGTCCCGGTGGCGGCTGTTGTTGGTGCACCGGCTGTGGTTGTTGTTGTGCGTGGATGGGCTGTGCTGGTGGCGGTTGCTGGGAAGCGTCCGAAGCCCGCCGTTCTCCTCCAGAGAGAATCGATGAGATGGACATGGCCCCGCGGTTCTGTGTTAGCATGGGTGGTGGGTGGGTGGGTGGAAGGGTGGTCTGTCTTGGTATATGATGGGTTGATTATGGGTTGATTATGGGTTCCTGGGTAGATGGTAGATGGTATATGGCGTTGAGATCGAGATGAATCAGAAGTGGAAACAGAATCACAATCGAAGCAGGATCGGAATCGGATTATTGCGCAGACGTATACCAGCGACGTAGTTCAATAATAACAATCTCATCTGTTTAATGGTTCACTCCTTCATTGCTATCTTAGACAATCTTTCACTCTCAGCTCAGTGTGATGAGACGACAAGACAACACCAACAGCACGAATAATCGGCCAATCGGCTCGCCACCGACACCATTGTGTTCGTCTCGTCGCTCCCATTCGATTGGTCACCGTCTCATCCCACATCCTCCACTTTCAACCGAAATACCGTGTCATCTCCCGAGCCCCCAACTCAGTCTCCTCATCAAGCCGGATTCAGAGCCCCATGAGCGGACCAGCAATACTCACGCTCTCATCGTGGTTGGTGTTATGGCCATTCATGGCTGTTTTCGTCGCGTGTGTCGTTGTGTCTGTCGTGTCGCGCTACTGTGTCGTGGCTGGGTGGTGATGGATGGAGTCAACAAGAAATTGTGCAGTGCGGTTGCGTTGGTCTCTTCCTGCCTCCAATCGAACTCGAGCGCACCGAGAGTTCGAAAAAACCTGCCGGGAATGGAGGTGGAGAAAGTGCGGTGGTGGGGAGAATTTTGGTAATTGCGGGAAAATGCGGAAAATATATAATGAGATGTGCTCGTAATTTTGGTTATTTTCTTACATTTCTGTAAAATCGCCTACCCACTTTATCTGACCCTCTCATCCCCATCCTTCGCCTTCCTTTCACTTCCCAATAGCCTATATCGTATGCACTTGAGCAAGAAGGTGTACCAAAATTATGAGAGTAAAAAGAGATACAGTATTTTGGGAATCGCCAGATTCCACCCATTTCCACGCTCCCCGAATTGTCCGACATTTCCTCTCTTTATCGCAAGTCCCATTATCTTACAGTACTACTTGTACACCTCTCTCACCTCCCACTCTTCGTTTCTCCGTTTCTTCCGCTTTCCCAATCGCATGCATCATGCGCTCTCGTTTGACGTAACTCTGGGGAGACGACGACTTTCCGGGAAATGACTTCCACTATAGGGAACTAGTGTGTTTGTGCAAGTGGCATGTTTGGTAGAAGAGTACGCTTAGAAATGAGGCTCACATTTTGATTCCTTTATCTGTCCAATGATGATGCTCATCGAAGAAGGCATATGTAAAGTGGAGACATTCAGGAACGAGCGAAAACCAACACAAGTCCACGAATAATGGAGCTATCAAGACGAGAGTTGCACCAGATTAATCAGCGAGTCAGGGGCTTTGTAATCATCTACTTTTCACCACCACCCCGTCTACCATCCACCTCCCAGACTGCTCCCTCCCCTCCTTCTTTTTAGCTCATTGTCTCCACGCTTTCGCTGCATTATTCGGAAACCATCGTGATAATTGATTTATGGAGACAACTGCGGAAAAACGACGGTCGTCAATATGGCACAGAAAATACGGCAAAAGCAGAAAAGCAAAGGCGCGATTACGTAAGCGGATTTCCTCTGCCAGACACCACAAACGGGACGATCATGTTACGTCGCAGCAGCCCGCCAATCATCTCTAAAGTGGCAGTTAGACCCTCCCCCCTTCTTGTCTTCTCAGGCCTGGTCTCACATTGCTACCAAAGTGAACTTTATGCGGTGATCAGATAGGGGATGGGGAGGTTAGGGGAGAATTTGGAGAAAACTAGGGTAGCAAGTGTTATCAGTAGTTGAAGTTGCCACCACTTTTGCTCGTTTTTCAGAAATATTCCCCGTCTTTCAACACCCTCCTCCCTCACTTTACACGATGTCAAGATGGAGGAGGATTTGAGTTGAGTTGGGACTATAGATTGGACTATGGGTTGGGGTAGGGGAAAGCTATCAGTGTGGGAGAAGGCTGTAAATGCAAGCAGCAGCAGCCTTGCTTGTCTCTGAAGCAGCACTCCAACATGTGTCGCTTGTTTCCGCTTCATTTTGACACCGTTTAGCGTTTCCAGATTTTAGTTAGACTTGCCCTTTACGTTAGTTGATATACGAGCTAATTTAGTTGGCCCAGATAGGGGTGTTTTTTTGGGTCAGTTGTGGATATTTTGGCACGGAAAAGGCACAAAACACCTTGCCCCACCTTTGTCATCATTTGGAAAGCACTGTGGGCCCGTAATCATCCTTTCCCACCCATCCACAGCACCTCCCATATGTCAGCCTTACACGTAGCATCACATCTGATAACTTTGATGCATATTGAAAAAAGACGAGTGAAACGCCCAACAGAAGAAAAGAAGAAGCCAATGGCATCATTCTAATCACGTGACCTCACTCATAATAATAATCCTTCCTCCACTTTCCCCAACCAACCGCTACTCCGCTTACTAAGCACTGATAAAGTTTACATGCAACATATGAAGCTGCACACCTCATCATCAAGTCGCTAATTATTCACGGTCACGAGGGCTTCGGTCAATTGAGCGAATACGACGGAATACAGGAGCGAATACGTCACGTGACACCTAAAAAGCGGATATTTTCATTCGCCAACTACACAAGCTCGTCGGTTGAGTTATAGAGGCATCGGTTTGTCCATACAACAACGGAAGGACAAAAAACGAGCAAAAAAAAGACGACAAAAGCAGATCTCATCTAGACAGCAGGCTCAGGAGATATACAGAAGACATCCGTTCACGTGACCTTTCAAAAATCGACACTTTCGACACCCTCAGTCGCTTTCAAAAGATTACATTGTGAGTTTATCAGAGAGGGAAGATACATTGCTCTAAAATCCCCAGGAGTCGAGATATTCTTGTGAAAACGGTACCACTGGAATCAGACGACTTCAGAGAACACGTCACATCTTTCAGAATTGAAATATCTCCATTTTCCACTTGTCTAACTCAGAATATGGTAGCTACTCCAAGAGACTCGTTTGATTCTCTGTTATCGGAGAACAATGACCCCCAGATCACAGAGCCCGAGCCTCCATCGTCTCCAGCGCCCCGAAATGTGTTCAGACCGTTCACAGATACCATCAATCGGGCGCAAGCTCTGGCATCAGCTGCTCTGACAGACGATTCCGAGTTCACATACAACCACAACATCTTCTACGATGACAAGACGACGATTGACTGGATGCATGAGTTTGCCAAGGAGCGTCAGCAGCGCAGAATAGCGTGGGACACGCCGGGAGTGCGAGGCCAGGCTCTGAGACTCGTCAACACCAGTCGAAGATGGATCATTCTCATTGGCACAGGTATTGCTGTGGGTCTGATTGCAGCCTGCATCGACATCACGAGCCACTGGATCGCTGACATTCGTCTGGGTCACTGTGAGAACGCCTTTTACTTGTCACGTGACTCGTGCTGTTCCGGTATTGCTACTAACGACCCTTGTCCTGGCTGGATTGAGTGGAGTTCGTCGTATTTTCTGAGATACATGATGTACACTCTGATCTGCGTCATTTGCGCGACATCGGCGTCTGTGCTTGTCATCACCTACTCTCCTCATTCGAAGCTGTCTGGTATTTCTGAAATCAAGACGATTCTCGCTGGTTACATCATCAAGGGCTTCATGGGCAAATGGACGTTACTCATCAAATCTCTGGGTCTGGGTCTCGCAGTTGGATCGGGCGTTTGGGTAGGAAAAGAGGGTCCTCTCGTTCATGTGGCTTGTTGTTGTGCAAACTTGTTGATCAGATACACCGGTAGAGAACACAATGAGGCCCAGAAACGAGAAATCCTGTCGGCAGCAGCAGCAGCGGGCATTTCTGTGGCTTTTGGCTCTCCCATTGGAGGTGTCTTGTTTTCTCTGGAACAGGTCTCTTACTACTTTCCCGACAAAACCATGTGGCACTCTTTTGTGTGTGCCATGATCGCTGCCGTGACTCTGCAGTTTGTCAACCCTTTCAGAACCGGAAAACTCGTGCTGTTCCAGGTGGAGTATGACCGACTGTGGCACAGATTCGAACTTGTTCCCTTTGCCATTCTCGGTATCTTTGGAGGTCTCTACGGAGCTTACTTCATCAAGCTGAACCTCAAGTACGCCCGAATGCGAAAAACTACGTTCATCAAGAACTTTCCCATCATGGAGGTGGCTGTTTTGGCCCTGGTCACGGGGCTCATCAACTACCCCAACGTTTACATGAGACTGCAGCCCTCTGTTCTTCTGTCATACCTCTTCCAGGAATGCAACGCTTCTACACCTGAAGCTCTATGTAACCTGGACAACTGGACTCAGTCTGTGCTTCTTCTGCTGTCAGCATGTGGCCTGGGATTCATGCTGGCTTCTTACTCCTTTGGAGTGGCTTTACCAGCTGGTATCATCATTCCCAGCATGTGTATTGGAGCTCTGTTTGGTCGAGCAGTCGGTATTCTCATGGCCACATGGCACGAAACGAACAGAGACTTCTTTCTGTTTGCCAGCTGTCCTGCCGAGGGAACTTGTGTCACTCCAGGTGTCTATGCAGTTGTGGGAGCCGCTTCTGCTCTGGGAGGTGTCACGCGACTCACAATCAGTATTGTCGTCATCACCTTTGAGCTCACAGGTGCCCTCAACTACGTGCTGCCTATCATGGCAGGAGTCATGGTCAGCAAGTGGGTCGGAGACGCTATTGGAGGAAAAAGAGGTATCTACGAGAGTTGGATTCACGTGCTTGACCTGCCTTACCTGGACAACAAGGACGACGAACCTGTTCCTGTGGTCTACGTGAAGGAGTTCATGACAGGCATCGATGATCTGGTGGTCATTCAAACCAACTCTGCAAACCATACAAACACAATCGACTCGCTGCAATCGACGTTATCGTCCTGTACCTTCCAGGGCTTCCCCATTGTCAACCAGGACACTATCTTGCAAGGATACATTTTCCGATCAGAACTCAAATTCAGTATCGATAAGGCATTACTGTTTGACCACCTGACTGGCGAAACAGAGTGTGTGTTTGAGTCACGTGACGCTGACGACTCATCCTGTCTTCTTCTACGTGAGTGGGTCGTTCAAGCCCCACCTACAGTCACTTCTTCAGCTACACTCCAGCTTGTATCCAACATGTTCTTCAAGCTTGGACTGCGATACATTTGTGTTGTGGACAAGGGCAAGCTGGTCGGTCTGATCACCAAGGAGGATCTCTGGCGGCTGTTCAACTCGGACAGACTGAAGGCCATGGCTGTTCCTATTCTGGGCAGCGTCAACGACGAGAGTAGACAGGGGCTGTTGCATGATGATGTTTAGAAGGTTAAAATATACTAATAGATTCCATACAAGTATTATGTACTATTGATCTTACAAACTCACCGTCTTGTTCACATCATATCATCATTATTATTACTATATACATATGCATTTTTCTTCCGTCAGTTTCTATACTTCAGGGGCTTTTTCCACTCCTTCTCACACAGCTCCAAAAACTGGTCCATGTTGTAACTGGTCTGAGATCTCAGTCTTCGGTAGCTAGGAGGAGTGGTAATGTACAGCTTCGCGGCCACATGCTGAATGGCTTCAGCGACAATATAAGACCGAATATACGACTTTGTGTGTTTGTCAAGCATGCTGAGGATTCGAACACCCGATCCAGGGTCCTTGGGAGCCTTGATAGCGCCCCACTTGACTGTTTCAAATTGGAAGTAAGGCGAACTGAAGATCTGACTGTACGAAGGGGGAGTTGAAGAGGATGACTCAGTAGAAGACTCGGAAACACCAGACTCTTTGGAAAACTCGGTACTGGACTCGTTCAGAACGTTTCCAATCTCAGAAGCTGAAGCTGACTCTTCTTCTTGAACCAAACCCTTTCCTTTCTTGACCATTCGGTGGTTGATGTCTGCAACAATAGCTTCACTCTCTTGAATGATATCAGAGAACTCGGTATCAAAATCAGAAGAAACACACTTGTCAGTCGACAACAGTCTCACCAGACCCTTCAGAAACACCTCGACTTCAGCTTGAGTCAATGCAGAGACTTGCATCATCTCGAGATTATACTGGTACCAAGCAACTGAGGCGTACAGTCCTCGCTTATGCAACTCGTTGAGGTACCGCAGAATCACGTGCACGGGGAGCCGAGTAGTAGGTTCCTCACGTGACTCGTTAAACTTGCTGATAAAAGTAGCAAACTTGCTCATGTGAAGATTGTATCGCATACCCTCAGTCATCAAGTCAGACACTTCTAGAGTATTCGCGGTCTTGGGGAAAATAGACTGACGACCTCTGTACAAGGCGGCAGACAGGAACTCGCCTGCGGTCACGTGATTCGAAGTCTCGGAGTCACGTGCCATCATGTCTGCCAGAAACAGCGCTCCCTTAAAGTCTCCGTTTTTGAGCAGTCTTTGAAATGCCAGGATGTAAAAATCCTTGGCCATCTGGTCACGTGATTGGAGCACCTTGACCATGCTCACCACTGCCCGTGAGTTTCTTGTTCGGCACCAGTGGCTGAAAAACGTGGTATGGAGCGAAATGTACGATCCGTACTGTTTATGCAAGTTGTCAATCACGTCTAGGGCCTCTCCGGGGTCCATATCTTTAGTGAACAGTTTGACCAAGTGCTGGCCAATCTCTTCTGTGGCTGAGAACCCTTCATTGAGCATATCTTCAACGAGAGCGTTTGCATGATCCAGTTCATCAGTGAGCAAAGTAGCTTGAATCCAAATGGCCTGAGAAGGAGGCAGTTTTCGTACCTTCATTCTTAGCTCTTTCAGGGTAGGTGAATCTTTTCGCGAGATGACATTTCCCCAAAAGTTGGCAGACAAGTCTCTTAGTAGACGTTCATGGCTGATGTACCACTCCAGGGGCTGGTTTTCAGAAAGATGCAAGAAGATTTTCTCCCACAGATGACGCTGTTTCTCGACATAGGGTGAAGAGATGAGTAGAGTGGAAAAGACCATCACGTAGCCTGAAACAAGCGGAGTGAATTCGGGGTTCTGTTCCAGCAGATGCAAAAGATCATGGGGACGGTCATAGAGCATGCTTTTCAGGTCAGAAGAGAGTTTCTGGTGACCCAGTTTTGCAATTTTTCCGGACTCTTCTTTTTTACTGAGAGCAACAACATCCTCCATAGAAGTAGCATGGCCCTGATCCTTGCCCATTTTCACCGCAGTGCTCAGTAAGAATGGCAGAATCGTCTTTCGGGTATCCACCAAAGTACTGGTTTTCATCAAGTGTCTGAAAACAGGCAGTTTCTTCTTTTCACACAGTTCAACAAAAGCTTGTTGAAGAACAGGATACAGATCATTCTCATTCAGAGTTCTTTCAATAAGATAATGAAGCGTCACCTGAGCTCCCTGAAAAGACTGGGTATCAATGAGCTGCACAAGAGAAGAAAGCAAAAGATCAAATGGCTGAGACATGCAAAAAGTCTCCACATGGTTCTTGAGCATATGAGCAGAGGCAGACTCGACTTGAATCGTTCCAGAAGAGGTCTTGTGAGGGAAAGAAGTGGTGACAGGAGCTCTAGCCATCAGATCCTGGATAGACAGGGGAACTGCTGAGTCAGCATGAATAGTAGCTCCAGTGTCAGCGTCAAGAAACGAGTCGGTTTCTCTACTTGGAGTCTTCACTTTGGGAGCCTTGACTTCTTTTTTCGTAGCCTTCTTCAGTTTGATCACGTGCTTGCTGTTAGGGGAGCCTCCACTGGTCTTCTCCACCAACTTGTTAACCACGTGATTGAAATCCTCAACCGTAGTAGGAGTACTCAGGGTCACCTCATTCAGAGTCTTCCCATTAGTATGCAGAGATCTGGAGAACTTGGAGGACAATGGGGCTGAAGGACAGGTGAAAGTCACATGACTGGGCCGTATGTCACGTGATATCCGTGGCGAAATGCGTTGAATCACGCGAATGCCTCGAATCATCTTGTTTCGTCGTACTGATGAAATATTTCAAAAGACGATGTTTCGGATGCAGAAATGATAAGGTTGTGCATGTCAAATGTACAGTCACGTGAACAGTCACAGGCCCAAAGAAGTGATTAGTAAGCGAGAAATGAGATCCGAATATCTGTGGTTTTTATTGTCTAAACCGCCTGCACGACCTACTTATTTTGACTTGGTCCATCGGCCTTCTATAATCTCCGATCACGTGACATATCATGTGATCTCTCGGCTATGTTCGGTGCCTCGTGTGACAGGCTTGCATGAGAAAAGCAAGGCTATAATTAGCGGGGAGATCTGGACGATGTTGTAATTTGCCGATCAGGGGTGTGATTTTAGTCGGAAAAGAAGTCACGTGATCACACAGGTCTTAGTAAGCAAATCCGATTTGTCCGGATTCAATATATTCACTACTCCCCATTCTAGGAGGCTTCTTTCTCACGCTCTCTCAAGTGTCATAGCAACGGCACTGTTCAGTTTGGGAATGAACGAAACATACCATGCGATGCAACGCCACGCGAGGAACATGCTGGTATGCTTTTCGGACGTTTATTCGGAGATTTCGCCGAGTTGCAGATCAAACGGTGAAGGCGGAATCTTCAACACCGCACAACTTTTGATTATGTAAGCTAGGATATGTGAGACAACGTCCAATCGAGTCGTCCCTTCGTCCTCATCAAAACGATACCCAACACATAGGCCTGTAGCGCCTTGCTTCCCCACATTCCGTAGTCTAAGTGATTCGAGGCTTGTAAGTATTTAGTGAAAGTTAGTTGGAGGGTTACAAGTCCCTGGAATGCGCTACAGGGGCGCTAGAGTCACATGAAGGGTTGGAATGGGGTCCCAAAGGCGGACATATTCACCTCATCGTGTTTCCCGCATTTTAACTGATCCCCCCGCTATGATTACGTAAACATTCTTGAATGAGACATTTACGGTGCTATAGAGCAAGGCAGTGTGTAGCATAGAGGGGGTAAGGAAAACTGACAGAGACGGTGGTATGAGCGAAATCTACACAGTCACGTGACCAAATCCGTACTATTCTCCTCCAGATCACATGACTCCTTCATCTTGCATCAAAAACCGGAGTTTGCGGACTTACTTCATCTTCCCAAATATAGCGTAAACTCCTTAGTTTAACCTTAGTGGCGATTTTCTTTCCTTCACCAGACATTTTTACACCTGTCACTAGACGACTCTGAAAACAGCGACGAGACCAGGGCTGACACGTGACCTAGCAGCGAGCGACACTTTCGACCGATCACGTGACCCGAAGCGATCTCTTCAGCGACTTTACCGCACCCGCATTCAGCCACGACTCTGTCCCAGCTGGAACGCAAAGTGACTCAAGAGGCACCAAACGACACTAAAGTGCTGTTTATCGATACCTGAGCCGTTCCACGTGACCCGCCGCATTGGAATTCACAGGAATCGTTTTTTTCCGATTTTTTTCCGCCGAGTTTTGAGCTGTTTTGATTGATTCAACAGCAACCAAGACGGCATCAAACAGACACACAAAAGGACACAAAAGGATACACCAAAGATACTCCAGACAGTACCCTGTCACGTGATTCAACATACGCACGTGACCGAACGATACTGAAAGACGTGATATACATACGCCCTTTCAGCGTTGGATAAACATCTACTCTAGAACGTTAGCTTGATTTAGCTATTGTGTCTAGCAAAGTAACAGCCATATTCATTGCCATAGCTTTGGCTACATCTGGCTATACACGTTCATACCCTTTCATTCATTCACGTGATCTTCTGACTGGAGCACGTGACTCACTCTAGCGACGAACATGAGACATTCCATTGACACACCGGCGGACGACTACTCCGATTCGGAGCTGCTGTCGGACTCCCACATGGACATGGACGCCGAGGAGCTCGACGCCGAGATTCTGGACGGCCTTGGCAACGGCAAAAACCTCGGCATGAGCAAGCCCAAGAAGGAAAAGGCCAAGAAGGCCAAGAAACAAGTCAAGTTGGTGGAGCCCGAGGAGGAGCAGGACACTAACAGCCCGTACTCAGGCCAGGGACTGGACTACGAGGGCGGCGACGCATCACGTGAGAGTTTACCACACGCCAATGACCATCCCAAGACCGTTCATTGGCCCGAGGAGGACGTGGACGCCGACTACCCCGACGCGATTCCGCTCACGGAGGTCAAGAAACCCAAGAAAAACACTCTCAAAAGCATCATCAAAAAGGGCAAGTCCAAGTTTGGCGGCAGTAACACCTCCGACGACTCGTCTTCATACTCGCTTCTTGGTGGAGGTCGTCGATCGTCTCTCTCTGGAGGCAGATCGGGACGGTACAACAAGGTCAACTTCAACCGGTTTGCCACGGACTCTTCGGATGAGGACTCCGATGCGGACTCGGACTTTGGCCAGATCTCCATCGACGTGGAAAACCGTCCGCGACGAAAAATCAGACACCAGAACACCAAGACGCTCAACCTGCTGCTGTTTGCGCTGCTCATCATCGCCGTCTACTTCATTCTCACACTCACCTTTGGCGGCCAAACGGGCCCCAAGGGCAGACCGAGCACGTACAAGTCGAGGGAGAAGATTGTGCTCAACAACGGAACCCACGATTTCAACCCCACGACTCTGGTCATCTCTCTGGACGGATTCCATCCCCACTACATTTCTCCAGAACTCACACCTCATCTGGACAATCTCATGCGAAAGGAAAGCGGAGCTCCCTACATGCTGCCGTCGTTTCCTACATCCACGTTCCCTAACCACTGGACGTTGATCACAGGACTCTATCCCTCATCCCATGGAATCGTGGGCAACACATTCTTCGATCCCGATCTGGATAAACAGTTTGTGAACACCGATCCCAGCAAGTCACGTGACGTGGCCTTCTGGGGCGGCGAGCCCATCTGGCAGACTCTGTCCTACCAGAATGTGTCCACTGCCGTTCACATGTGGCCTGGAAGTGAGGCCAAGTGGTCTCCTGAGGATGCCCCTCTGATTGTGGACCCCTTCAACCAGTCTGAGGCTCTGCACAAGAAGCTGGACCGGCTGACTGAGTGGCTCGATCGACCTATTCAGTCCAGACCCGAGCTGATGCTCACCTATGTGCCTACGGTCGACACTCTGGGCCATGTGCATGGTATTTCTGGTCCCGAGCTTGAGCAAGGTATCCATGAGGTGGATCTTCTTGTTGGAGCTTTCCGAGAGGCTCTGGAGCAGCGAAACCTCACCGATGTCGTCAATCTGGTTGTTCTTTCCGACCATGGAATGGCTCCCACTTCTGACGAACGGCTCATCTTCCTCGACGATCTCATTGATGTCTCTCAGATTGACCATATCGACGGCTGGCCTCTGGTTGGTCTTCGTCCTGGAGACAACATGACCGAGTCGGAGCTCTTCAACAAGCTCAAGAAGCAGGAGCCCGAAAACGAGTCGTGGAAGGTGTACACCCGAAAGAACCTGCCTGCTCGGTGGAACTTTGGCGGCAAGACTGGAGGACGGTACCAGAACCGTCTGGCTCCTGTGTGGATCATTCCCCAGACTGGATGGAGTGTGTTGACCCATGAGGACTACGCCAACATGGACAACTCGTACCAGCCCCACGGTACCCACGGCTACGACAACAGAGACATTCTGATGCGAGCCCTGTTCCTCGGAGCGGGTCCTTATTTCCCCGACTTCAAGTTTGAGCCCTTCTCCAACGTCAACGTCTACTCCATTCTGTGTGATACTCTTCATGTGTATCCTTCCAAGAACGATGCTCAGCCGTTGACCAAGGCTCTGATTCGACTCAACGATGACTGGCAGGACGACAGTGACTTGTATCCCGGAGTTGATTTTGAGACTTCTGTGGTGGAGGGTTCTACTTACGATGAGCTCTACAGAATTGCAGGACATGGCAACGGCACTGTTCCTACAAACGGCCAGGAGCCCAGCAAACAGAAGGGCGGCAAGAAACAGAGCTGGGCAGACTACCTCAAGGGTCAGACGAATGAGGCCATTGACTGGTTGGCAGACAAGTGGGCCGGTATTGTTGGCCATGACTAGGCGGGGAAGGAGCTTCTTATTGGTGCTCTGGTATATAGTAACAATACATGTATTTATGATACGGTGGAGTGGTAGGCGGTGTAGATGCTACAAGATACAAGATGACTTGGACATGTAGTTCACAAGAGTGTACATACAAGTAGTTGTCTTACTCCAAACTACGTTATTCCCTCAACAATAATATAAGTACACAGACTGCCCTACTTACCACTCAGCCATTGCTCGTATTAGTCATCCTCAAATTGTAATCAAACGCTTATTCCTCAATGCACGCGCTCTCCCAGGCGTCTGTCTCAGTCTCGGAGTGTATATATTTCACCCGAGATCAACATGCCCGATAACGAACCTTGCATGTTGAGGTTGACTGAGGGACTAAGGGGGTGGATTGATAGAGGGTGAGTCAGCTGATGACGTAAGCGACTCTCGTATATTCGCTCATGTCAACTGATACTACTAGTTCCTCAAACACCCACCAACCCCCTTCCCAAGGTTAAACTCGATCTAGCGCCATTAAGACATATACCGGAGAAGTCTACTTGTAGTTAGCCCTTGCCAAAGTCAGTATGGTTCGGACTTATTCTGTACCTCTCTAGCAGCATCATGGTGGACGACAAGAACAAGTATATTGGCCTGGCGTTGGCCATGTCGTCTTCTCTGGCGATAGGCACGTCCTTCATCATCACCAAGAAGGGTCTTCAAGCATCCACTTCTTCCAACACATCCCCCTCGAGTTCTTCATACGCGTACCTGAAAACCCCGATCTGGTGGGCCGGAATCGTCACAATGGCCGTCGGTGAAGTCGCCAACTTTGCAGCGTACACGTTTGCTCCTGCTGTTCTGGTGACTCCTCTGGGCGCTCTTTCTGTTATCATTGGAGCTGTACTGGCTAGTATCTTTCTGAACGAGAGACTGGGTCTTTTGGGCTCGTTCGGATGTGCAATCTGTCTCATTGGATCACTCATGATTGTTCTACATGCTCCAGCTGATAAAGACGTCCAGACGGTTGATGAGATCCTCAACTATGCCACCCAGCCGGGGTTTCTGGTCTACGTGGGTCTGGTAGCGGTCTTTGCAATCTACATGATCTACCGCGTAGCTCCAAGACACGGAAGATCCAACCCCATGATCTACATCAGCATCTGTTCGTCTGTGGGATCTATCTCTGTCATGAGCATTAAAGCGTTTGGAATCGCTCTCAGGTTGTCTCTAGAAGGTAACAACCAGTTCACTCATCCATCCACCTACCTGTTTCTGTTTGTGGTGGCTCTCTGTATTGTTACTCAGATGAACTACTTCAACAAAGCTCTCGATCAGTTTGACACGAATATCGTCAACCCGCTCTACTATGTCACTTTCACGACGTGTACTCTGGCAGCCTCGTTCATTCTGTTCCAGGGATTCAACACGAGTTCAAAGGTGGACTCGTTCTGGCTGGTAGCTGGCTTCCTCATCATCTTCGGAGGTGTCTACATGTTGAACGTTTCGAAACAAAAGGAAGAGGAGCAGAAGAGAGACGAAGAGAGGGATGAAGAGGTTGGAATGACCTTACTGGGGGAGCACGAAGATGAGATTTAGAGTGGTGTGTCCAGAAGAGCTACCACTCACAATGATACCATGAGACCACATGCACAAATGACCACCGCTAGCCGTCTCAGATTTACAACTACACCTCGACTCATACCCGGTTTATCGTCATTATACATTAATCTATTACTGTCATTATCGTCACCTTGACGTCTTTAGCCATTCGCTTCCTTCAAGGCTTCGCTCATGTCGATTGAAGTCACCTCGCTACGCTCGGTAACTTTTATCTCCTCCTATCAAACTCCCTCTTCAACAACACCTGCAGATTCTTCACACTCAACACCAGACACTGCAGATCAATCTCGTCCACTTCCTGGTCGGCAATCTCAAGAAGATCGTCAATCTTGAAGTCCACAGTCACCACGGGATCACTTCGTCCCTTCATCACCAGAGCCAGAACAAAAGTGCCTGGGGTAGGAGAGGCAATGTAGAACACCAGTGACGAACCCACACGGTTGAGAGGAAGTGCACAGGACAGAATGACCCCGTCTCGCATCAACTGAGTGACATTGTATTTCTTGACAAGTCCCTCAGAGTATGAAGACGTGCTTCCTGCAGGATTCAGCAGAGGATTGGGGGTGGCAGCCGTGGTTGTGTCTTCCTGAACAATCTTTCTGTCCTTTTTGGAGCCGGTATGCGATCGGACGTTGTTGAGGTACGATCTGTAAGTGTCCAGCTGACTTCGCAGGTACTCGTTCTGTTCGGTGATGACTCGGTAGACTGTTTCCAGAGACACAGCCTCCTGCTCCACAGAGTCCTGCAGAGAACCCAGCTGACTCAGCTCGTTTTCAATCTCAGAAACAAGCACAAACTTGTCATCGTCAGCGTACTCGTCCTTGTCCATCTCATCGAGCAGATCCAGAGCCTTGATACCTCGCTTGATCACTCCAGAGTCGTCAACTGAACTGGAAGCAGCGAAATCGGCGATACTTCTGAGTCTCAGGGGACGCGTGAGAATCGGATGACCAGGAGGGAAAGCTCGAATGATGTTGATGAGAATCGTCTTGAGTTCCATGAAGACCACATCTGACCGAGAAATGTCAGGCAGCAGACTGAGACCGTTGTAAGCTCCAGTTTCCGAATGAGACTCGTTAAGCACCGAAGCTTCCCATTGCGAAAAGAGAGAGAGATCGATGGTGGCGTTTTGGGCTCGAGGGACAAGACCAGGGCATGTTCCGAGATCGCCCATCACCTTTTGCAGATGAATATCCTTTGTATCTGAAATGTACTTGACCAGCAAACCGTGCATTCCGTAGATTTCGTTGAGAGTGATTGAGATGGAGAGGTCTTTCTTGGACAGAGCAATGTACTGGTCCATTTCCAGGGACTCGTAGAAATCAGGCACCTCGCACAGCTCGTTGAGGAACTTGTTGACTCTGTTCTTGTTCACCTCCAGGAAGGGCGTCAGAGATGCCATGTAGGGCTCCTTGGAGGTGGTTGGCTTGTTGGCAATGTTCTGTAGCACCTTGGCCACCAGGGTGAGGGTTCGTCGACAGTTGGCGTCGTTGGGCAGCTTGTCGATGAGCATGTATGTTTGAGGCGACACAATGGCCGGGTTGATGAATCTGAGGAAGAAGAAGGCTCCGATGAGCGAGCAGACTGAAGCGTCAGGAGCATCGGGGTACTTTCGTCGAGCCAGACCTCGGATCTGTTTACAGATCCATCGAATGCCGTAGGGAACAATGCTCTTGGAGTTGATGATTGTAGAGAGGACATTTTCACAGATGGCCTCGAGGGTTCTGAGCCGAGGTTCGATGATGGCAATGACCTCGGGGTTTTCTGCTGCCTGGTCCATGGTCATATCTGGAGCTGAGTCTGTTTCGATGAGTACTCTCATGGGGTTGATTTCGAGAGTCTGTGGTGTGGAGATGATTTCGTTGAGACAGTGCGACAGGGTTTCTCTGAGATACGACTGTCCGGGTCCTCGTCGTGTGTAGGTCGTCATCATTCGAGAAACGGGGGTGTTTGCTCGTAGTAACGACGAAAACTCGAGCGTGGTGTCGAACTGGTAGGCCAACACGGCCTGGAACATGCTCAGCAGCAGATGCTCTTCTCGCTGTTCGTACTGGTTTCCGTAGATGGTGAACATGACTGTTTGTAGCAGAGAGTCAATCTCGGTCATGCTGACCAAAGTGCATAGAGACGCGATATGCTTGGGTTCCGATTGCAGCAGGAAGAAGAGGTTTGAGTACAGATCTGTCTTTTTTCTGTCCGGGAAACTCGTCTCGCTGATGGCCTCATGTTCGTCCAGACGAGAAGCAATGTCCTTCTGTTCCTCCACGCCCATCTTGTTCTGAATGATCAGCGCGATTCGGGTATCCAGATACCGCACGTCCTTCTCCAGCACGAAATTGTGCTTGGACTGCTCGGAAATGGCGGCTTTCAGAAACCGCAGGTGTTTCTGGGCCTTGGCCAGAGCATCGTCGATATCGTCATCTTTATCGACGCCGCCCATCGACATGTACATGGCCGCGACCGAAAATCGCTTGGACTGGCGTTGCGAGGGCGCCGTCGACGTCCCCGTTTGTTGTCGTTGCAGAGGGAGCATGGTGGACGATGTGTTTCAGGTGTGTATCTGAGACGTGAGGTTAATGTGAATCGGGGAAAAGAAACGTTCAGTTCTTCCAGGACGGTTAAATATGTCTCTCAACGAAAGTACAGAAAAATGGTCTGTTCCGAATAGTCTCCAGGTCACTCCAATTGTCGTGTAACGGTCACAACTATGCAAGTACTGTACTGTACCGAATAGTTGTATCAACGTTAGATGTAGATAGTGCCGAAAAGATGATAGAGCGGTTCTTTCACTTGCTGTCACTTCTGGTCACTTGTGGGGGATTTCCTTTTGCACTTCCAACGAGTTTTGTCTGTGTTAGATACGAGTTTTCATCTCCACCGCATTCTGATATACGTAACCGAAACCATGTGTGGGGTGAACCGAGGCATGGTCTCTTAAAGAATGTAGTGATAAGGAGGAGGGATGGCAATGAGAATGGTATCATACACGGTTGCACGTGGCCGTTGCATTGCCAATGTCACAGAAACTGCTTTTCTCATCCCCTGCTGAACGACCATTCAAAACCTCCCACTCTGCTCACCCCTCCTATCTCGTCAAAACAAGATACCAGGTCTGTTTTGCTGCCGCTGTGCTCACGTGACTTGTCACATGACCTTGTTTCCTCCCCCATCTCGCCCTACTCACTCTTCCTCTCGCTTCCCTCTTGTCGCTGGGGTTCCAATCCGGTTCTGTCGCGTGAAGATGATTTCACGGGAGTCACGTCGTTTCCAGAGTTACCAACTCTACAGGGATTAGCTCAACCTTTTTGATCGAAGCTAAATCTCCAGCTTCCGAATTGGGATGTGTAAGTGATGAGAAGACGACCCTGGAGGGCTCAAGAAACGGGGTAGGGGTCAGATAAGAGGGTTTTTTCCACTCCCCTAGCCCTCACCTGCCCTTGCCCAGCTCCCTAACCCACTCATAACCTCTCCAGCGTCTCCACCAGCCCCATTATACCCCCCTATTCTTTAGACGTCATCTATCATAGCATCTATACTTGAACACCCTAGCTCCCAAACCTAAGCCGTTTTGAATGCAGACTACCCCCTTTAATCACGTGAAGCAGATCTAAGAGCAGCCCAGAGAGGAATGGTGATGAAGGTGGATGTGGGCTGAAAGTGGATTTTGAAGACAGAAATATCATCTCCTGAACGAGGGGATTCCAACCATCTACTTCTTTTCTCTCTGGCTCTTCTCCAACACACTCAAATAGCGTGCCTCGCCTCAGATTAGGTTGACAAAAGGGAGCCATAATAACGGGCCAAGGAGAGTCCAATACTGGCCCGAAAAATGGGGCTAAAGAGCTGAATACAGGGGCTGGAGATTACCCCTAGTCGGGCGGCGCTATCCCTGAAACGCCCTTCGTTTTCGCACTATTATTTGGCGTCGAATTAATGTTTCCAGTGTTAGCCCACCTTTTTGTCAACACAGGCTTCCTTTTCAGCTTTCACTTATTACACCCTCGTAAACGCACTCTACTCCTGACACAACGGCACATCTACCCCTATACGATCGACAGAGTTTATCTGATGCACTTTTGAAACGAGCTGTGGAGTGAGAGAAGAGGTAGGAAGTGAGGAAATTCGTCACTACTGGTGTGCATCTTTGTAGTTCGTCGATGACACTTCTGTATGTACTGCTGTGTAGGTCTGAAGCAACCCTTCGCTCTTCAGCTGATCACCATGGCATCTCCTGCTGATCAGCACCGACAAGCTCAAAGAGTGAGTCAGACGATGTGAAACAGGAACGCGAAAGTGCGATGGGGTCCCTGTAGCAGAGTGTAAGAGAAGTACAGGGTGTGCGAGAAGAGTGAATCAGGGAATGAAGAGTGAGACATGTTAGAAGGGCATAGTTGCAGTAAGGATGATGAGGTGTCACTGATACAGGCAGTTACTTGATTCGCTCACCTATTATCTACTTGTAGGGGCTGTTTATTGAGTTGTATAAATGAAGTATCATCTGTTTATCGGGGCTATTCCAAACAAGGTCAGAGCGCTGATCATCATCACAACGTAATGCTGACTAAGATATGGCTACAGATAGAGGAGGGTGAGGGAGATGGTGAGAGTTGTCGGATGGCGAAGTCCAGGTGATTTTGTTATTGCAGCTCATCGAGGAAGTCCCTAACTAAGTCCCTAACTAAGGAGTGCTATAGAACTCAACAAAGTAGAATCAGTGATCACGGGATGTATAGCTACTCGTTCAGATATGTTCTATCCGCAATCAAGGTGTTTGGAAGTCATCTTTGGTGAACTCCTGAAGTCCATGAGGTGAATATTCGTGTTCTACTGACATATATGGAACATGAGTATCATAACGTACTGAAGTGCGATATCGTGATGATACGGCAAGCTGTACACATAAGAGTGCAGTGATGAGGAGTAATAACTCGACTCTCAACTCTAGCGGAGGTTTGGTAACACAGGTCAGTCAATAGCTACTCGAGTCCTCAGTTGGACACTTTGGAGGCCAGTATAGAGACTATCTAAGAGCATTCCGGTTATACTAAGGAGTGTTCCAGACTTCAACTATAACAGTCAAGCCATAGTTACCTATATCATGACAACTGAACATATCAAACCGTGTGCTACTTCAGATCAAGTCATACTGCTCGGTAGTTTTAGAAGTGTCCACCAACTACACCTGTCAGATTCAGAGGTCTATAGAACTTTCCCAATGACCACCACCACGTTATTAAGCACCTCATAACCTCTTCACTCATAGGGACAAGTCTCAGCAAGATGTGTGTTGTACAAGTACAAGTATATGTGAAATGTCTTGTCTCAACATCGTACTCAGTTTCTGACCCCCACTTGACCCCCACGCTGTCAACTCAATTCGACTCAGCCGCACCTTCGAGACCCGTCAATAGCCGGTAGAGGGGTTCAGCAATAATATCACTATCCTTTCTTTGGTCACGTGACAAGTCACGTTTTTCACTTACCTGGCTAGAGATTACGAAGACATGCTCTTTCGGCCAACTCAACAATCTTGACCCACGTGGGCAAGCCACATTGCTCTCAAACTGTCAGACACCACGTGGCCGTCTCGTGAGAAGTCACGTGACACACTTCAGCGAGAGTTGCTGGCAATAACATGTGTCTATTGAGGGGTGAGAAATTGACGCCAAATTTTAGAGGCTTCATTTTAGATCGAGATACAGTGGCATTTCAGAATAGGTGAAGAAGGGGTAAAGATGGGTAACTCTGTGGGTAGTTGTTGTATCGAAAAAAGAGTAGGTTGGATGGAATCCTGGTGTCAGTACGAGTCGATTTATATATTTATTTACCCCATTGACCAACTCATTCACCCCTTTTATCCCTATGGAAAAATCATCTAAGTTCAGCTAAAATTTACATGATCCATGTATGTTTTTTTTTTGAATGTGTGCAATGCGGTGGATGGTAGAGGAGAAGTAGACGGATATTTTTGTCACGTGGGAGTGAGAGCGGGTTGGAAATTGAAATAAATGTCCATTTTGGTCACGTGATCCGTGTCTGGCGATCAATTGAGTGAGGTAACGCGTTTGCAGGGGTTTTTAGAGGTGTTGACAGAGTTGTAGGAGGTATAGGGAGGGGTTAGGCCATGTTGAGAACCAGAAGGGCGATTTAGATTTTTCAAAGTGTCGTTGCGAGACTCAGGATATCTTTTAGCGCACATCTGAGCTTTTCTGGAGCTGATCGAGTTACTTTTGGCTGATCTAGACTTCGGTCACGTATCACAGCAGCACATGATATGATATTGCTAAAGGCTATATAGGTGTTTCAGGATATCAATCGAGTCGGGATGATCTCCTGAGCTCATTTATGAGACTGCCGTATATACCAGATCATTCTACAACTCTCTGGAGTGAATCTAGATCAGTCCCCCCAGATATCTTACATAATCATCCTAGAGCTACGAAACAAGTCCATGACGAACAACCATAGCCCTAATACCCCTCCGCCCCCTTTTGTACCCCCAAATCCCCTCTAAAACACCCACAGTGACATCTCCACCATCTCCACTCCTTAAAGCTGATGCAACCTTTAACGTTTACGGTAACCTTTTTTTCCCTGGACACTGCATCATCCCAAGCCACAGAGATTTTCTCTTACCCATTACACCCACCACGGTACATTTTCCCCCCCTCAAATCACACAGAATGACTCCCCCTCCCGTGGCCCAGACCGTGCTCGACCACATTGGCGACACCCCCATGGTGGAGCTGCAGAAGATCCCCCAGTCTCTGGGAATCAAGTGCCGAATTCTCGGAAAGTGCGAGTACTTCAACGCTGGCGGTTCCGTCAAGGACCGAATTGCCAAGCGAATGGTGCTGGAGGCCGAGAAGCAGGGCCGAATCAAGCCCGACGCCGGCTACACGCTCATTGAGCCCACCTCTGGAAACACCGGTATTGGTCTGGCTCTGGTTGGCGCTGTGCGAGGCTACCGAACCATCATCACTCTGCCCGAGAAGATGAGTAACGAGAAGGTGTCTGTGCTCAAGGCTCTTGGCGCCGAGATTGTGCGAACCCCCACCGAGGCCGCCTGGGACGCCCCCGAGTCCCACATTGGTGTTGCTCGACGTCTGGAGCAGGAGATCCCCAACGCCGTCATTCTCGACCAGTACGGAAACGAGGCCAACCCCGACGCCCACCTGTACGGCACCGGAGCCGAGATCTGGGAGCAGACCGACGGCAAGGTGACCCACCTGGTTGCCGGCGCTGGAACCGGAGGAACCATCACCGGTATTGCCAAGGCTCTCAAGGCCAAGAACAAGGACGTGGTTGTGGTCGCTGCCGACCCCAAGGGCTCCATTCTGGCCGTCCCCGAGTCCCTCAACAACTCCAACGAGGGCTACAAGGTCGAGGGTATCGGCTACGACTTTGTGCCCGACGTGCTGGACCGAGACGTGATCAACTCGTGGATCAAGACCGAGGACCGAGAGTCCTTCCTGCTGTCTCGACGGCTCATCAAGGAGGAGGGTCTGCTTGTCGGCGGCTCTTCCGGCTCCGCCCTGGCTGCCGCCCTGGAGGTTGCCAAGGATCTGACCGAGAACGACACCCTGGTCGTGGTCTTCCCCGACTCGGTGCGATCCTACCTCACCAAGTTCATTGACGACGACTGGATGAAGAACAACGGCTTCGTCGACGATGCCACCCTCGCCGAGCAGGCCAAGCGAAAGCAGCAGTACAAGGGCGCCACCATTGCCGATCTGCACCTCAAGCCCGTCGTCACCGTCAAGGGCGACTCCACTGTCGCTAACGCCGTCGAGCTCATGCGAGAGAAGGGTTTCGACCAGATCCCCGTCGCCTCCAAGTCTTCCGGCAAGCTCATTGGTCTCGTCACTCTCGGTAACCTGCTCTCTTACCTGTCTCACGGCCGAGCCACCCCCGAGACTCCCGTCGAGAAGGTCATGCTGGACTTCCGAAAGCTGGACTCCCACCAGCTCACCGCCGACGCCATTGCCTCGGCCACCGCCAACCTGTCCATCGGCACCCCCTCCGGCGAGAAGCAGACCTCCAAGCAGCGACAGTTTGTCGAGGTCACTGTCGACACTCCTCTGTCTGCCCTCAACAAGTTCTTTGAGCACAACTCGTCCGTCATTGTCACCGAGAAGGACGCCGAGGGAGTCAAGCCCGTCCACATTGTCACCAAGGTCGATCTGCTTGGTTACCTTGTCAAGAACGGATCTTTCGAGTAAGCTACTTGTGGCTTGCTAGTTTGCTAGAGGTAAGGTAGAGTCTGAGGTACCATTGTACGCTCAGAATGGACGGTTTCGTGGTGGACCGTCTGCAGAAGGAAGAGCCACTTTCAACACCTTGTAATTAGTTCAACACTTAGTGTATAAGATAAGTTATTTTATGATCAGTGAGCGAAGACACGTGAGCGGAGCGAGCGTGTCGTGATGTAGTGGACAGTGTGTAGGTCTTTAGTAACGTGATTTGGCTGTAGCACTCGATATGAGTCTGACTACCGGTAACGAACAAGTCTGTATAGTATTACTCTTCATTGCCCATACAGGCAGCTTCCGTAGTTATAAGAGAGTGATATCAATTGATACTGTTGATATGGATCTTGGTAGCACATGTTCAACAGTGGCGAAACCGTAGAAGTACCGGTGGGTTCAGTGAGTTGTTCGTTAGAGGGTATTGGAAGTTTTGGACCCAATGGTTGGCCATGATCTATGTAAAGAGATCGAAATTGGATAATATCGTCTTCTGAATCTGCTAACCCCAGAAGCAACCTTCTAATGGGCTGATTCTGACAGCTCTGGATATCAGTCAAACGAAGAAAGCTCCACTTTGACATTGCTTACATTAACAGAAGTTGCTCTTACTGAACGATAGTCAAAGGAACTATTCAACGTTTCATGGGGGGAGAAACTTTTGAACTGAACAACCTGATCCCTATGCCAATATTGTGATTGCTCTGTAGCTTGTATTACAGCTTCAAGAATGAATTGAGTACCACTTCTCAGTCACTAAGCAGTTCACATACTTCGCTGATCTCATATCCTTTTTCAATAGGTGTTGAGAGCACGGCATTCGGATCTCACAGTGCGGCTTCCAATTGATACAAGAGGTATCCCGCATCATCATTGATTGAGGTATCATTTCTTCGCTGTACTCAACAAGTTCGTTCAGTATGTACTGTAATTACCATCCCACCTTCAACTGATCAACTATGCCCTTGTCTATAATATATCTTCATATCTTCTTCTAAATACATTGGACTGGATCAACCGCCAACTCTCCGTCAAGGATGACCTAGATCAGTTAACCAGTCCATAATCGCTAATTGAACTCAAGAGTGGTATCAATAAGCAATCAACTGGCAGTGTTCACGCACTCGCTACGCTCGTACTTGAGGCTTATTTCATACCAAGAGCAGCAACCAGAGACTTGACATCGTCCTTGGTCACCTCAATCTCCTCCTGCTCCAGAACAGCATTAAGACCCTCCAGACGCTTGGAAACCTCCTTGTCGGACAGCATCTTGACCATGGTCATGAATCCAGAGGCTCGGGTACCGTCAGGGTTGACGTAGCCCTTGTCCAGCATGAAATCCTGGAAGGCGGCAATCTCGTGCAGCACTCGGTCGTTGCTCTTGATCTTCTGGATGAACTCGGACTGCTCCAGAGTGTTCATGAGCTCGGGGTCGGGCTTCTTCTGCTCGTTGAATCGGGCCACAGACACGGAAAGGGGTCGGATGGCAGGCCGGGTAACGGCCACACGGGTCACGTTTCGGACGGCGGAAATTCGGGCAAGTCGAAACATGGTGGAACGTGGCAGGTTGGGTTGTGTGGGGTGAGAATAAGAGAGCTTTGATTCGAGATGATGAACATGCACATCTTCGGAGAAATTAAGGTTTCATACAGAGTTTGCTAAGGGCGGCAAATGGATATGAGGGAAGCTGGTGGCTGCGTAACACGAGATCAAAGGGTGATATTTTCAGTCTATGTCGCCTGATTGGCCTGCCATCAACAAAATGGTACTGTTCCGGTAGAAATCGGATGCGTTTTGGACGAGTTATGCGGTTTTAACCACTTTGAGGCTAGCTGTTGACTAGATATATGTCCCATTGAACTCAGAATTCAGAGTTGATAGAGAAGGTTCTTTTCTCTTGGTTTTTGGGGTGCTATGACGGGTTCCAGAGTGGTTTGTGTTGATTATGTAAGCATAGCTTGTGGAATTGGAACTTTGAAGAAAAAGCCGTTAGAAGTAGGGTGTGATGTCCTTAACAGGAGAAACACTAGATACAGTAACATTCATTGCCCTTGTTCTTTTATCATACTGTTTGACTCTTCTATTAAAGGGTACGTAGCTAGTTCTGATCTCTCATAGACTTACCTACAATAATAACCCTTTGGAAGGTGGTGAGATCGATGACAATCCTCTGAGGGATACCTCTCTTACTGAGATATACCTACAATATACCATAATGCAAATCCAATTAATACTATATATCTATACCCTCCCCCTGGTTGAGAGACCTTCCTGTGCTGCTTCATAGGGTAAACTTGTTGTTCTGTAGAAGCAGAGCATGAAGTCAACTTGGTTACCACACATTTGTTCACGGCCCTTTTATGAGCCCATTCACCACGCCTCGGTTAATCTACCTCTAGCTGAACACACCTCTTCGGTAGTTTTCTCTCAGCTGCTGGAGGGTAGCTCTCTGATCATGGGGCAGAGACGCCAGCTGGGCATCAGTAAGAGCCAGAACCTGGTTGATCATCTGCTGCTGCTGGGGATCAAGATGAGTAGGTGCTGCCACGTGATGCTGGGGCTGGGTAGGCACGTGCTGTGGTTGAGGAGTCGTCTGAGCAGGAGTGGCAGGAGCAGCCTGGCCTCCAACGACCTGCTGGACGACTTTGGCGTCAATCAGACCCATCAGGAGCATGGCCTGGACCGCAGCGTACGTGATAGGCTCGGAAACCTGCAGAATCTGGGCAGCTTCGGCGGGGTTCTTGGTGATCAGAGTCTTGAGATGAGCAATGAGATCAAGCAGCTGGTTGGGCTGAAGAGCCGAAAGAACGGTGGATGTGGCATCGGGAGTGGTTAGGGTAGGTGCAGGCACGGGCACGGGAGTGGCAGGATTAGGAGTGCTCGCGTTGGGAGTCGATTGTTGACGATCGTATCCGTGACCTCCCTGGTTGTAGCCTCCCCCGTAACCCTGACCTTGCTGGCCGTAACCCTGACCTCCATGTCCTCCCTGGCCATAACCCTGACCTCCTTGGCCTCCCTGGCCGTAGCCCTGACCTCCGTAGCCCTGATTACCGCCATATCCGCCCTCGGGATGGGGAGATCGGTAATCCCTGCCTCCATCTCTTCCATCTCTGCCTCCATAACCCCCATAACCCTGACCCCCGTCTCTACCATAACCCTGGCCGCCCTGTCCGCCTCCGTACCCATCACGTGCTCTCTCTGCTCGGTGTTGTTGCATGTCCTGTGTAAAGGCCGTTCGAATCTGGCGCTGGCCGATCCGCACGTCTCTGAGACTCTCCAGCGCTCGTTCGGCCTCGGGTATCGACGAGTACTCGACAAATCCGTATCCCTTTGATCGTCGGTTATCGGAGGGCCCTCTTTCGGTCACCAAACGGAATCCCACAACTGTACCATGTCGTGCTAACATGTCTCGAACTTCGCCTTCGCTCATTTCAAACGGGAAGTTGCCGACAAATAAGGTCCGTGATGGCGGTTGTGGCGTGTTTCTGTCCATGTTTGTGTGTTTTGATTAGTAATTGCAGCTCTGCAAGTGTGTCTTTGTGGTGTTGTGTTGAACGCTGTGGTAGCAAAAAGTGGTGATGTAGAAAAAGAGGTAGGTTGGACTGCAGAAGTTTGTCGTATTTAGGGTTGTTCAAGTGGAGGAGAGTGAAAGAAGGGTTTGTGGAAGGTGCTTGAAGGCGGACATTTATATATAAAAAAAGATGGGGTGGTTTCTGTGAGTCACAAAATTCTTCCAATGAAGTTTCGTTTGATTTCCTTCATTATTGGTGGAGTTAGGGACTTTATGTGGAGAGTGTCTACTAACATGTAGAATGTGAACTAAAGATGGATGAGTTAAATCAGCCAAGTGGCTTGACTCTTTGCTCATATGTTCAGTCTTCATCTAATGCAGAAGCCCCTTTTTCTTCCTTTTTCTCATATTTTCGTTAATTTTACTCTCAACCATCTTACGAATGAATCTTCAACCTATCAAACATCACAAGATGAAGACCAGCATCTCTCAACGTTGAGACTGGTGTGGTCTCAGAAAACGCACATCTCTATATCTCCAGATGGTTCGTCTCCAAAAGAGGTCTGTTCAATCTGACCAAGGCTATAAGTGTACAACTGTTCATTTACTTGTGCAGTGTACTTGTACAGACTTCATACCGTCTTTACTCTTTCTTTCACCTCTCTAAATACACCTTACTATACAATATACATTCATTATCTATTCGTGTGTCCAGTCGTTCAACTCCGACTCCTCTACACAACCTCACCTCTCTGGATTCTGTCTCTCAGCTCTCGGATACTTCTCTGGTGCTCGGGAGCCAGAGCATTGATATCAGCTTCACTGAGAGCCATGACCTGCTGGATAAGAGCAGCGTTGCCAGCCACAGGATCGGGGGTAGAGTGGGCTTGTTGAGCAGGAGCAGGACTAGCTTGGTGGCCAGCAGGCTGCGTAGGAACAGCAGGGTTGCCTCTAACTACACTCAGCACTCTCTGTTCGTCCACCAAGCCGAGGTTCAAAAGACACTGAACAGCAGCGTAAGCGAGCTGGGGAGCCTGGGTGAACAGATCGGCCAGAAGCTGGGGAGAATTCTTGCTCATGCTCATCAGATCAGTCACCACAGCAACCATCTGGCTCTTGGTGTATCCATTCATAGTCTCAGACACCTGTTGGGCAGGTTCTAGACCCTGGCGAAGAGCAACGCCTGCTGGAAGACCCGGACGTCCATTTTTGACCACAGTGGGGTTAGGAAACCGGTTCTGAGACGCAAAAAACTCCCGAACCTGGCCCTCATGAGAATGATCTACTCGCAGTTGTCTTGAACCGACCTGAAATCCGTTCAAATTTCGAATCGCAGACCGCGCAGTGTCGGCGTCGGGGTATTCTGCAAATCCGTAGCCCTTTGATCGGCCAGTTTCCTTGTCAAACATGAGTTTTAGAGAAATGACGGGTCCCACAGATTTGAAAATGTCCAGCATTTGCTCCTCTGTTTGGTCATAAGGGATAGACCCCACATAGACTACTCGGTCAGTCATTTTAAAGGGGGTTTGTGTGTGCTTTAGTTATGGTCACGTGATATATCACGACGTTTTTTTGATGTTTTCGAACTGACGAAGACGGGCCGGGTAACTCGATTGAAAATGCAGGTAATCGAGATCGGAAAACGTGGTGTTGGTCGGTGACTTGATTAGAGGACGTTCGTGTCGTCGGTTAGTGTGTCACTTGGAGTTTTTCAGGTCTGTAGCGACGTTGTTGTTGACTGTCTATCAAGTTTTAGTACGTTGATAGAAAGTTGTAGTGTCACGTGCAAGGAAGGGGATTCTTTGGGTCACGTGCTGATGCAATGAGAGGATGGGTGTTTGGGGAACGGTCACGTGAGCAGGATCCGTATTTTTGTCAATCGCAGGTGAAAGATTTGTGATGACGTTGGAGATGGAAGTTTCAGCAGTCAGTGACCAGACTGAAATGTATGCAGATTGTAACTTTGTTGTAGGCTAGGTTTGGAGGTGGAGGTGAGAAGTGAATTTGAGGAGTGGTTATTGGTATAGTTGAGATGTGAATTACACTGTTGGATTGAGAATTCTGTGGGGCGTATTTTAGGAGTTTTTTGTGCTTTTTTGTCGTGTTTTGATGGCTTTAGAATGGTGTTGTTGTATCCATCTATTAACCTTGTTAGGCGTCGAAGGCGTAATAATAGGTGGAAGGGAGATGGAAAGGTGTTTTTTGATTGATGGGGAGATTATGTAAAGGAGAAGGGTGTTCATGTGACTTTGATGAGACATTTTGAACATTTCGGCTGTATTTCTGCGTTTTTAGCGAAACTATTGGCTAGGTTGTAGAGTATCAAGTCTCGTGGGTTTAGTTAAGGAAGTGGATGTTGTTGTTGACAGTCTTGAAGTAATCTAGTTGGCAAAAATCATCCCAATTTCGAAGAGGCTCCAAAGAGCAGGGAGAACTGAAATTGGTGGATAAAGGACCTTCAGATCTCTTATTCATTCGAATGAAAGCAGTTTCTGATGCGACTGACCTTTTTTCATTAAAATTGGCGTTTTCTGGTTCAGTTGATATATGATGACAATTTTGTCTTCCCAAGGTCAATATGGCAGAGAGGGCTTGATATTGGAGATGAACTCAAGGTGAACTTTTCAAACGAAAGCACTTTTGCTCAATGTCACGTGATTGGAGCGACAAGGACTTGTACAGAATCAGAAATTACTTGTACAACCTGAATAAGTCAGAGACAGAAGAAAGCAGCTGAGGAGACGGAAATATGCCCTATTGATGATGACCTAATCAGCATACAAGTATGTACTTATTCCAAGTAACAACTTCAGTCGGGGTAAGGCTCCTACATGAACACGCTGTGAAAACGGCAGCCTCCGACTCTGGCTTACTAATCATCACCAAATTCCCAAATTCACCTCCTCCTCCACTCTCTCCAACTCTAAGCCCTGATCTGCAGTCTCAGGTGAGATGCGCTCATAACCTGTGGCTAACTCCGCTTAAAGGGGCCAGCGGAGTCCGACACAGATTACGAATGGGAAAGCTTCAGGCTCGGTGACCCCCACGAGGTCATAACCTGACAGTGTCCTCCCCGTGTATGTCCCCCCACGGCCCCTCAAAATGCAGCCTGCTGCAGGTCTTCTTGTTTGGGGCGTTATTGGAGCGGATTTGGGTCTTGTCAAAATTTCTTGGTTGGGAATATTTTAAAGTTGCACATTGGAAGCAGTCTCACGCGAACATTATTCAGCACTCCGTCACCTGCGCAAGATACAAGAAGACAGTCATCACCAGTCTGCTGCTAGAACAAATCTTCCATCACCACTCAAACCATGGGACTTAGTGTTGCGGAAATCAAGAAGCTGATGGCCGACCTGGAAAAGGCCAGTGGCGAGGCCGTGTACGACATTCTGCAGGTGTTGCACAAGGAGGTCGAGCCCACGGAAAAGCTGTTGCGAGAGACCAAGCTGGGTATCGCCGTCAACAAGCTGCGGACCTCGTCGGACAGCCGCATTTCCGACCTGGTCAAGAAGATGATCAAGTCGTGGAAGGACACGGTCACGGCCCAGAAGAGAGACGCATCCAAGAAGGTCGAGGGCAAGAAGGAGACCAAGGACGAGAGCCGACCGGTGAAGTCAGCCTCATCGTCGTCGTCAGGTGGTAATGCCACGTCTTATACTCCCCCTTCGGGACAAAGAACCCCCGCCAAGGATGGTGTGTCGACTGAGATTTACTCAGACAAGGTGCGAAACCGATGTATCGACGTCACCTACACCGCCCTGGCTGTGGGTATGACTGCCCACCCCAACGAGGTGCTGGCATGCGCCAAGGCCATTGAAAACGAGGTGTACAAGATGGAGAACGGCACTGGCGGCAACTACCGCCCCAAGATGCGATCTCTGTACATCAACCTCAAGGACCCCAAGAACCCCGGTCTGCGAGGCAACGTCATTTCCGGCAAGATTTCTGCCGAGCGACTGTGCCGAATGTCGCCCCAGGAAATGGCGTCGGACGAGCTCAAGAAGGAGATTGAGGAGATGGAGAAGCAGAACCTGTTTGCTGCCCGAGGAGCCACAGAACAGCGAGCGGTGACCGATAGATTCACATGCGGCAAGTGCAAGCAGAAGAAGGTGTCGTACTACCAGATGCAGACCCGATCGGCCGATGAGCCGTTGACCACTTTCTGTACTTGTGAGAACTGTGGAACGAGGTGGAAGTTTTCGTAAACAGTACAATCACGAAGTGTTTGTGCTGTGCCAGTTGTCCGTCGGTGGTATTGGCGATTGGCGCCATTACGACGATGAGGTGGTTCAACCACCTTCAGGAAAGAGCTGTTCAGCTGTTTCAAAAGAATTCGGAGAATTCGATAAAAGGGGAGTGTATATAGTTAGAAGGTTATGTATTGTTAGGCGTTTTATGAAGTTGTGAAGTGTATCTTAGTCATAGGGATTGGTAGTGCTTCTGTTAAATTGAAAGAGTGCTTAGTCAAGTGAGAGTGAAAGTGCGTTTTTGTTAGCTTATCTCTCTGATCCAACTACAATAGTTATGCATTCTAAGTAAATCTGATGAAGTTAGACGTTAATCTAACTAAAATACTTGACATGTGGGTATACGAATTTGAAGACAACGTCTGGTTCTTGAGACTTGTAGAGAATCGGAATACTGAGTAGCTGAACAAGAGTATTAATCAACGTACATAAAGATGGGATCTACTGTCTCTTTCCAACTTGTCAGTTCATCTCCTTGGATTATCTCAAACAGGTGTATAGAAACGTGAACAGTATAGAAGATTGATTAATGGAGCTTGAATCTTTTGAACCAAATGGTCACGTTTCTAGATGCTAATGCGTCACTCCGGTGAAGTCTTCGCCCTGATATCCATACTACATTCTTCAAGGTGAACAAGCCAGCACGTAGTCTTGACTGACCTGAGATAAAAACGATTCAATATGCAAAAGGTAAGATACACATGCTGTATCTTACAGCTTCTAGAGCACTGAAGTATCTGTTGACGGCCGTTTGGAAGTTTCAAGAGCAATATTGAACGAGTTTGCTGGACATGATCACAATCAAAGCTGACAATTGTGACGAAGCATCTTGTTTCATTAAAGACTCAATCCTATACTACCAAGTACTTCATCAATAGTTCATACTAGATACAACAATCAACTTCTACACCTTTTTCTTCAATTACCAAAAGATTTATTGTTTTGAGAGTTATAAAACGTGTCTACCTAGTACTGATAATAGACTCTACTGTAGTGTATCATGTTTGGTCAAATCGAGGAACAAACCGATTAGCAGCCGCCACAGTTGGGGTCATGGCACTTGGGGCTGTGCTTCTTGGCCTGGGTAGGAGCGCAGGGCTTGGCGGAAGAGATAGTCACGGTACCAGTGATAGTGTGGTGCTTGGTGATGATGGTGGTGGTGGACTTGGGGCACTCGGGCTGGGGGCACTTCTTCTTGTGGATCTTCTCCTTGACGTGGCTGATGTCCTGGGGGTTCTCAGCCTGGTCGTTCATGGGGGCGGCGACGGCGATGGCGGCCATGGAGAGGAGGGCGAGGTTCTTGATCTGCATTGTTGTAGTGAGAAGTGGTGGATACTTGTTTGATGTAGATTAGAGAGGGTCTAGCGGTGGTTTATATATTATTGGTAGCCATTTGGACATTCCTTGGATGCTAGAGATAGTCCTGTTGTGTCAACATGTGTGATAGGACCTGCTCACCCTACGGCATAAAGTAGCACTTTGAGGGGGGTGAAGGTGAGGAGGGAGAGTGTAGAGTTTGTAGAGATGTGTAATAGAGGTGTGGAAATCTGTATTTGAAGTTCCCAGGACCTTTTGAGTGTTTTGAGACAACACTATCGACTTCTCATGATTACGTTTTCTCAGTTGTTTGAAGATGATCTGTTTCGACTATCGTCAACAGCGAAGGAGTGGAACTATTGCAGTGTCTAGCAACTCTATCACAGAATTTTGGACTTGCTCAAAGAAGTACAAGCCTTTGAAGTAATATGATCACCTGACAGATGGTATTTGACTGAAGATGTCGTGTAATAGGATGCACCAAAGTGCAGTGATTACAGCCATAGACTTGTTTCCAGAACAAGAAAAAGGAATGAAGGAGTAGAGATGAAGTGAGTCTGCGCTAGTGACGCCTCTGGTACATCTGTAGAGCAATTCTTACTCCTAGAGGATTCATTCAATGGCTAACATATGCCCGAATCAATATCAGTCCCGGCATAAAGTATCATGTAGTTGCTTTACGGGAGGTGAAGCGGAGATTGATATGCAAGAGCGGATTGGGGACGGCTAGTCTAGCTATTTCCGCTCTTTCCATGGATATGGCGGCATAGATTAGCTCATAATTAGATGTCTAAAATAGCTGTTAACATAGCGTCTAGAGAGTGATGTAGTACGATTGAAGGGTAGGGGAGCTGCTCAGATGTACCAGAAAGGACAGGGAAGTAATATTAACTGTTTCTTTTCACCAGTCCTCTTGTCCATATAGCACAGCAAGATTCTCTTTGGTGCTCTTAACAACATTACTTCGCAGTCTGAACTAACTCTGTTGAAGAGACACACAAGCAGCATACCCTCAAAACCGATCAAACAAAAGTGATTCTACGCAGAAAAGTCGATTATCTGACTCCTTCTGGCCAGATAAACAGATCCCAGTACTGCTCTATCTCCCATTAACAATTATGTTCACCTCACATCCACTTTCCAATCAGCATCATCATCATCATGCAGGAAGCTGCACCTAATTTACACCTTCAACCTTGGGTGAGCAACTCAATCATAGCACCACTACTACTAGCCATACACCATGTTGCGAGCAACACGTGACGCCAAGCTCGTCGCCCGGGTCGCCCACGTGACTCAATTCCGCTCCTATGCTACCTCCACAGCCCCCAAGCTCGTGGTTGGCTTGGAAATCCACACACAGCTGCTCACCAAACGCAAGCTGTTTTCTTCCACCACCGTTCCTTCGTTGTCCACGACCCCGAACACCAAGGTCAGCTATTTCGACGCCGCACTGCCCGGAACGCAGCCGCGATTGAACCCCCAGGCTCTTCTGCTGGCCCTCAAGGCTGCCATTGCTCTGAGATGTGACGTCAAGGAACTGACTGCTTTTGATCGAAAACACTACTTTTACCCGGACCAGCCGGCAGGATACCAGATTACTCAGCACAGAAAGCCGCTGGCGATCAACGGAAAACTCAAGCTCAACTGGTGGGATCTATATAGCCAAAACGAGTGGCCTGCTCTGCTGGCTGAAGAGTCCGACTCAAAAGATACACATGCCCTCGCTTCTCGAGCCATCGACGTGCCGATTCTCCAGATCCAGCTCGAACAGGACACCGGAAAGTCCACCTACCACGGATCCGAGACTCTGGTCGATCTCAACCGAACTAACATGCCTCTTATTGAAATTGTCACGGCTCCCGTGATCCACACTGCTTCGCACGCTGCTTCTTTCGTCAAGAAGCTCCAGACGCTGCTCAAACACATTGGAGTGTCTACCGGCGAGTTTGAGTCTGGTGCCATGAGAGTGGATGTCAACGTTTCTATTGGAGAAGACGGAGAACGGTGCGAAATAAAGAACCTGCCCAACACTTCGTCCATTGAAGCTGCCATTGAGGCCGAATACAACCGTCAGGTGGATCTGGTGGGCAAGGGAGGAACCGTGGAGAAGTCCACGATGGGGTTTGACGGTAAGAAGACGTTTATTCTTCGAACCAAGGAGAATGCCGTGGACTACAGATACATGCCTGATCCTGAACTGCCGTTGATCAGACTCAGCAAGGGTACTTTGCTCAAGGTCAGAGACAGTCTCCCCGAGCTGCCAGACAAGGTGTTTTCCAGACTGACCGACGAGCCCTACCATGTCACCACCAAGGACGCTCTCACTCTTATCCATGTCGCTGGACTGTCGGAATACTACTTTGAGGTCTTTGAGCGGGTGAGTGAGGAGACCGACGATGCCAAAGCTCTCAAGCAGCCCGTGAACTGGGTCGTCAACGAGCTTCTGGGACGTGTTCGAAAGGCCGACGAGGCTCGAGCTGCCGCTGAGTCTGCCGAGACTATCGAGCCCAGCGAAGTGGAGCTTGGTAACCACGACTACAACACCATCTACCCTCCCGCCAAGCTCGCCGAGCTCATTCTGGCGGTCCACAACCACAAACTGACCCTTCCCTCGGCCAGACTCCTGTTCCAGCACTTTCTTGCCAACCCCGAGGATCTCAAGACCATGGCTTTGGAGCAGGCCATCTCTGAATTCGAGCTTGGAGAGTCTGGAGACGTGGTGGACGCCTGCAGACAGGTCATGAACGAGCACGAGGACGTGGTCAAGTCTGTGATGGACGGATCCAAGCCTGGCTCCATCAAGTTCCTCATTGGAATGGTCATGAAGGCCACCCATGGCCGAGTCAACCCCGCCATTGTTGAGCGACAGCTACGAACCGAGATGCGACATCTGTAGCGCTCTCACCAACACACCTGTAATTACGATAGATAATAGAACTTTTATTGAGACGGTATTGTAGATATAGTCTTTTCACTCCTCCAGCACCCCAGGAACCTGTTTCAGGGCCTCCTTGACAGCCTGAACACCCACCTTGTAGTCAGACAGCTCATTGTAGATCTGGCAGGACAACCGAATGTACAGCTTGCCGTTATGGAAGACAGGAGGGACAAAAGTGTCAAAGTTCTCCATCGGGTAGTTGTTGAGCACCTTGAGCAGCTCCTCCTTATCTTCAGAGGAAGACTCCTTGAGCCACTTTTCGCTCACAGGCAGTCTCACGTTGACCATAGCTGTGGTGAGAGTACCAGCCGCGTTTTCCAGCACCTCGGTACCGAAAAAGTCGGCCGCAAAAGCTCCAGTCTTCTTGGCCAGATCAAAGCAGTACTTTCGGATCACCTCTTCTCCTCCAAGCTGTTCTCGGAACTTGACAGCAGTAGGAGTAGACAGGTGTGTAGAGAAGTCAGTGGTTCCAACAAAAGTGAACCGGTCAACTAGCCGACGGCTCTGATCCAGCTCAGTAGCTCCCTCAAATCCGTCATCGAGATAAGTGTGGGAAACAGGCAAGGTGTGGATAGTCTTGTGGTGTTTCTTGGCAATGACAAGAACAGCAGCGCCTCGAGGAACGTATCCCCACTTGTGGAGGTTGGAGACGAAGAAGTCAGGCTCGTTCTTCTTGAGATCTAGCTCAATAAGGCCAATACCATGAGCTCCATCGATGAACGAAAGAACATTCAGATCCTTACAGAGCTGGGTGAGTTCCTTGAAAGGCAGCAAGCAGCCCGGCATTGAAGATACAGTGTCGAAAATGACCATCTTGGTTCTAGGGTTGGCCTTGATCACAGCTCTGAACTTCTCCACAACGTCTTCATCGCTATCTTCGGGGTAAGTGATGTCGACCTTGGCAGACTTGACTCCGTATCGGTTCTCCATAAACTGTAGAGTCTTGTCACAGGCTCCATAGAGAGTGCTACAGTGGACAATGACGTCACCTTCCTTCAAGGGCAGACTTCGAATCACAGTATTGAAGCCCACAGAGGCATTGGGCACAAACACGGTGTTCAGCTTTTCGGAATTGATCCATTTGGACACCAATTCCCGAGTCTCCTCCTCCATCTTGTACAGATCGACTCGCATGAACTTGTCGCTATTCTTTTCGATCTGCCGGATCAGCTCGAACCGCTTGTCCTCCACCTCCTTGGGGGTCGCTCCAAACGAGCCATGGTTAAGGGGAGTATTTTGCGAGTCGAAATCCCAGTACTTGTGCCGAGCAGTGTGTCCAAAAGAGGCCATTGTGTGTATATTGGTGGTGTTCCCTGGCAAGCGGCTGTGGGGTATATTTATATCGGGAATTGAGTTTAGCGGGCTGGATGTTGACGAGGATATGTGCGGTTAAAGGAGAGGTAGAGAGACGAGAGCGGTATAGAACGAATGCCTGAGTGATGGAGATTCCAGTGATAGTATTTTTACACTTAAATGACTCGTTTTCGGCGACATTTTATGGCCTCCCTCACAGACAAGGTTCATGACTCAATAAGCGAGATTAGTAATAACTCACTCTGGTGCGGCTGAGGGTCCCCGAAATCTCGGTAAATCAATACCTGCGTGCTGACTAATGCCTTCCTTGGTTTCCCTTTTTTAGATCCTCCTCTTTCTTGTTGTTCTTTATGTGTCTCCGTTTCTCCGCACTTTCTGGCTGCATTGACTCGGAACAAGTTTCGGAATCTTAGAAAGGAAGTTATGAACAATAGCAGGGAGTTATGAAGAATAAAGAGGGGAACCGAAATCAATTGTTGTTGTTCAATCTTTGTCTTCCCTCCTGAAACATTCATTGTCGTTCCATTAGGCATAGAGTGTGACTCAGCAACGGGTAACGGCTCAACGGTATAAACGTTTGATGCACATACTGCTTATTTCATTAAACGCAATAATTCAAGACACCAGAGAGAGAGAGAGCCGTTTCATACAGTCCAGACCTGCGCCTTTCTCATGCACCGATGAATATAATTGAACAAAGCCTGAATCAGGAGTCACGGTCTTTACGACTGGTGACTAAGATGACTGTGAGTCTGAATGAGTTTTAGGCAGGGTTAGTCAGGGCTAGTCAGGGTTAAAATGAGTCAAGGTAGGAAACGATGAAAAAACAAGTCTTAAAACCATCGAGTAGTGAAAGAGCCGTTTCTGAGTCGCTGAGTTAGTCATTATCAATTTCGCAAAATCGCTCCTGTTTCAGGAGGTTTGTACCGTACCTTCTCTCACTGTTCTCAATAGACCTTTTTAACTAAACACTGAGACCTGGTAACTGAACTCCCAACTAATGGTTAAGATTACTTTAATAAACCACTCCACATTGGCTCATAAAACTGGCTCAATAATGTTGCACTGTGAGCAGACTATCACAGAATGACTCAGAATGACTATATCAGTCCTCTTATTCAGCCTTCATTCACTACCTCCAATCTCATCACCTAATCTCTCACAACCTAATTTAATCACCATCTCTTCAACATGGAACTCTAATAACCCCTTAGTTGATCACTTCATTGACATCACTATGGAGATTGCAAAACACACAAAGTACTTCAGCCGCTGCCTGTTCCTTCTACCCGCCCAGGCAACGTCCTACGACGGAAACCGACTGTCCATCATCTACTTTTGTCTCAGTGGTCTGGACCTATTGGGTACTTTGGACCAGTTCATCAAGACCGATGAGCAGAGAAAACAGTACATTGAGTGGATCTACGAACAGGTGGTCGAGTCAGGAGACGGATTTAGAGGCTCTCCGACGTTTAAACTGTGTGGTCATGAAAAGAACAAGGAGGAAATCGACAATAGTGAGTATGGAAACAGTAGGGGTTATGACAGAACTATGGATGATCTCTGGCTTTGTGGGGTAGGAAGGAGATACCCAATGTCGTCATGTTATTCGGACGGTGCTTCTGTACCCTCGGGCATGATTTGTTTTCCAAGAAAACTGTCGATAGTACCCACTAAACGCTCTCAGGTATTTCAGATAAACAGTTATCTCAATGACCTTTCGCTAACTCAGAATACGACCCAGCCAACTTGGCAGCGACGTTTTTCGGTCTTGCATGTCTCGGAATTCTCGGAGACACTGAGATCTGGACCCGCCTGTCTCGTGACAAGATCCTGGCCTATGTAGCATCTTGTCAGCGAGAAGACGGCAGTTTTGCATCTTTCTGCATCGATGGACAGGTAGCCACGGACTACGATATGCGATATTGTTACCTGGCAACCAGTATTAGACGGCTTGCATGGAACAAGTCTTGCACTTCTGATATCGACATCCCTGCTATGGTTCAGCATATCAAAAACACACAGTCGTTCCAGGGTGGAATTGGACAGGGACAAACAGGTAGCGTCACCGAGCCGCATTCGGGTCTGACGTATTGCGGTTTGTCCGCACTGAAAAATGTCGACGAATTGGATGAAAAGGAGTGGGAAAAGACTCTCGAATGGCTTGTTGGAAGACAGCTGGATGAGAGACAGACCAAGAAGGAAGAGAAGGAGGAAGAGAAGAAGGAAGAGAAGGAGGAAGAGAAGGAGGAAGAGAAGGAGGACGACGATTCTGAAGACGAAGAGGACCCCCAAACTGGAGGATTCAACGGTCGTGTGGGTAAACTGGCTGATACGTGCTACTCATTCTGGGTTGGTGGATCTCTGGCTAGTCTGAAGGGATTGGACTACGTTTCTGCTGATCTAGCCATAGAGTATCTTCTTACCAACACCCAGAACACGCTGCTTGGAGGTTTCGGAAAGACTCCTGGAGTTACTCCCGACCCTCTGCATTCTTATCTTGGAGTGTGTGCCCTGAGCATGTTCAATGAGCCAGGACTCGGTAAACTTGTCCCTGAGTTGTGCATTAGTGAGAAGGCTTACGGGGTTTTGACTGAGTGATCACGGTCATCAGAAATATACAATAAATTACATATTTATATACATCTCCTGGCGGAGTAGCATTATAGATGCAGATTAGTGGAGTGCGGATACCTCAACGTCAAGTCGATACAACTCACAGCTGAGGACCAGGCAGGTTCATTCTCTCGAATCGCTTGACCAGATCTTCGTAGATGCACCAGGAAATACCAGCCTGGCACGCCTTTCTGCAGATTCGCAGAGCGAGACCTCGAAACAGCGCCTGGATGCCCTCGTGCTGCACGATGGTCTTGACGGAGGTCAGAAAGTTGGGGTACTCCTTGGGGGACAGCTGCATTCGGGTCTTGACGGTATCGAAGGGATTAGTACAGGTCGTGGCAATACCTGCGGACGTTGCAGCAGCCACGGAGTTGATCATGGCCGAGGACCATGAACTGTAGTACTTTTCCGAATGACTGGAGGTTCTGAGGTCGGAAAAGAGGATGTTAGGGAGCGCCACCTTGAGCTGTTCGTAGAAGAGCATGTACAGACCAGCGTACGGAGCGTCTCGGGCAAACGTGGCTGCCCAGCCGTAGAAGAAGCCTCTCATTCCGTTATGCTTGTAGATGGAGGTGGCTGCGTCGACTATGCTTTTGTAGTGGTAAGTGGACGATTCGTACCGCACTTTGATGACGGTGATGGGCATGACTAGCAGCCCCACGGTTCCCCGCACCAGTCCTCCACTGATCAGGTTCTCTGTGTTTGTCAGTTTCGGCAAACTCGACGTGCTTCGGTTCTCTCCGGCCAGCCGTCTTCCTCCCGCCACAGCCTCTCGCACCGTGTTGAGACAGGTGAAGTACATGGCCGATCCCACAGACATTCGCAGTGCACTGGGCAGCGTGCCTCGCCACAGCTCCAGAGGCGTATTGAGAGACTTGAGCACCTGGATCATGGACTTGCCATTCGATTGCTGGACCCGGGTCTTGAGCAAATCGAACGGCTGCAGCGCTACCGCCGACACCAGGCCGCTGGTGAAGCCCGCATAGATGTGGTTTTTCGACTTGCCGGCCATCGCACTCGGAGGATCGGGTTGTGTGAGTGGTGATGGAGGTCTAGGTGTGGGGTTGATCTGGGATGATAAAGTTTTTCATCCGAGCGTTGGTAGTGGAAGATAGTGGGGTGTGGCTGGAGGGGAGTTTTGAGATTATGAGTAAAAGGAGGCTGCGAATGAGGCCAGAAGAGAGGTTATGAGCTGCATTTTTGGCTAAACCAGCAACACTACCAATACCCACTCCACCTCTCCAACCACTCATATCGGCACTAATAGCCTCATGCAACATTAACTTCAGGGTGAATAGCAGATACACCTATTACTGCGGCAGATTGAGCGCAATCGAGCTGGGCAGAAAAATGGACACTTGTCAAGAGTGGGATAATCGATCCAGAAAGTCGCCAGATTCTTTGGTGTCAAATTATCGAAAATGAACAATACCGAACTCGCCGAGGTAGATTGAACCTTAATGTTGATAAGCTCCGAGATTTGGTGCACCGATTATTCTTTGGAAGATGAGGCTCGTCCTTGTGTAGAAAAGGGGGTTATATGGTGTCTTTGGGGTCGCAGAGAGGTCCTGAACATGGTGGTTTAGTTGGATTGTCGTTTCCGCCACTTTTTCTGTTGGCCCTATTTAGGCATACACTTTTACCTAAAACGCCTTCATGAAACCTCCCAACCGTCCTTAAACTATCACACAAGAGTTTGCCATGATGAAGAGCTAGAACCCTGCTTCAAGCCCTCACTTGCACCCTGAATCAGCGTGACTAAGTCGTAGCTCGTTTAACGCGCCGCCAAAAGCGATCTAGGGTCTAAAACGCCCCTCCACAGATCTCCAACGCCAAGGTAGAGCCGAACTTATCCACACATTAGCTTCACCTAATCCCCGCCCTTACATGGGACACTTCTAGAGGAAAAGTGCCATGTGCCAGTGACGAGGGGAATATGAGAACAAGTCGGTGGTCACGTGACTGGGATAATTGAACACATCTACAATTTGTTTGCGTCCTCTGTCCTTTTCCCACGGCCCTAATCACGCCTTAGTGTGGCTTGCTCATACTGGTACGAGTAGCTTAGCCTGCTACAGTAGCTTGTAATTAATAGTCCTCTGTAGTTGTAATAGTGCAAGGGCGTGTATAGCGTATATCATAGCATCGTTTACTAGTGTAGGTATAGTGTGTGGGGAAGCTGGATGGGCCCATGTTTGTCGCTATTTGTCTGGTGAGGTTTCAACTGGTTTCCCTGGTCGGTTCTACACTACATTTAATACATGTTTCAGGTTTATCTCTATAATCAGTCTCGTAAAGGTGGGCGGTTTCACTCCACAGTGATTGCCTAGAGAATTGGGTGTGACTTTATTCACGAATTAAAAAACACAGTTTAAAAGATGAGTAGCGAACTACAAGTACTGTTCACAATATTCTTCTTGTAGGGCACTACTCGTACTTCCACCAGCCCACCCTTAGCAAGTCTTAGCACTGTTGTCCCTGGCGAGAAGGTCGTATTTTAGAGCTATTTAGGATTTATTAGAATTTAATTTCGGCTCTTTGGCGGCGCTGTTAGTCGCGTGCAAGCGGCTTTGGCCGGCTAACCCCGGGCCAAGAGGCGCCCACTATCGGCCGCAACTGGCCGGTCCTGACACTTTGGCACCCTTCTTTCCGACTCCCTTATTCTGCTCCACCTTCCTTTCCCGATACCCAGGTCATCATGCACCATGCAAATCCATAATGTTCCCGCAAGTTTATTTGCGGCTAATTCTGGGTGTGGACGGCGAGGATCCAGGGCGGATCCGGCTACATACTAGCCAATCTGTCATATTGATTCAACGACTTGCCGTGACACCCGTCAACTCGCCTTGTCTCGTATCATTAGCGTGCTTGTCTACGTGGTCATCCTGTCTCTGATTTGCTGTGTATACGGGTCTCTCTCTTTTCCTCAGCCTTTCTTTCTTTAAGGCCTGGCGAGCGCTCTCTCTCGGAGAAACTGTTGTTCCGAAGGCAAGATACAAGGGCGAATACACGTCTGCAATTATTGTCGGTCCCCTACACTTATAGCCCCGATATTTATCAACTCTCCGGTTCCAAAACCTGCATGCGGCGTAGTGGGGGTGGGGGTGAAAAAAGCAAAATGAGGTCGGGAAACGAAAAAATGTCAGTGACAGTTGGACACCTGAAGCTCCAGCACTTGCGTACTTGGCCCGGTGAATGAGGTGATGCCGGAGAGGTTCTTTTTGATGTGTTCAATGCGCTTGTCAAAATATCCATCCCTAATGCGTAATTATCGTCACCATTCTCCCAGCGCAGATTATCTATATTTATCAACACACGCTGCCCCTCAGAACTTAGACCTCCTCCAGCTATAATATGTTCACATGCTGAGGTCGTTGCTTCTTCGGCCAGCGTCTTTGTGCCCTCACTCTGGGAAACGGAAAAACAGGGTTAGCCGCCCACAAGCCTTTTCACTTTTAGCACCTGTCACATTCTAAACCCAGAAGAAAGTGTGGGTTTCCTTGTCTTCGGCGAATGTAACGTTGTTAACCATTGATAATGCTTGTCAACTGTGCGAGAGAAAGCTTTGAAAATCGCTTGAAAACAAAAAAACAGTGGCCTGGAAAGTCGGTGGTAGTGCAAATCACAAAACTGAAACCACGCCGGCCCTGGCTGCCCGTGTTAGCCGCCCCTCCAGGCGCCCAGGGGGCTGTACAAGGACCTACCACGCCCCATCTCTCTGGCATTAGACACATTTACCGGACATTAGATTGAATCTCGATTTTCCAGCAAACAAACAAGGCAGTTTAAAAACGAAGCTGGCAGTTGAAAAACAGTTGAAACAGTTGGAGGAAGAGTGATAATCCGGTACACGCCTCGTCACTTTGTTCCATAATAGCAAACGTAGTGATATCATACAAACAGACTCGGAATCTTAGTCGCCACACTATCCACTCCGAGCCAGAATAGATGCAAAGAACATGAACATGACCCAGACCAGATGACCACCGCGAAGCTCCCCCCATCTGTCACACCGATTATCACGCGGTGGCACCTCCTCCTCGGAACATCCGCGGATCGTCCGTTTGTCTCAAATCAGTAAACATTGGTCATGTACATCCCAGACTTCCATAGGCCCGTATATGCGAGCTTGTACCCCTGAATAACCATCGGCAAAGTGACTAATCATCTTTGGACAAGTCTTAAAAAAAAATTAACAGCAACCGGAAAACTGAACACTGGCTCACTTATGGACAGCTATATTCGTCTCTGGCTCACAAGTCTTTTGCATAAACTTCGCCCCTACCTTAGCGCAACTCAACGTCCCCAACGTTGACGTGTGATCAGCGTCAGCAGTAAAAGGAGCTGTATTTTTTTTTGTGGACTTGAAAATCAGGTACAGTACAAGCACAGTAGTTGGCTGACATGTTGTTAGAACGCCTTCGTGATTATTCAGCTTTTTTATCAATCAGTTATAGTCCTGTTATTGGATTGTAATCTTATCGATCCAGAAGGACGAATACTGTCCACCACCACTATAGACAGATATGATCCCCAAGATGACGAATACTTCCCTAAATGATTCGTAGACTCTCGTAGAGTCTTCGCAAATGAAAGCTGTTCCGCCAGACAGCGTCGTTCATAATCTTGCGATAGCATCATCGAGCCATTGCAACGTCCATCCTGAACGTCTCTCACTGAACGCTTACTTCTGCCCGCCTGGAATCCGGTCTACTGGTAGCGTACAACAAGGTCTTTTTGGGTGTGGTGACGGTGACAAAGAAAATAATTGAAGTCGAAGAAATGTGCAATAAGCCAAAAACCAGACGAACGCTGGGCGGATACTAAAAGAGCGAATACTTGCGCGGATACTTAGACGGATACTTTTAGCCAGCCAGTAGATATAAATACAGACCCTTGGTAGCTCTCTCTATATCCTTCAGGTCTCCACTGACCCGATATCGACCCCCAAACACCTATACGCTTGCTAATGCTACGCACGATCACTTTTCCACCGACTCCAAAAACGAGAAGCTAGCAATCTGCTGTAGCCGGCGAAAGGGGAGTTGCACTAATGGACCCAAGGGTTCTCAGAAGGCTTCATAAGGCTCCTATCAACACACTAGACTCCCCTGTCTCTCTCTTCGGTCACATGATTAAACACGCAGATACACCCAGACCACTAGTGTGTCTAACGCAATGGGCCCACATTTTCAACCACATTCCGTCTGGACTACCACGCCAGTAGACGGCGCCTTTTGTCCAAAATTCCCGTGCACAAAGAGCACTATTATTCAGCCAACTGTGCACTGTACAGAATACGGCCTCCCTGCACGAAAATGTACGCCCACGATAGCTACGAAAGGTGTTGGGGGGAATACAGGAGGTGGGCGACATGGAAAACGGAAGCACCTTCCGTGTCCGTGTCAAGTTTCCGACACCCCATCGTTCTATTATTCTTACAAGTTCTTGTCCTTTGAAAAGTAGAGTCCGTGGAGAACGAACTTAGAGTCAAGGCTTGAGTGTGAAGAATGAGAGTATTGAGACAATTTCAGGGGTTCCAAAAGTGTTCATCGGTGCCATTATTCGACTTCCTGAAGCCCTATCTTTTTTTCCCGATCGAAATGACGGCTCTGGAGCCCTTCCTCCACCTTACAGGATATTGCGTTGCCAGCAAAGACAACATTGGAAGCCTCAGCAGACTTGGAAAAGGAAAACAGAGAAACGACAAATCCAGCAGTGCAAGTGGGCAGATTCTCAGACGACTTTGGAATTTTTTAGCGGCATTTTTCTTCACACCAACTCTTGAACAGGCATGAAGTGCCATCACGACTAATGCACTCGAACCAGACTAAAGACTTGATGAAGCCCTTACAGGGAGTTGACAGAACTGTCAACTAGAACGTACCAACTGGACGTCCTATACGTGAGTATTAATAGCAACTAAGGGCACTGTGAAGATGGGGTTGGTACTTGGACTATGAGAACTGCTGGAAGAGTGAGGAGTGAAGGAAATGAACGTGAGAGTGTGATCATATGGACTGATGAAGTCAACGAGCGATTTTAGCGGTTGCAGATGGTGTTAATGAACATACCTACCGTCTTCGTCATCGTGCAGCTCCACTTGGCACCCCAGACAATGAAAAATCGGATGTTTCGGCTTCTCAGCCGTTTTATCGATCATTTATCATATCTATGGCGATCTATTGATCTCTCTGCTTGTCGAAACACCTTCCTTTTTCTTCACGATGGTTTTGTTGAGCAATACTCAACGAACAAGGGGACCAAATAAAGTTACTCAGAGGCATGAACATGCCCAAAGGAGGGAATAATAGCAGTGTCACATATTTGAGGGCCCAAAAGCCTCGTCTCGCTACATAATTGGAATACTTGACGCCTACGTGCCATCGTTGTTGGTTCGCCGTCTATATTACATGCTGTTCAATTATATGTATCTATCTACAGTGCAGACACACACGAACCGTGCGGAACGTGTTTTTTTTGCTGCTGTTAGTCCCACTCTTCAGAGCGGACTCAGTTGATGCGGTGAGAGAGAGAGTAGTGATTGTATGTGTGTCTCTGTTGTGGTGTGTGTGCCAGGTTAGATGATGCTTCAAGTTCTCCTAGAAACACACACTCTCATTGTTCATCTCACAAGTGACTGTACATATGCTCGAGGGGTGTGTGATGTGTGCTTTTCAGTCAATACCCCTTACACTGGATTGGAGTGGGGCTGCATGGCCACGGCCGGTCCAAACGGCAGCGCTCGGCTCAGGAGCTCCTCCACCGTCAGGTTTCGCAGACGCACCTGCTCCACCTCGTTGACGCCCTCCTTGTGGGTGGCCAGAGCAATCACGTGGTTGTTGTTGAGCATGAAAATCTCGTGATGCCATCTGTCCTGGGCCACTCCGTCGATCCACAGCTGTGCAGAGTTGCTCCAGCCCCTCTGGACCGCCACAGCTCCCACCACGTCGGTTCCAGTCTTGTCCTTGGCCACGTCCATCAGTCTGGTGGTGTCCAGATTTCGGAACTCCAGCTTGGCCAGGTCCATGTTGAGACCCATGCCAATGGCCTTGGAGTACGACTCCTTGAGCGCCCATCGCAGGAAGAACTCGCCGTTTCCAGTGCTGTCGCTGGTGACCTGAGAGTACTCCCATGGCGAGAAAATCTGCGAAAAGCCCTCCATCCAGTTCATGGTCCAGTTTGAGGGAGGCACCGTCGACGTGATATCGACTCCAATCTGCTTTCCATCAGGCCGAACAGCCACAACCACCAGCTCGCTATGGTGACTGATGTTGTAGTCGAACGGAGAGTTGGGCACAAAGGACTTGCCTTGGGGAGTCTTGGAAATGACAATGTCCGTCCACTTCTTGCCCGTGAGCACGGTGGCAATGTACCGCTGCAGCAGCTGCGAGCCCAGAGCCATTTTCGCGTCGCTTCTGTACCGGAACCGCGAGATATCGAGCTGGGACTCGACGGGGAGCAGTCTCATGGCCTGGTTGAAGTCGTTCTGCGAGTTCCAGATGGGCCGAACGTCCAGAATGAACAGGTAGACGGCCTGCTTGGAGTTTTGCCAGTCAAACAGCTGAGTTAGTATGTAGAGGGGGAAGCAGACGTCCTAGCAGAACGGGAAGTTCGCACAAAGGTCGCCCATGGACATGGTCTATTGATGGTGTCGTCGCTACGGGTCTGGCAGAGGTCACTGGCTCAGGTGGAAAGTGTACTTTGGCACGCGAGGTGAACATTTATGTCCTGGGGTGAAAACACAAAATGTAAAGCCAAACCAAACCAAAAGCAAAAGCACCAACCACGCAAACAAACAGCAATAAGAGTAAGACAGATGTTGGCAGTTGGCGAGCGCAAAAAGACAAAAGACAGGGCTGGGGCCGTGTGAAAGAGTGTCTCTGAGCGAAAGTGGGGGTCGGAAACTGCAACTGTAAGGAGAAGCTGTAGAGAGGCGATAATTTAACGGGAAAAAATATCACACTAATGGCGTTCACCACGCCAAACGTAGACAGGAGGGGGGAAGCCAATTTTCCACAATCAACTAGTCAATTGGCAGTCCCTCGACGTCTGATTTCAGGTCCAATTGCAACCTTGCCACCGCCAAACTACCCAGGTTCACTCACGTGACTCATCCCATCTCAGCCATCTTCGTTCCCTTCTCTTAGTGCGCGCACCATCTGCACTGTACACTAGCCAATACCACCAGACGCTAACACAGCACCGTTCGGATAGCGGAAGCAGCCCAGCGGTGGTAGAAGCCGTATATTTGCAGACAGTGGGTCCACAAACAACTGTTGACTGTTGACGAACACGAACACTTGATGTTCGATCTCTAATGCCCAACGAACACTTACTGTTCTACTGTAGCAGACGAGGGACATAAGCGCCTCTTTGGTCTGTGTGTATACTCACATTGTTGCCCACATTGCTGCCCAGGTAGTCCGTGGTGATGGGCTCCTGGACCATGTAGTTCATGTTGAAGTCCTGGTCGAGGATGGGGTTGTAGACGGGCTGCACCTGCTGCGGCACCGGTGGCTGCTGCTGGACCGGCATCTGTTGCTGCTGCTGTGGCACCGGCACCTGCGAGATCATCTGAATGTCGCTGTTGAGGCGGGGGTCCATTTCCATGCCCAGGCCGCCCATGTTGACATGGTTCATCTGCGGCTGGTACTCCTGCTTGACTCCGTAGGCCTCCAGGGCCGATCCGCTGAGGTTGGTGCCGCTGAGCGACGGCTTTTTGAGGCCCGGCTTGGACACGGAGTTGCGATGCAGCGACGTGTGTTGTAGGGTGGAGGAACCCGGTGCCGAGGCCGACACGGGGCTGATGATCTCTGGCCGGTCGGCTGCCTCTCTGATCCTCCTCTTGATGGTCCGCACGCTGAGCTCGGGCACTATCTGTTTTTGGATATCTTCCAGCGAGTCGCTGCGGTCGTCGGTGACCTCCACTATCAGCTTGTCGATCTCCTCTGTGGTTTTGCGCGGTCGTCCTGGACGCGGTACGTTCTCATAGTGGCCTCGTTCCTTGGAGCGCTTGATGAAGTCGCGCACGGTGGACCTTGGAATGTCCAGCTGCTTGGAGATTTCCGCCAGGTTTTTGCCACAGTCCGCGAGTCCCACGATTCGTCCCTTGTCGAATTCCGTCAGTTCTCGTCGGTTGGTTTTTCGGGACATGAGAAAGGGGGAAGGAGAGAATCAGGGCAATGTGTGTGAATCAGTTGTTGGAAATGAAGTTGAACGGGTCGAAAGGTCGCAAAAGTCGAAGTAGAAAGGCCAAAGTGTAAGTGTCGTATGTGTGAACTTGTGTGGAGAGAACTAGGAGAGATGTGTGCGTGTGTGTGTGTGTGTTAGAAGGTGGGGGCTCACTCACGTCACGTCGGGTGTCGCCTATCGGTGCGCAATCTCAACAGTGCCTACTTGACCGTCCCTGCTGGTGTCGCCATACCAACCTTTTGTACTCGGAGGTTGGACTCTCTCTCACTTTGTGCCAAAACGCCAAACAGTAAAAATAAATGAGCTACATGCTATTTTGCATTTTGCATGTGAGCCAAAACCTAAGCTAAACCTTGGCGAGCCTGAGCTAGTTCAAACGCCGCCAGGGTGAGGTTGGTGGAGAGCTGTTTGTGCCCTGCTGCTGCTCGGAGGGGCGCTTTATGCCGGGGGCACAGCGCTGCGTGATTATTGCGGCCTTTTCTTGTCCCCATGCTCGCAGAGTCGCTACAGGGCGTTTTGGACCCGGTTTCCTAGCCCAACCCCACCCCACGTTTAGTGGAGTGCTAGTCCCGTACCAGCGTACGAGTAGCCCACTGGTGTGTTTGGAGGAGCAGGTCCTCTTGCCCTATTGCTTTACAACTCTAGACCTGTTTTACTTCTCCGAGTGTTTGAGCTGGATACCGTACCAACGTATGTACTCGCGTATCTCAAAGTCGGTACAAGTATGGTCTGCTCAATCGGTATATGCTCTGGTCGGAGACCCTCCAGTCTGACGTCATCGTCTGTCAAATGATAAAGAGGAAAGTACAGTTGAAGGGTAGTGTCTCGCTCATCGTCAGAAATCTACATTCCTGGCCAGTTTCGCTTTGGGGCAACACCCACACCCACCCGTTCGACTTGACTCACATTCATCTATAGCACATCCACACCTTTTTCACCCCAGATTGAGATCTAAATGTCTCACCCTTGGACACTATCAAAACAATCGAGAAATACAGATCTGCACACTCCGACATCCGGAGCAAGCTCGTGGGCGTGGGCCACAAAGCGAGCTCGTTGACACACACCAGCCCGTTTTTGCGCTTTTGCCATCACTCGACTTTGGAGACCGTCTGGTCCAAGGCCCTACTAGTCTGGGTAGCTGGGCCAAGCGTGACAAAGAAGAGACAAAGAGCCAAGCGGTGTCTTTTAGGTTGCCTACCTGAACCCAATAGTGCGCTTGTCCTCGAACCTACTGCCCAGGGGTTTATGATCGCCGTCTATACTTTGCCCGAGTGGGAATCGCAAAAAGGAGAGAGGGAAAATTAAAATAGTGGGAATTCGAAAGGTTATGGCGCTCAGGGTGCTGCAGTAGAGTTCGCCCTTCCTCATCCCTCCGATTGGGGCTCCGATTGTTCACGTGCAGACCCTCCAGCTGGGACCTACACCAGACGCTGTGGAGAAGTGAACGCCAGTGACATGCGCTCGTCGGGCCACTAGACTAATACCCTGCACCGCCGCTAGTGTAGCAGCCCGAGCTACGGGCTTCTAGAGCCGGATCTCGAGTCGGGGGCATTCTCTGCTGGCCCATGCTGGCGAAAACAGAGCTCGTTGCTTTTTGCACTCACCAAGAGCGCTCGCTTCTTTATTCTCAGGGAGATACTGGATTGTGGAGATGGAGGTGCATGAGGGAAGCGGGCAAGAGGAGGCGAGCGAGGCGTTAGCGAGGAGCAGAGCACCGGCACGACCGCTGGACACGAAGCAAGCAAATCAGTCTTCTGTGCTGTGGTGTGGTGTTTCTCCTGCCAGGGGCCGTTGTAGCCTGCGCGGTATACGTTCGCTCTCCCTCCCAGTGTCTCATCTGCATCATGTCGGTCGACCGCACAGCGTCTTCGTAACTCTCTCGGTGCTCTCTACACGATAGTTGTATCTTTTTACGATAGGGCTCAACAACCTTTCTCCGTGAGCCGATGTCGGAGCTGTACGACGAGCTTGACGGGTTCTGACGCAGGTAGCAGGCTGACCAAGTCTGACCCAGCATTTGTCATGGCCGTGGAGGGCTCGTATGTTTTTTTGTTTTCTCCCGCTACATCGTGACCTTCTGTTGCTGTGCTGCAATCACAGGACACTGAGATGAACACGTCTCTTGCGCACCCCCACCCTGGCTCCGATCAGCTATCTCTGCTATCATACATCTACCTCCACACTAGCACTGTGGCTCTGATTAAATCATCTCGTATCGGAGGCAACTATTGTATTGTTATTTTCGGCCCGAAGAACGGCGTGTAAAGAAGGTTGCTAGAACTCTTCAACTCTACGTATCTCTTATTACTCTTATCCACTAACTCCGAATAATGAAAGGTCCCCAACGGTCGCAGTAGCCCATAGATGGGTGCTATTAGGTGCTTATCGCGGTATCACTAGCTCATACCGCGTTGTGAGGCTTTAGTCGAGATTCTAAACGGCCCCCAGACCCTCACAGTCGACACACGCTCTAGCTAACTCCGTTGCTACCGGCATTTGATCACATGACCCCCCACGGTGCTAATGCGTCTCTCTTGCTCCCGTTTGTTTTGTTTTTCGCCCCCAAAAAACCCTCACTCTCCACTCCACCACTCCCTCCACTCCCCCCCACTGTCTATCATCGGAAGTTTGCCTTAACTAGACTTTTAGGGGTCTTGTTGCAAGTTAAACTAAGGATGCTCTTCTCTCTTTTTAACCACGTGGAACAATGAGACGCACTCTTGCAGGTCGTATTTGACGTAGATTTCCGCAGCACGGTGAAAACGAGCTGAACGTGACTCCGAAAACGTTCAAAGTAGAATGAAACTCCACACAAAGTTGAAAGCTTCGGCACTCGAATCTCCGAGGCTTGTGGGGAAGCCGAGGGAAATCTGACACAGACATGCAGACCCCACGAGAGTTATACTGTTGGATTTGTCCGGTCCCGCCGGTTCCAACAGTACCACTTGCTTACATACTCGCCCCCAAGAAACCCCCAACATATGGCGTTGTGGACACCCCTGCCCCCAACTTACTCCACTCATCCGCGCAACATACATGTCGTCTGTAGGAACAAGCCTTCTCGCTTATGCTAGCTGACACAAAGAACAAGCCCAGGGACATGTATAGCTCATGTGAAATTGGGCCCGTGCCGTGTTGCTTGCGCTCCAGATCCGCCCTGTTGAGGTCCGAAGTTGTGCCGAAGTGGGAATAACTGATTTTTTAAGCAGCAGGCGGTTTATTCCAGTTGTAACCTGCGCCAACAAAGACGGCTGATCGTCACAATACCCTTTGCAACCCTGTTTTATCTCGCTCTTGGCGTACTTCCTGCATTTACCAAGCCCCATGTCCACAGATTCATTCCAGCGAACACTTTTCCCTAACAATGGCAGAGCCCACAGGTCGGAGAAGGTTATGTTCGGGATATGAAAACGCTAGCAACGGAGATCTTGCTCTAGAACTGCCGTCGGCCACTGGGGCCTGTTCCTTTTGCGGAAGCTCGGTCCACTAATGCCCGTCTTGCTACTGAATGACGTCAGACGGGCCGGCTGAGGCGTTATAGATCAAACAAGTCCCTCAAGAAGACGCCCCCAGGCATGTAGAGGAATACGAAAATATATGGGAAACCCCCAATACGTTTCTCAACAAGCAGGATAGATTCAAACTCCGCCCTAAACTGCCCGTGGGGGATAAGTCTCTCGTTGCTGTCTCGGGACGGCAGTTATAGAACGATAAATGAACCGGAGGAATGAGTCTGATACGCACAGAGATACGGGAACTAGAGCAAGTCAATCTTCAAGCCAAGGCAGCGGATAGCTGGATCGGAATGCTCAAGATTGAGCTTGGTTTGCATGTATGACAAATGTGATCAATTTCGGAGAATCGAATTCCAGGGCAAGTTTTTGACGCAGGTCATGAATGAATACGAATTCGGTCTTATTCGAATCCCCGAGATCCGTTCGTTCTAGCCGTGAACTCCTCTTGGTCTCATCTTGTATGGATCCCAAGTTGCAAGTCCCTCTAGTCCTGTGCACCACAACAAGACGAGACGATGAAAAGCAACACAAGCCCGTAGCCGCCACAGGCAGTTCTTTATTCGTTTCCTCGGTCTTTATTATCTACTGAAACTTCTCCAAGAACCTCTGCCCCTTACAACTCTACGTATCGGCTCGCCTCCGTAGCGTGACATCGCCGTTCCGAACCCCTACAAGCTGAAGACGCCGTTGAAGTAGCCACTTGAGCAAATCTAAATAATAAATGAACACCGAGATCCACTCGGTCTGGTGGTCCTTGTTCGCTAAGCGCGATACTCATTAGTACAGCCCGCGATGAGTCCAAACTAGCATTGGAGCGGCCCACAAAGCGCTGTTTGTCATTAGTTTGCATTGCCGGACACGAATAAACCCTACCCTGGGCTAAATAGTACTCTCTGGGGCTCCCACAAGCACTTTCTAGCACTTCCACGGAGATGATCGCAATATGCAGGTGCTAGCGTCGTTCTCGTCGTTTTTCAGCACTAGCGCCAAAATAAATCCCAGCGTTCCATCTTTCCAGTCCAGAAACGCACTAGTTCAAGGGGAAGTGATGGGAATCCCATTCGGTCAAGTGCTCATTTTTGTCCAACTGGTACAAGACAACCAAGTGTAGCTTTGGTTCATGTGCACCTGTGAGAGAAGCGAAGACACAAAACAACCCTCATGTGGTCTAAGCGGATACGAGGAGTTGATCCCCACATTCTCTAGGCACCGTAGAACAAGCTAATGCACTCTTCCGTGTCTGCAGGAGCCCGTATTTCAATACCACTCTGGTGTTCATATTCAATCGAGCAATTTCACGGTGAGAAACACCTGAAACGGGGTAAAGCCGCGGATAAATGTGCTACCGGGAAGCAAACTTGCTTGCAGCATGGGTTGGACTGTATATATCGTGAAACAGAAGTCTTGGGACCGCCCAAATTTCTTTTAGCCTGGTTACCAGTCGCAATTGTAACGCACTTGCTTTTTAGGAAAAAGCCCACGGACCCAATATTGACAAGGAGGTGTATTTTTTAGAGTCCTAGGCTTCCGGGCGCTAATAACGAGGTTCCTGGCTCCGCCGTATTACCTCTTGATCACTTTTTTCTTGATTTTCTGAATACTTAGCGAATACGAGCTCTTTATGCCTCGGTAGAACATTCCCTAGTCTAGCCGTATTAGCTAGCAGAACTAATTTAGTTGCAGTGGACTCGTTCAGGAAATGTAAGGGCTTGCTCAGTTAATCACGTGACTTTTCAACACCCTCAGAGCGCTTACTAATCCATGCTTGTAAGCTCACTTTATGCCATACACTTATGTGGCTTATGTAATCATAGTGATTATGTAATCATCGTGATTATGTAATCGAATGGTTGATTACGTAATCACTTCTAGCAGGCGATCTAGTCAGGGAAAATGCACCTGTTTCTTCAACATTGATTTGGCTAGACTCTCTCTCTCGTCACGTGACATGTCATATGATCCCATTCCGTCCCATGACTCCTCTCCTTTCGTCTCATGACCAACTCTTCCAGAACCTCTAGCGACCGTTGAAGTTACCCTGCTTTCCCCACATGTGTTTTTCCACCATGATTTTGAGCCTCGGTAATTTGGGAACTTTGATCAGTTGAGGTAGAGGAGAGGAGAGCTACACTGGCGTACGGGCAGTCGGGGTAATGCAAATCAAACGCCGGATATCAACTCAGTGTATTTTTCCGAGCAAATCCATATATCTATTTATTCTCCATCTCCACTCCTCGTCCTACTATCCACTTCCTAGTCTACTTCACTCTCCCATCCCTAACCCTCCTAATGCACCCCACATTAGCTCTCTGACATGTTCTTCATCCCACTACACACTCCACATGGCACCTCGAGAAGATCTAGTGCAAAGTGCGGTGGCGTTTCTCAACGATCCCCAGGCCGCCACCGCCCCGCTGGCCAAGCGGATCGAGTTTCTGGAGTCCAAGGACATGACTCCCGAGGAGATTGAAGAGGCTCTCAAGAGAGCTGGATCAGGCTCCACTACACAGAGTGGAGGTCACGCTGGTAGTGTGGTGAGCCACGGCGGAGCTGCCCCCACCGTGCCTGCCTCCTATGCATTCCAGTCGCCTCCTCCTCTGCCTGAGCGGGACTGGAAGGACGTGTTTATCATGGCCACTGTCACTGTTGGTGTTGGGTTCGGTCTCTACACGGTGGCAAAGCGGTATCTGATGCCTCTGATTCTGCCTCCCACGCCTCCGTCTCTGGAGGCCGACAAGGAGGCTCTGGAAGCCGAGTTTGCCCGTGTGCAGGGGCTTCTGGATCAGGTGCAGCAGGACACCGAGGAGGTGAAAAACAGCCAGGTGGAGGTGGCCAAACGGGTCACCGACGCTCTCAAGGGCGTGGAGGAGACCATCGACCAGCTCAAGTCGCAGACCAAGAAGCGGGACGACGAAATGAAGCTCGTGACCGCCGAGGTGGAGCGAATCAGAGACAGACTGCCCAAGAACATTGACAAGCTCAAGGACTCGCAGGAACAGGGTCTGGCAGACATCCAGAGCGAGCTCAAGTCGCTCAAGCAGCTGCTCAGCACCCGAACGGCCGCCAGCTCGGGCCCCAAGCTGCCTCCCATCCCTCCTCCTTCCTCCTATCTCACCAGAAAGGCCTCTCCTGCCGTGCCTGCTGCTGCCCCCGCTGCCCCCGTGACCCCCGGGTCGCCCGTCCACAACGTGTCGTCCAGCAGCACCGTGCCCGCAGACCGAGACGATTTCATCCCCACCCCCGCAGGAGCTGTGCCCATGATTCCTCAGCCCGCATCGTCTTCCATGGCGTCTTCGTCCAATGGAGCCGCCTCCTCCTCTTCTGGAGTGCCCAACTCGGCCGTGTCTAGCGCGCCCTCCCCCATCCAGGACCCCGAGCCGTTCGTGCCCGAGCCCGGTAACAGCGCCGTCAAGAAGCCCGCTCCCAAGGCTAGCATTCCTGCCTGGCAGCTGGCCGCCCTCGAGAAGGAGAAGGAGAAGGAGAAGGAGTAAGGTGAATAGCAGGATGAGATGAAAGAGTGATTGAGTGAAGCAGCAAAATTTTGGCTTCTAGGATTAGGACTACAAGTGGTCGCGTATAAGGTGGATCTTTATGTTCGTGCAGACATTTAGAGGAATTTATTTAATGCTCGTTATAGGGATCGTAGAAGTGAAGTAGTAGGGGGAGGGGAAGGGGTGTTGTATCGAAGAGGCAGTATGGTCGTTCTTCGTAATGTGCAGTATCGAGACCGAGTTCTAATTACACACGCTGTACAAGTAGTTTAAAAGACGACAGGTATTGAAGCTGAAATGACTCTTCGGTCTGTACTTGTTATATGATCTTTCTGTTCATGGACTCCAATCTTTTCAATTGCTTTATGATGAGTTGGAGTGTTGTACTTGTACAAGTAGAAGTACGATTCAAGTACTTGTAGCTACTTGTACTTGTACTTCAAGATGAGGAAGAACTTGGAATGATCGCTGAGGATGTTTCACTTGATTTCCGCTCGCCAGAAGTTTTTCACAGACTGAACTTATGCAATTTTACATGGCATATATGCACCCCGTCTTGTCTTTTCAAGCTGGTGAACCTCGAGAACTGAGAAGATGCGAAATATTCGAAAACAAGACCACCAGAAGTCGAAAACTCGGCGTTTCTAAAGGATTAAAAAGAATTGTGGTGGTTTCCCGTTCCTACAAGGTACTTGTATTGTACTTGTACGTTTTACAAGTTCTCCACTCCTGATGTGTATCAGCACAGTTCCTGGCACTTTGACCGTGTCAACGATACAAGTAGGTGGACGAGTTACAAGTACATACAAGTACAGTACTTACTCCTGAGGAAACAAACTGAGCACTTTTGCTCATCAATATAGAGTATTTCTACTCATCTAGAACTGGAGTGAAAGAATAGTACCGAAGAGAATGTGAGGTGGGTCACGTGCCTACCTATCAATATGCTTGAGAAACCAGACCAAAATCCATCTCTTTTCTCAAAATTAAGTCACCAATATTTCGCGTGTCTCAAATATTGCCTGATCCTACTGATAACGAGCTGTCTCACTTGATACGCGTCTTGGCACGGCACTGATAATGCAAAAGTCTAAAAGGGGTAAATAGTAGAGATTCCAAGTATGGAAATTTATTTTGGGGTTTCTGGAGGTCTTGGGGGTATAATCAGCAGTTCTTGTGCTTATTCTGTCAGTATTCAGCCATTTCTCCCCTCAAAACATCAACCCTCAACTTCAAGGGTGACTCGAGATACGACAGTTAAACTTACCCCTAGAGACGATCAGACATCAGTAATTAGAAGACGCAAAAACACTTGCACGGATCGTTTTTCAAATTCTCTCTCACCCCTTTCAATGACAATCACCGAGCTTCATTCTCTACAGGAGTTCGAGAATGCGACCAAGTCTGAAGAACTCACGGTCGTCAAGTTCTCGACACCGTCTTGTGTTCCTTGCAAGCAAATAGCTCCAATCTACGAAAAGTACTCCAACACATACAAGGGAGCCAAGTACTACAGTTGTGATTCTGAAGAGCTGGTGGAAGTGGCTGCTTTGATCCCTGTTACAAATGTACCTACTTTCGCTCTCTACAAGAATGGGGAGCTGGTACTAGTGGTATCAGGCAATGGAGCAGATCCACGCAAGTTGAGAAGTGGAATTAGAAAGTATGCCACTAAAGATGAGACCAAGAAGTCTCGACCAACAGCTACCGGTGTGAAGAAGAGAAGGAGACCGAAGAAGATTACATAAGCCGACACGAGTGACGAATACTGACTATACAAAATAATACGGTTAATATAGATGAGTCATAATGGATGGAATCAAAATCCCCTTAAAAACAACCACTTGCGTATATAGGTGTCTTATTCTGTGTTTTTACATGCTCATAGTGTGTCCTGTCCTCTCACTAAGACCACCTACTAGTCTCAACAAAAAACTAACAAATTCCCAACTGGAAAGAATCTCAATTTGATAAAGTCTAAAAAAACATTCGTAGTCAAGATCTGTATCACAACAACCACACTAAGGAACCACAAAACAACTTCCATGGGGCTTACAGTATATCATTCTGACCGCCACAGTCTCCTCTACAAGATACAGTCATATTAAAGGCATGGTGTCATACAGTATTAGTCAGCACGGACCAACTCGAATTTAAGAAGGTCACAAAAAGATCAAACGATAGCTGCAGGAGTCGAACAGTAGAACCGAACTGACTCTAGACTCTCACATAGGTTTTTTGCTGACAAATCCCCCAAACACCATGTTGACTCATCTCTCGCTTCGGAGATGCGATAAAGTTCTGGCGGAGCTAAATATTTTTGATGCGTCTAATTTTATTTTTGAAAATTTCAAGTTTCATGAAACGACTCTTCACCAGCATGAACACCAGCATTGTGCGATTAAAAACTGCGAGCATCCAGTTCGACAAGAGTCCGCGGGCACTCCAGCCCTCGATTTCTGACCCAGAAACTCTTGAAGCCCTCAAACAGGCCTCTCACGTGCTTCAGACCACCCATCAGCCTGTTGCCTTCCCTACAGAAACGGTCTATGGGCTTGGAGCCAGTGCTTTGAGCACCGAATCTGTCAAGAGCATCTACGCTGCGAAGAACCGACCCGCAGACAACCCGCTTATTGTGCATGTGTCGTCTTTGGATCAACTGAAACGCAAGGTTCTCAAGGGAAAGGAGATTCCCGACATCTACACACCTTTGATTGAAAAGTTTTGGCCTGGACCTCTGACTATTTTGCTGCCTCTGGACTCGGAAAGCGATGTTTCATCTGCCTGTACCGTTGGTCAGCCCACAGTTGCCGTGAGAATGCCAGATCATGCCGTGGCTCGGTCTCTGATTGCTCTCAGTGACCTGCCTCTAGCAGCTCCCTCGGCCAATGCATCTACTCGTCCTTCTCCTACAACTGCTGATCACGTGTACCACGATCTCCAGGGCCGAATTCCGCTCATTTTGGACGGAGGAGCGTGTTCGGTGGGTGTCGAATCTACCGTTGTCGATGGACTCTCTGACCCTCCCATGCTACTGAGACCTGGAGGAGTCAGTCTGGAACAGATTCGAGAATTTGGAGGTGAAAAGTGGAAAAACGTGCTTGTGGGACGAGCCAACGCAAAGACGGACGAAATCGTGCGAACTCCAGGCATGAAATACAAACACTACTCGCCAACAGGCAAGGTTGTCCTGTTTGGACCTGTAAGCGACAAGCCTGTGGAAGAAGCAGTCAACGAGTACCTGAAGAGCGAAGATCTTGAAGGGAAGAAGGTGGGACTGCTGACTTCTCTCACTCTGTCCAGTGACAAGTTCCCTAATGTGCATACTCTCAGTATGGGTGCTACTCCTGCCCTCGTGAGTCGAAACCTGTTTGCAGGACTCAGAGATATGGACATTGCTGGAGTCGAGGTGATTCTCGTGGAGGGTATTAGAGAGGAAGACGAAGGCTTGGCCGTTATGAACAGACTGCGGAAGGCTGCCTCTGAGGAGATCACCGTGTAAAAGCACCGTGTCCGAAAAACACACCAAAAGAACAGGCAACACTCACATGGCTCGTTGCGCCCTAGTATATAGATAATTTATTAATGACTGACGAGATAATGAAGTAAAGCGAAGAAAAGGTTAGTCAGGGATAGTCAGGGTTAGTACTCCAGTGCATTTCAATGGCACTTGTACAATGAAGGTACTTGTACCATATATAAGGAAGGACTCCAGACTCCACATAAACGATGTCCACACTTGCTTTTACTATAAACAACTTCCTAAAAGAAGCCAGGGTTAGTCAGGGTTAACACATCTGCTTACTCAACTTGTATCCTGATCTGTGAAGTCTGGCTTCTTACAGTCTCCAGAAAAGAGACACTCACTTGGAATGTGGTCTATAGCATCCAAGCATTGTCATGAAGGACTTCACATTATGACTCTTGAACTTCCTGAGTGCGTGCTTTCATTGATTACATAACGACATGTCATTAATTAATGTTCTCCCTCACTTTTCCCTTCGTGCTTACATTACAGTCTCCAGCTCTTACAGCTTCTAGTACAACTCTCATATGTCTAGTCTAAATGTATCCATTAATTATCATATCCTCCCTGGCTTACCCAGCTCCACTCTGGGCTCATGCTATATTACAATGTTTCTCAGCCTCGTCTAGACCACACTGTTGGTGTAGTTGTTTGTACTACGCGACTTCAAAAAGTACTTTTTGGCCTCATCGAGAATCCACACCGAGGACGAAATGAGCACCAGCGACAGAAGGTCCTTGAGCGACAGTGCCTCGGTCTGGAAGACGGACTGCAGGAAGGGCACGTACACCACGGCCAGCTGGCCGACAATGGACGCTCCACAGGCGTACAGGAACATTTTGTTGGAGAAGAAGCCAATCTCAAACACCGACTTGGTGGCCGATCGGCAGGCCAGGGCGTTGAACATGTCGTAGAAGACAAAGCACGTGAAGGTCATGGTGGTGTCTCGCTTGTCAATGACTCCGTCCTGCATCTGGGTCACGTAGACCAGCATGGTTCCCACGAGAATGATGACGGCTGCCTCCACACACTTCTTGACCAGATCGGGGGTCATGACCTTTTCGTTTCGAGGTCGGGGAGGCTTGTTCATCACGTCGGGGTCCACGGGCTCCACACCCAGCGACTGGGCAGGAGGACCGTCCATGAGAATGTTGATCCACAGAATCTGCATGGGGTTGAGGGGGTTCTCGAGACCCATGATGGTGGCCACGGCGACAATCGACAGAGCAGCCATGGAGGTCGACAGCTGGAAGGTGATGAAGTTTCGAATGTTGTTGAAGATACCCTTTCCTTCCTCGATGGCCGACAGAATGGTGGCAAAGTCGTCATCGGTAAGAATCATGTCAGCAGCCTCCTTGGCCACATCGGTTCCGCCCTGGCCCATGGCAATACCGATATCAGCGAGCTTCAGAGCAGGAGCGTCGTTGACACCGTCACCGGTCATGGCCACAACGTCACCTCGTCGCTGGAAACCCTTGACAATCTTCATCTTGTCCTCGGGAGAGGTTCGAGCGAAAATCGAGGCAGTCTGCAGACACTCGTCGAGAGCCTGGTCGGACATCTGGGCCAACTGGCTACCCTCAACCACAGACTGAGTCCCAGGCATCAGAGGCATGCCGATTCGTCGACCGATGGACAGAGCAGTGGCAGCAGAGTCTCCGGTGATCATAACGACTCGAACACCTCCAGTGGTGAGCCGTCGAATGGCTCGAGGAACATCAGGTCGAGGAGGATCGTACAGACCCATGAGACCGGCGAACACCAGACCCTTGGGGGCCTCCTCGGAGCCCTCCTCGTAGGAGCCCTGCTTGTAGGCAAAGGCAATGATTCGGAGACCGTCGCCGGACATTTCCTTGGCGATCTCGGTCACCTTGCCTCGGATCTCTTCGTTGAAGGGGGCGGTCTTGCCGTTCTTCTGGCAGTAGTACTCGCAGAAGGGGGCAATGACCTCTCCGGCACCCTTGAGGGAAATCATGGGAGTCGACGAGTCGCCGGTGGTGGTGGCGGTAAGCATCCACTTTCGAGAAGAGGAGAAGGGGACTTCGGCCACTCGCTTTCGGGTGTCTCGGGTATCTTCGAGTCCAAAGTAGTCCAGGCACTCGATCAGCGCGATATCGGTGGCGTTTCCAACCAGGTGGCCGGCCTCTCGGTTGAACTTGGAGTTGTTGCACAGATTTCCGACCTTGAGCATGTTGGCGAGGGCCACGGAGTTCTTGAGAGCAGCCACGGCCTTGGGATCGGCCTCGGAGTGCGACTGGCCGGGCTTGAGAGTCACGGCGTTGGCCAGATCGCCCATGTCCACGGTCCAGCAGGTGGTGCAGGACATGTGGTTTCGGGTGAGGGTTCCGGTCTTATCGGAGCAGATGACGTTGACGGAGCCCAGAGTCTCGACTGAGGGCAGTTTTCGCACAATGGCCTTCTGTCGGGACATTCGCAGCACTCCCAGAGCCAGAGTCACCGTGACAATGATGGGCAGACCCTCGGGGATGGCAGCCACGGCCAGAGACACACCAATGGTGAACATTTCCAGCCAGTCTCGGCCCTGGAACATGCCAATGAGACAGATGACGCCAATAACGCCGAACGAGACCAGAGACAGATCCTTACCGAGGTTGTCCATGCTGGCCTGGAGAGGAGTCTTGGGGGTGGAGATTTCCGACACCATATCGTAAACAGCTCCAAACGCGGTATGGGAGCCGGTTCCCACCACGATTCCGGTACCGTTTCCGTCTCGAACCAGCGTGCCCATGTACGCGGTGTTGGTTCGATCTGCGAGTCCGATGGGCGGGGTGCCAGTCACGGGCTTGGTGTCCTTGGTGACGGGGGTGGTTTCTCCGGTGAGGTTGGACTCGTCGATCGACAGGTGCACGGCCTTGACGATTCGGCAGTCGGCCGGGATTCGGTCGCCGACAGAGAACTCGACGAGATCGCCGGGCACCAGCGTGGACGCCAGCACCGTCTGCGAGTTGCCTGCTCGGATGAGATGGGCCTCTGGGGGCACCAGTTTGTTGAGGGCCTCCAGGGACTTCTCGGATCGGTACTCCTGCACGAAGCCCACGGTGGTGACGATGAGAATGGCCAGCGTGATGGAGATGGCGTCGTCGTGGTTGCCCATGAAGAAGGACACCGCTGCGGCTCCAATCAGCAGCAGCAGCAGCGGGTTTTCGGAAAACTGCTCAAAGAACTTTTTGATCAGCGAGTCCTCCTCCTCCTGGGCAAACTCGTTGGAGCCGTGGATGTCCCGGCGGTGCATGGCTTCCTGGGACGACGTGAGTCCCGTCTCGGGGTTGGTCTGCAGCTTGGAACACGTTTCCTCCACGGTCATCTGGCAAAATTGCGCGCTGGGGGTAGCGTGCGAGCGGTTGTTGGTCTCCGACAGAGGCACGCCCTCCGTGCTTGTGTGGCTGTCCATTGTGGTGGTGGTGGGTGTGGACGGGTGGACAAAGTGTGTGTGGTAGGAGAAGGAGATTACAACAAGCTTAGGATGGATGATGCTGATGCACACCACGTAGCTTTAATGTGCGAAGACTAAAGTTTGACGAAGGTGTGTGGACGGGGATGGAGAAGCGGTGGAGGGGGCAGGCAGAGGCATTAAGTGGAGTCGAAGGGCGGGATTGCGGCGTGCGGCAGACACGCTGTCACGTGACGCTTTTTCCGACCGTTTTCGCCAAACTTTTCCAATCTCATTCACACCTCCTTCTCAGCTTGCTGCTTCCTAACCATCAGACTTCTACGCGTCTACCAGGCACATGCACCAACAGATGTAGGAAGGAGATATAGCTGAAAGCGGCAGATTTAGGAGGTCGATGGCGTTGCGGTCGATATAACTCGCTTTTATCCACCTATATCGCCCCCTACTGTACTCCCCAAGGGGGCTATGCCATCGTATAATTGTATACTTTAACCATACCCTGAAAACCATCATGACTGAACCATGAATCATACGGCACCGTAGGAGTAGTACAAGTACAAGTATATAGTGGATGAAGGGATAGGGAAGATCTAAGGTGACTCAACGTGGTTATTCTACTCTTCTGAATTCACGTGACTAGCACGGTTTCCCTGTGGATCCTCCGTTTACCAGCCAAAAGCACTCGTCACCCCTGCTGTCTGTTAAACTCCTTCATGCTCAACCATGTCCTATAGTCTATGGTGGGCAGACATCTCCAAGCACCAGCAAAGGTCACCCGCTACTGTCCCGCTAGCAAGAGCCAAATACCTCAGCTCACATGGACGGCATTGTGGCTATGCTGTCAGCCGTGCCCACCGGCAAGCTCGGGGTGTTGCCGTGAGAGTATATCTCTCATTCGGAGTTTGAATTCCGGGAAATCGGGCAAATGCAAGGCCAGTCAGCACTCAGACGTGGATTACTTACCCCTACACTTAACACTCGTCTACCTATCGTACACACTCGTACTTAGGCAGGTTGCCTGAAGTAACGTGAGCTTATTCAGATGATAGGAAGAGCAGGACATGAAATCACGACATATTTGCGTGGCACGGGGGTGAAATTCTTACATAATCGCGTTCCACGCCCCCCGATAAAGCCATTCCGCCTTTCTCCGGCCGAAAACCACACCCACAACMCCCCACACTCACCGCCTCAACCACCTCTCCTTCCAAGTTAACTCAAATTAGGCTGGAAAAAATATCTTTAGTCCGGTTTCTATTTCTTAGCTGGGGAAGGTGGCAGTGCTGAGCTTGAGCCAAAAAAATATGAGCCAAAATCAGTGAGCGAAATGGCAACCATGAGGAAATATCTCCGCGGGCGTCTTTGGCGGCGGAAAAACGCTGCGTTTCGTGTATTTGCGGCCGGGTAACTCTCCCGTGACCTCCACACCTCGCCACCACCCCTCGACACGGCTGGATCTCGCTTGCTCGGTCGCGTGACTGCCATAACTTAATGAGACAAGCCTAACTACTTGTAGACCCAGTTGAGGCAAGAGACCCAAAATCAATGCCCCATATTTCATTTGCTGCTGTCGCTTTAATAACACAGGCAACATGCTTGGGACCTGGGCTACTGCACTCGGATTATATAAGCGCAGGAGGTTGCAGTAAAAGTCAGCGATACAAGCACTCCCATCTGTCATATTTTTTTTTCAGATCTGACTCTTGCCCTTCTTGGCACTGATCTAAATTGGCTTACGTAAGCACGTCATATTTGCGGGCGTTATTATTCAGAATTCTGCTTGGCTGAAGCAGTGTCTGACACGAATAATAATCTGAGTCACGATTGCAGATATTCAAATGTCATTTGCACTTGCTATGAAGGCAGTACAAGTAATTGTGACGTGGGCTAGACTGTGAAGCAGTTTAGGAGCTAGGGCACTTGATGGGTGTGTAGAAGGAGCTCAGGTATTAGAAATGAACTTGTTCTTGGCATAGATAAGTGTCATTGTCTTATTCTCACTTCTACAGTCAGGTCCTATGGCAGTCTGATACTTGTACTTGTAGCATGATATTGAACGGTTCAAATGGTGTGCTAAGAGAAGCTGCAAATTCAGTAGAACCTCTCTCTAAGACTCACTATGACAGCTGATGACTGCTCATTCAATTGTTTATGTTACTTCAATACCACTTATGAGTTTCATATCCTAACACACACATGGCTTACTGTACATACTCGTACTACAATAAAACGCGGTGTTCATTTATTCATACAGTTGAGCGACGATATATCTTTCACGTGAGCCTTTCAGACTCAGAGCCAATCTCTGGTCTCCATAAAAAAAAGAAGCTTGAGTCTTTTCTGCCGTTGGACACTGATGTTCACGATCTGTGGAGAGCTCTACTTCTTTGGAGTGTGGCACTACCCAAGAAATAGAGACACTGATAAATCTGATATAATAAAAGCAAGGCTAGAAGAACAATGGGGTGACCTTTGAACCCTCCAGCTATAGCTACCTCCAGCTACATTTAACCCCATAAAGCAATGGCCTTAAGCTCATCATAATCAGTTCAAGGTCCATACGTAGCAATCAGGACAAATCAGCACAAGCCAGTAATAGTACAGTCTTGAAGGGGGGAAGCTTGGCTACATTTTATCGTCTGTTATTGATGATAGCTACAACATTCACCATGGTCCATTAATGGTGGAAGCAATGAGCGGTGCTGACTGGTATGAAGTATAGAAATGATGCTGTCTTCGCACAACCATGGCTTCTCATACTACCGTGTACAAATGCAAGTCTTTTACTTCTTCTTCAACCACTACTTCTACTTCTACTTCTACTATCTACTAATCAGTGTGTACAATTACAATCATCAATTAAAACATATTTACAACAAAATCCCAAAGAATCCTCCTCTATGGCTCTATCCAGTATGTGGCGATTACTGGACGGGGCCCATGACCATGGCAAGCAGGGCCATTCGGACAAAGAGACCGTGTCGCATCTGTCGGAAGTAGGCGGCTCGGGCATCAAAGTCGACCTCGGGGTTGATTTCGGCGTTTCGAGGCAGAGGGTGCATGACACACATGTGGGGCTTGGCGTCCTTGAGCACCTTGTTGTCGACGGAGTACGACTCCTTGATGGCCTCAAACTCCTTCTCGTTGGTGAATCGCTCCTTCTGCACTCGAGTGCAGTACAGAACGTCGGTGGTAGAGACAATCTCGGGGGTGAGCGTGGCGGACTCAAGATCGAGCTTGCCCTGAGACTTGAGAAGAGTCTTGAGCTCGTCGGGCAGAGTGAGCTCAGGGGGGCACACCAGTCGGATGTTGACCTTGTAGTGGGTCAGCAGTCGCACCAGAGAGTGCACGGTTCGACCGTACCGCAGATCACCCATGAAGGTGATGGTGGTACCGTTGAGGGTTCCAACCTCCTCTCGGATGGTGTACATGTCGAGAAGAGCCTGGGTGGGGTGCTCCACCGAGCCGTTGCCGCCGTTGATGACGGGAACGGGAGAGAATCGGCCAGCAATGTTGGCAGACTCGGGGTCGGGGTGTCGCAGAGCAATGGCGTCAGAGTAGCAGGCCACAGATCGAAGAGTGTCCTGCAGAGTCTCGCCCTTCTTGTAGGAGGAGGCGTCGACATTGACGGCAATCACTCGGCCACCAAGTCGCTGCATGGCAGCGTCAAAGGAGGTGGCGGTTCGAGTGGAAGGCTCGTAGAAGAGGGTGGTCAGGAGTCGGCCCTTGAGGATGTCAAGAACGCCGACTCGCTTCACGGCCTGTCGCAGCTCGTTGGCCAGAGCAAAAATGTCGTGGAGGTTCTCCTTGGAGAACTGGTTGACAGACAGAATGTGCTGGCCAAGGAAGGGGTTTCGTCGCAGCTTGTTGAGGATGGAAGGAGCAGAAACCTCGGGAGGAATGGCTCCAACCACAGACGACTCAACGTGGTTGTTGGCGAAAGGTCGGACATCGCTGGAGAAGGAGAATCGAGCCATTCGAGGAGTGGTGGGGGAGTGCACCAGCTCCTGAGGGGCCTTCTCCTCGATGGGAGCAGCCTGGGGGTGGATGGAGATGGCCTTTCCGGTGGAAGCACCGTTCAGATCACCCTCCAGCACCACAGTCTGGCCGTTGACAATGACTCGCTCAACGGATCCAGTGGCAGGCTTGCCAGCAATGGGGGACCAGAGACCCTTGGACTTGAAGGTGTACTTTCGGCCGAGGTTGACGACGATGGAGGTGTCGGGCTGCTCAACCAGCTCGAAGATTCGAACGGGGTTGGTGTAGAGTCGGGCCTCGATGTCCTCAACGGTGAGTCGCTTGTCAGCAACGGCAGAAAGCAGCAGAGGCAGAGTCTCAGCCACACCAAGACCAGCCACAACGGGCTGACCAAGCTCCTTGGCCATCTGGGAGGGCAGGATGCCAACAGAGAAGCAGTCAATGGTGGCAAGGTTGGCCCACAGGGCGTCCTGGTCCTCCTGGGTAGGCAGGGAGTGGGCCTCGGGGTAGTCCTCTCGGGCAAAGAAGAGGGCAAACACAGAGACGTCACAGGTGACGGCCAGACCTCGCTCCTTGGCCATGGCAACCAGCACAATGTCGTTCTTGTCAACAACACCGGTCACGTGGATGGGCCGGTTGTGCAGAGAAGCCAGCAGCAGAATGGAGGCCAGGTCGGTGGTGGTGGCGTCAGTGACAATGGGCTTGTTCGAGGGCCAGGCACCGAAATGCTGCGAGATGGCAGCCACCTTGGTGGTGTTGTCTCCCAGCTTGCTGAAGGGCAGAACCAGAGAACCAACCTTGCCGGTCACCTTACCAACCTCGTTGGCATTGTGAGCAGTGGCAGCCACAGACAGGTTATAGTCTGTGAAGGAATGGCCCTCGGCGTTAGCCTGAGCAACCTGGAGAGAAGCCAGATCGGTGATGGACTCGGACACGCCCATGGGGAGCAGTCGAGAGAAGGTGAAGCCAGATCGCAGGGACACCTTGGTGAAGTCGGCAATGTCGGAGGAGCCGGCAATGGCAATGTCGGGCACAACACCAGCAACGTTGACCAGACCAGGCAGAGTCACAGTGTTGTGAGAAGACTGGAAGTCGGTGGCAGAAACATCGAGAGTCATGTTTCGGGCCAGAGCCTCGGTCAGCAGCTTGGCGTTCTTGACGTTGGTCACCAGAGGCACAGCGTAGTCAACAGCCAGTCGTCGAGTTCGGTAACCCTTGGACATGTAGTTGGCGGGTCGTCGGAACCGGTTGGAAGAGGGCAAGTTGATGTACAGGTCAATCATGTTGTTGGCCAGGTGCTGAGTCAGCGAGTACTCGGACTTCTCCTCGTCAGCGCCCTCGTTGAGCACATCGAGGTACTGCACAGGGACACCGTGCTCCTGGATGAAGTCGGCGGTACCGGCGGTGGCAAACAGCTTGAAGCCGAGCTCGTGAAGTCGCTTGATGGAGGGCATCAGCTCAACCTTCTCCTTGTAGGATCCAACAGACAGGAGAATGTTCTTCTTGGGCAGCTTGAAGCCGGTGGCAAGCAGAGCCTTGAGGTAGGCCTCGTACTTGTTCTTGCCAAAGGTGGCAACCTCACCAGTGGAAGCCATCTCGACACCGAGAATGGGGTCAGCTCCAGACAGTCGGGAGAAGGAGAACTGGGGCACCTTGACGGCGACAAAGTCCTGAGGAAGCTCCTCCAGAGGGTAAGGAGAGACGGGGTAGCCGCAGATAGCCTTGGTGGCCATCTCAATGAGGTCGACACCAGTCACCTTGGAGACGAAGGGGAAAGATCGAGAGGCTCGCACGTTGCACTCAATGACCTTGATCTCGTTGTCCTTGGCAATGAACTGGATGTTGAAGGGACCAGTCACCTGCAGAGCCTTACCAATCTTGGCAGTGGCAACGACAATTCGTCGGACAGTCTCGGGGTCAAGATCCTGAGGAGGCACAATGAGAGTGGCATCACCAGAGTGGACACCGGCGTTCTCAACGTGCTCGGACACAACGTGCATGATCAGCTTACCGTCCTTGGCAACAGCGTCCATCTCAATCTCCTTGGCGTTCTCAATGTACTTGGTGATGACAACGGGGTAGTCTCGAGACACCTCGACGGCCTGGTTCAGGTAAGAGGCCAGATCGTCTCGGGTGTAGACAGTGTTCATGGCAGCACCAGACAGAACGTAGGAAGGTCGCACAAGCACGGGGTAAGAGACCTTGTCGGCAAAGGCCTCGGCCTCATCGATGGAGGTCAGCTCCTTCCAGGCAGGCTGGTCAACCTCAATGGTGTCCAGCATTCGAGAGAACTTGTATCGGTTCTCGGCAGAGTCAATCATCTCGGGCGAAGTTCCAAGAATCTTGACGTTCTGTCGGTACAGCTGGAGAGCAATGTTGTTGGAGGTCTGACCACCCATGGAAATGACCACACCGGAGGATCGCTCGAGCTCGTAGATATCGAGGATTCGCTCCATGTTGATGACCTCAAAGTACAGACGGTCGGCCTCGTCGTAATCGGTGGACACGGTCTCGGGGTTGTAGTTGACCATGATGGTCTTGGCACCCTGCTCTCGAAGAGTTCGCACGGCTCGAACAGCACACCAGTCAAACTCGACGGAAGAACCGATTCGGTAGACACCGGAACCAAGGACCATGGTTCCGTGGTCGTCAAAGGTCAGATCGTGGGAGTCGGCGTTGTAGGTCATGTACAGGTAGTTGGTGAAGGCGGGGAACTCGGCGGCAACAGTATCAATCTGCTTGACGAAGGGAGTGACACCGGCCTCGACTCGCTTGAGACGAACAGCCAGCTCGTTGGAGCCAGTGTACTTGGCAATCTGTCGATCGTCGAAACCCAGCTGCTTGGCCTCTCGCATGATGTTGACGGGCAGGTTGGAGGTGTTGTACTTGGTCAGACCCTTGGCAAACTTGACCAGACCGTCCAGCTTGTTGAGGAACCACTTGTCAATGTTGGTGAGCTCCCAGATCTTGTCAACGGTGTAGCCAGAGTGCAGAGCGTTGGCAATGGCAAACAGTCGCTGGTCAGAGGGAGTCTGCAGCTCGGAGTCAATGTCGATGGACATCAGAGCCTCGGTCTCGTTGAAACCCAGGTTCTGGTAGTCGGTGGATCGAATGGCCTTCTGGATGGCCTCCTCAAAGGTTCGGCCGATAGACATGACCTCACCAACAGACTTCATGGCGGAAGACAGCAGAGTGGAGACTCGAGTGAACTTCTTGAGATCCCATCGAGGAATCTTGACAACCACGTAATCCAGAGAAGGCTCGAAACAAGCACAGGTGACCTGAGTGACGGAGTTTCGAATCTCGTTCAGGGGGATGTTGAGACCAAGCTTGGCAGCAATGAAAGCCAGAGGGTAACCAGTGGCCTTGGAAGCCAGAGCAGAAGATCGAGACAGACGGGCGTTGACCTCAATAATGCAGTACTCCTTGGAGAAGGGGTTGAGGGCGTACTGAATGTTACACTCACCAACAACACCAAGATGTCGAATGACGTTGACGGCGGTGGTTCGCAGCATGTTGTAGTCCTCGTCAGAGAGAGTCTGGGAGGGAGCAACGACAATGGAGTCACCAGTGTGGATACCCAGGGGGTCAAAGTTCTCCATGTTACACACGGTGATACAGTTGTCAAAGGCGTCTCGCACAACCTCGTACTCAATCTCCTTCCAGCCCTTCATGGACCGCTCGACCAGAATCTGAGGAGAGCCGGCAAAAGCCTTGTTACACAGCTCAATCAGCTCGGCCTCGTTGTCGGCGAAACCGGAACCCAGACCACCAAGAGCGTAAGCAGCTCGCACAATGACGGGGTAGCCAATCTCCTCAACAACAGCCAGAGCCTCCTCCTTGGAAGAAGCGGTGGCAGACTTGGCACACTTCTCGCCAATCTCCTCCATGGATCGAGCAAACAGCTCTCGGTCCTCGGTGGTGATGACAGTGTCGATGGGGGTACCAAGCACCTTGACGCCAAGACCCTCAAACTCGTCCTTCATCTTGATACCGACGTTGAGCGCAGTCTGACCACCAAAGGTGACGTAGATGGCGTCGGGTCGCTCGTACTTGATGACCTTGCGCACAAACTCGGGAGTCACGGGCAGGAAGTAGACCTTGTCGGCCAGACCCTTGGAGGTCTGGATGGTGGCAATGTTGGGGTTGATGAGCACGGTGTAGATGCCCTCCTCCTTGAGAGCCTTGATTGCCTGGGAACCAGAGTAGTCGAACTCACCGGCCTGGCCAATAGACAGACCTCCAGAGCCAAGGACAAGCACCTTCTTGACCTGGACTCGGGGGTGAGCGGCTCGGTTCTCCTCAATGGTGCCACCGGGGAACTCAATGGCCTTGAGCACACCGGAGGTCTTGTGGTCAACAACAGCCTTGATGAAGACGTCAAACAGGAACTCGGTGTCTCGAGGACCGGGGGTGGACTCGGGGTGGAACTGCACCGAGAAGAAGGGCAGGTCCTTGTGGTAGATACCCTCGTTGGAGCCGTCGTTGGAGTTGACAAACAGCTCCTCCCAGCCGCCGGTCAGCGACTTGGCGTCCACAGCGTAACCGTGGTTCTGCGAGGTGATGTAGCATCGACCAGACAGCAGGTTGGTGCAGGGAATGTTGTGGCCTCGGTTACCGAACTTCATCTTGAGAGTGGTAGCTCCGGTAGATCGAGACAGCAGCTGGTGACCAAGACAGATACCGAAGATGGGGGTCTTCTTGGCCTCGACGGCCTTGGCGATTCGAGCGGCGGTCTCCTTGAGCACGGAGGGGTCGCCGGGACCGTTGGACAGGAACAGACCGTCGTACTCCTCGTTGAGGAAGTCGTAGTCGTAGGGCACAACCAGCAGCTCGACGCCTCGGTTGACAAAGCATCGGATCTGGTTGTACTTCATACCCACGTCGACAGCCAGGATTCGAACGGGCTTGCCGTTGACGTGGATGGCCCGGTCAGCGGGAGGGGTGTAGAGCTTGGGCTCCTTGATGGAGACCTCAGCGACCAGGTTGAGCTTGTTGGGGTCGATCCACTCGGGGACTGCGTTGCCGATACACAGCCGTCCGAGCATGGAACCCTCCTCTCGAATGTGCTTGGTCATTCGTCGGGTGTCGACGCCGTAGATGGCAGGAATGTCCTGCTCCTTGAGCCAGGCGCCCAGAGAAGACTCGGCGAGGAAATGCGAGTACTCCTCGGTGTACGAGGCCACAACCAGACCCGCCACATGGATCTTGTTGCTCTCAAAGTGCTTGGGGAGGCCCTTGACGACCTCGTCCACAGCCTCTCGGGAGGGGACTCCGTAGTTGCCAACCAGAGGGAAGGTGACAATCAGAATCTGGCCCTGGTACGAGGGGTCGGTGATGGACTCGGGGTAGCCCACCATACCGGTCTGGAACACGAGCTCGCCCGCCACAGGCTTGTCGGCTCCGAAAGAGTAACCCTGAACGGCAGTGCCGTCTTGAAGCTCCAGGGTCATGAGCTTGTCCTCGGGGTTGAGGGGGGGGAAGATGGGAAGCGAGGGGGTCATTCTGGGTTAGTACATACGGTAACGAGAGGCCGAAGGTCTCGAGTGGACAACAACAAGCCATTTGTGGACAACATCAAGTCTGACAGTGAGAGACCAAGTTTGAACAAGGCAGCATGATCTGGCGGTAGCACTGGAAGCCAGTCGCTAGTAACCAATTTCCGCTGCCCTGGGGTACCAATACTAACTACTTTGGATGAGAATTGGTGGCAAATGACATTCGACGTGTGTGGTGGGTGGGTGTAAAGTGTGGAGGTTGTAGATAGCAGTAGGGTTGCAGAAGCAGCATCAGTAAGCTCAGCACAAGCAGCAACAAGAAGAAAGATGCAACAGAGACCCCACCATGGAAGTCATGGCAGTTCAGCAGCAGCTCATAGCATGTCTCCAGATCAATGAGTCAACAATTCATCTGACAGCATTTCAGCAGCAGTTCAATCTGGCAGCAGTTCAGCAGCACTTTGTCTGGCAACACGTCTGGCAACACGTCTGGCAACACTCTGCTTTAGCTAGCACATTGCGATCACTTGGACTACAAAACTAAGGTCACGTAAGGCACGCACATATCTAATTCATGCACCCCACATGACCCCAGTCATTATCACACATTTTTTTTAATAACACCCACGGCCACCACACCTCTCCAGTCGGTGTCTCTCCTGCCGGGTCCAACTCCTGCCATCACTCAGGGTTCTCTCTCATGTCGTTCTCTTCACTCACTCACTTTACTCCTTTGCTACACCTGCCGAATAGGACAAAAGATTTCGTGAGGAAGAGAGAGAGAGAGAGGAGAGGAGAGAGAAGGAGACACATGGGTCTGGCAAGCCTATATAAATATCGAGGCCCAATGAAAAAATTTATAACCTCAAGGTTTGGGTGCATGAACAGCATATTGGGACCTTACCCTGGTGGAGGTGGACTGAGGTGAAAGTGCCCAAAAACGGCTCAAATTTGGCTGGCGCGCTCTCCGCGGTGCCAATTATAGCTGGTATTTTTCCCCACTCAATTCGACCGCTTTTGAGCCACTTTCTGGCTCCTTCAAAATCAGGCTGCTCACCACCAAACGAACCTTTTCAGAAGCCGAACGCCGACAAGAACGTATCGTGGGCCGTTTGAGAGCAAATTTCCGGGAAAAGGACCCAGAAAACAAATTCACGTGACCCAAAAAACACAATTGACTGCTACTCTTGCTCAGAGTACCTCCAGAACCCGCCAAATCCCGTTCTTTTCTCGGTGGCAACTGTCCATTTTGTCAAGAACAGGACGATTGAGAAGACTTAACCTTAACGCTAAAATATTTGGAAACAATCCGAGTCATAATTGGACCCTGGAAAAAAGAGGTCCAGAGGGTGAGTTGGCGGGGGGCGGTAAAAGTTGGACTTTGGAGGTGAAAATTGGCCAGTGGCAATTTTTGGGTCACGTGACGACTACCCGACCCTCCTATTCCCCCCTCTCGAACCCCACACCTCGCCTTAGCGTCCTTCTAAAATCCAGCCAGGACACATTTCAAACCCAAATCAAATTTTTTCCACCTCTGTGCATTAAAGAGGTACGGCTGGTGATTGAGATGGCAGCGAAAAGTAACGGTGTTTGCAAAAAGAAATGAGCTTTGGAGGAGATGAGCCGGTCAATTGGGCTGTTGCCGGAGAGACGGCGGCTGTGGTTGTGGTTTCTAGTCACGTGATGTAATGTGGCGACGGCGGCTCTGTGTTTGTGGTTTCGAGTCACACACTTGACATTCAACAACATTATGGCAACCGTTTACTGTCTGAATACGGTCACACGATCGACTACAGTTGCTGAAGAAGATAAGCTCAGGTGGGTCGAATGGAAGACAATTCTGAGAGGCAGATGTGGGATATATTCCAGATCAGAAAAGAGCATTTTGTTCGCTGCGGTCTGACGATTCCAACTGTGTAATTTTCATCTCGAAATCTCTTCTCCTCGTCATTCTATCCTGGTTCTCTTCTCCGTCCCCAACCCAATCATATGCACCAATACGTGCAGCGGCTACGTTGTTTACCGAGGTCTTCCGTGGGGTACCGGTGCCGGGATTGCGTGCTTCTCTGTGTGGAGTATCGATTTCCTCTTTTCCGTCGTTTTCTCGTTGTTTTCTCGTCGTTTTTTCAGCTTTTACAGTCGTTCCTTCTATCCTCATCTACCGTGCCACAACCCAAAGTCTTGCCGGAACAGGATACCCGAAATATGCACTGGTGAGTCGGAGGTTCCTTGTACTGTGCTTGTACGGTCTACCCGAGTAGATGAGCGGGATATTGATGCGCTGCATACACCGCTTGTGTCCAATGTCTCATTTTGGTGAGGTTCGCTGCTGGAAGAAGCCTTTGGTTAGGCACAGAGAGATGCGAGGGTCCATGATACGCAGTACATGCTGTATGGTGAGTCAAAGAGAGCAGGTACGCTCGTGACTCATTCCGTGTTCTTTTGCTCTACGTATAGATGGAGTATTCGGTGTTTGGTCATGGTGATGAGTCAGCATTGGAAGTGTGCTAGAATTACGAGAGAAAGAGATCAAGAGGCGGTTTTTTAAGTCCTTGTCTAAATCTGCGCTTTATTAATAGAACAAACAAGTTGCATGCCTTTTATTGTTCCTACTGGCAGCTTTACTTCGATCTCAATGTTCTCTTCCCTGGATAGTCGTCCCAACTTTATCGAGCAAAACATTCCACTCTAGAAACGGCAAAAATGCAGATGGAAGGATGAGGCTCGGGGAAAGTGCCGAGTCTGACACTCTCATTCCACTGGCTTCACTCTGCATCTCATATCTCTCTTTTTCGCCGAGGAAACGCCTCTCACCTCATCTCGCTCAAGGTTAATTAAACTCTGAAGAATGCCGGGAAAAAAACGGCTGTGAAAAGTCTCAAAAAAGTCTCAAGTAGAGCCCGATTGGGAAAGGCAGTATTGGGCTTTTGTCTAGATTCGGAGATGCTGTTTTGGCATGTTAGAAGTGTCTTACAAGTATACTTGTAGGCTCCTTGAGATATGTGTGGTGGTGTGCTTATAGGATGAAGGCAGAGAGGTGATCTGAGAGTACAAGTATTACAAGAACTTGTAGGGTCTGCTCAGATCCAGCTGATGAGCAGCTCACTGACTTGGTTTTGTTCGTTTTCGTCACTCTCGAGTGTTTTTCCACATTTGATGACTCAGCTCATCTCTCATTGCTTGTGCTGGTTGAATGGCATAAGGATAGTCTCTCACTCCATGAAGAGCGATGACTAAGCAAAGCCAGACATGTCTTGGAAAATGGACCCAAATGCAGGGTCACGTGACCACACAGACCCATTTCATCTTTCGTTGTACTTGTAGTGTACAAGCAGAACCACTTACTTGTACAAGTAGTTCATATAGCCCTGTTTCTACTTGTACAGTACTTGTAGGGAACGATGATGTGAATACACCCACAAGAGGTCAAGACTGATTAAATAAACAAGTCCGCAGTAACAGATACTTGTAGTTACCATTACCGGTTCCAGATACTTGAACAAAAAAGGTGAAGATGTTCCAATGAACAGGTTTAAAGAACACAACACAACAGACATAGTAGAGAACCAGTCTCCAGAGTGTAGGCACAGCAAAAAGACTGATCCTTCTTTCATTTCCATCGCACTAAGTGCTCTGAAAATGATCATGTCCTCCCTTAGTTTGCCATTCCATCGCACACGTGCTCTGGAACAATAAGTCCCCTCACTCACTCCTAACTTGCCACTCCTGATTCGCCCCTGCCGAGCTTTGTTCACGCATTAGTAGATAGGCACGGTCCTCGGCTAACATGCTCCGAAACGGCACTCTTGGCGGTAGCCTGTGGGGTTTTCCAGCTACATTCGGAGTCCGAGGCGGAAGTGAACGCCTAGCGGAAGAAAGATTAGCTGTCACGTTTACCGGGGTATTTCGAGCCGCAGGATGATCGTCTAATGAAGGTCTATGAAAGTATGAGCTTCAATGTACAGTAATGAGTGTGGGTGAACAAGACACAATTACGATACTAGAATCACCCCAATACCACCAACCCTGACTAACCCTGACCAACAAGAACTCCTCTCACCCCCATTCTCCCCTCCTACGCCGCGTCCACCTTCCTTGCCACACCAGTTTTCTTGGCGAGCAACTCTGCAAAGAGGGCTTCCGAGAAGTGGACGGAAGCCAAGACGAGGGGAGGTTTGAGCTCATTCTCGGTCTCTGTGGCTGCAAAATGTTCGAATTCCGAGCCGGTTTTCTCTCGCACTTGTCCTCCCGCACGGCTACACCCGTTCTGCAACAATAAGGGTCTAGTTATCTCAATACGTCATCTCCTATAGATCACGCAAGCGCATCTAATCTATGCAAGGTTGAGCAAGTTTGATTTTTGATTTTTTTTCCCGTCTTTTGAAAACCTCGTGTCAAACCCTTGTCTCAGTTGGCCTTGTCAAAAACCCTTGTGCCGTTATTTGACCGCCAATAAGTGGATGCCAATTATTCACTTTCCCCCGTCTCATTGGCTTGTCCTAAATTTGTCTACAATTACCTTCATCACCTTAGTTTGTCTGCTTATCTAAGCGAATCTAAGCGAATATGAACAACAACTACACGCTGTAAAACGCCCTGTGGGCCCAAAGTGGCCCCATCAAACCGGAATGCCGCATCCAAACTCGGTAAAGCACTTCTCACACCACCCACAGCAGGGCCAGCACATACAGATATCATGCACGTGCATCTCTGAGGGAAAAGCTGGCGATAACAGAAAACAGAGGAAACGAGAGAGCTAGAAGGCCGAAAGTGGTATGACTGTGATCCCCAGACCCAGACGAATCCATCGGTACTACTCCCATAGCTCCAGCACCAATACTGATCCCGTTAAACCAGTTCAAACCCCGCACACACTTCCGCATCTAATCTAATCAATCAGTGTGTTGTCGCTTACAAACTCCGCATGATCGCACCGAAAGTGTACGGCTCGCCAAGCGACCAGGAGGCTGAGCATCTCCCTTGGCATTACTAATTCGTACACCATTGGTGTGAGAGGGGTATGTGGGGTAAATGGAATATTGGCGCAATTTGAGATTTAAACATACTGCTGTATTCCTCGTCACGTGACGAATCGAATGGTGCAACTCCCATGCCGATATCTCCACTATTGCACAAGTTAACATTCATACCTAGGTCATAAGATGTATCTATTACCGTCCAAACTAGTGCTATGAACAGGGTATAAAGACTATGATAAGCATAACGAGCGGATAGATATGGCGGCCTGTTTCCCCAATAACTGTCATTTTAATTCCGTCCATCATAAGACGATATACACGTGTTTTGGGGCCATCTTGCTGAGTAATGGTCCAATTTGAAAATTGAAAATACCAGTGAGTTTGTAGTCACGTGAGCAATACAACTGTGAAGCTCTTACGCTAAAATCTGTGCTCAATCGCAAACTGCCCTGCAAACTGATTTTAACTCCGTCGGAAGTAAAGAGACGTTATAGAACCACTTTTCAAACGCTAATGGGCCTCGGTCTGCATTGTAGCCTTGGCCTTAAACTGTAGGTTAAATTGTGGAAGGAGGCGTTTCTCTGGCGATCCAGAGACAGTGGAGAGAAGAGGACTAGATTACCTGATTCGGCTCATTTTTGCGAACAGATTGACATATTTACCTTCCGAATCCGAGCTCATTGACCCTCTCAAATTGTGTGGTCAAGTGTACACGGCCTAACTTTAAGACGCGCGTCGTTTGGCGACAATGAGGACCCTTCAGTTGCCTGGAATATGTCTGTTTTTGGCGTTGAAACACTCTGGGCGCATCTTCGGAGCGTGAGGAGTCCGTTTCTGGAGTCTATATTCGTGCATCTCCGCTCCTTCGCCTTCCAGCCCGGTTCTCGTTTAGCCTCCGCGGAACCAGCGGATGCAGGTTCGGATGCAAGATAATCAGTCAGGAGTGAGTAAGCGGTCAGTCAGGCCGTTCTGGCGGTGTTATCTTGACAGTAAAACACACGCCAAACATTCCTCGGCTCTCCAGATAAGCTGTCCTTGTGATTATCATCAGTCAAGGTTAAGGTGGATATTTGCGTATCACAGAGTGATATATGTTTTCAGTTTCAACTGGTATAGAGTTGGCGGAACCTAAACATAAACGGATCTATTTTTCTCGTACTAAGAGCCTGACAAGAGAGGCTCATATTCGAGCAGGGGGTCTGGGGGGCGGCAAATTCGAGAACCAGCGCCAAAGAAGCTGCGAAAACCGGCCGCAAACGCGCAAATAGCCGCCCCAGCCGCCCATCTCCCTCGAAACCTTGCCCTCTCTAAAGAATCTCAAACCCCATCTCCATGTCGTCAAAAAACCAGAAACCGTGTGGAGGCTCAGCTAAGGTTTGTAATAAAATCTAGATGCCTTGATGAATTGCATAAAGAGCGTTCAAACGCAAGATATTTGTATGACGACAGGCGGATTTTATTACATAAATCGAATCAGCAGACCCACTTTACTCTACCTTCAAATTTCCACATCCTCCCCGTGACCCAAACACTATATAAACAACATCTCTTGTCGTCCCCTTGGCACATTAAAACATGACTACCATGCATGGCCATCATAACCTAGATGAAGTATATTCCCCTTTCCTATATATCTCCAGTAGCTTCCGCCAATAATGCCCAGATTCCCACCCCGAAAAGCCCACCATGCTCCACAAGCTGCCGCTGGAACAGCTGTCGACCGTGTTTTCCTTCTGCGACTCCAAGTCGGTCGTAGCCCTCAGTCTCGTGTCTCCATACCTGCGATCCTGCGTCCAGTCCAACAGAAATGTCTATGAACGGGCCCTGGATGAGGTCTTCTTTGGCCTGACTAATAGAACAAATACCCAGACCCCCGTCAGTCAAGCGCTCAACTTCATTGCTTCTCTGGGGAACAAAGTGGACCTGGAACACGAAGTTAGCCAACTAGCCGCAGAAAAGGGCACAAAAACTCCGATAGAACCGTTCCACAACGACTACGAACTCCACAACAACGTCCTGGTCAACCCAACGGCCACCCTCGACAACTCCCTGTACAATTTCACCAACCCAATCACCCAAAATGACGACAACCTCACCTGGCTCGTCAAGGACTTTAACTTTACAACCGTGTACGAAATGAGCCTGAGAGACGGCTACCTGAAGGTCAAACACCGAGAGAACATGGAAAACATGCGCGACCACTGCGGAACGTTAGTCAGCAGAACCTCCCACCTCCAAATCGGAAGAGGCCACCTAGGACACTACAACGCAAGCAACGATACCCAAATCTTCCAGGACCAGCTGTGGATCCGCAAGAAGGAAGATCACGTGATCAAGTCCATCATGCTGCCGATCGGCTACAGTTTACCCGGGGTCGGTGTTCAGAAGCTGCAGACCAGAGTCAACAGCAGGTACTCTTACTGTCGATTGGACTCCAACGACGACTCTGCGTGGTTTCTGCTTGATTGGAACCTGGCAAAGTCCTTTTTGTTGTTCAAAACTGACAAATACAGCGACAAGATTGATCTTCATGCCGACACCGAGTCTGGATGTGTGTTCATTACCTCCAACACGTCCCTGAACACTCTCAAGCTGTTTCCTCGTATTTCGGAGCGTGAGATTACGTGGTACACTGCTCAGACGAACGACCTTCCTAAATCGTATCTGTCTCTTCAGTATGGATGTGTTGTTAGAGAAGGAAACGAGGTGACTTACCTGAAACATAAAGGAAGTATTTTGCTGGTAGGACAAGTTGAGGGAGCTACTCAGTGTTGGAAGTTCACTCGACCGTTTCTTTCCAAACTGGACGCTTATGTTAAACAGCGTCTGCCTGTTTGGAAGGGGGACTCTGAAGAATGGAGAGACTGGAAGATGGATCTCAGTGGGTACTTTTATCCCCAGAGAAGAAGAACTAGATAGAGGGATGTATGTACTTATTTATTAATGCGATTGAGTGGAAATCTGAGATGAAACACAGAGAGGTGTATAATAATGGTGTATAAAAATGATATTCTCACCTTGCTGGTTAATTTGTGAAAGTCTTGATCAAAAAGTTGTTCAAAAAGCTGCTCAAAAAGCTGCTCAACTACGCTAGAGGCTGTGAAAAGTGATAAAACGCTGAAATTAAGAGAAAAAGTCACGTGGACTTCATGAATGAGATTAAAGAGCTTCAATTGCTACTTGGCCTCTTGCTGGGTCTTCATCTATGACTGTTTGATTTTTTTTATAATATACTGATATTTTGTATATTAATAGACGGCGTAAAACTTGGTCATTGATGATAAAAAAACACTGTCAAGTGCACACATGCATTTCAGGGACTGTTTATCTCAAGTCACTGAGTTGCAATACACTCTATGTCACTGTGAACATTCAATCGGGATGATCTCCCTGTGTGGATTTATCACGATCATCAGCTGTTGGAAAGAGATTGTTTTATTTACAGTACAACAGGGCTGTATATCTGCTTGCTACCAATAACCCATTTAACAACCCACTTGCTTTCACATGTATTCATCTAAAGTCTACAGCCGATTATTCACCCTCATATCTGCATCTTCAGCCATACGCAATAAACACTCAAGAGGTCAGAATGCGATAGACTTTGCTAAAGATAAGATCATCTCGGGTCTGCGAAATCAATTGCGAACTTCTCGTTACGATATCTTTCCTCTCCATTGATACAGAGTCTACATTAGATATGATTGTTCTGTTCATACATTGCTCGAAATACAAAACTCATCACGCCACACACTTGAAAAACTCATTTCAAAGGTTCCGAGCAGATCTTATCCTGCTTCTTGTATGTTTTTGTCGATTTAATCAAGACCTTCAAGACCACACCCTCCATTAACCCAGACAAACACACATCTTCATCCCCACCCCTCCTTTTCACCCCAGGCGAACTTTGAGCAAACAAATATTTGCTCCAAATCTCAGGGCTATAGTATTTATTCCCCTGACACTCTCTTTCAGATACCAGAGTTCATCAACAAGCTTCACATACGAGGTGTTAGGTTGGACGAAAGATATGGGTGTGTATTGAGGGAGGAGGTACTAATTGGACTCGTCTAGGCCGTTCTATAGCTCATGATGTATACCCTCCCACTTTCAGCATGTCTATAGCACAATTATTGGCAGAGTTAGAATCCGAACACCTACGGGTTGTCCTCTCATATGCCAGGTGATCACCCAGATGTAGCCATTTTTGGTATCATTCGAACGAGAATCATCTCCTCCATTGACACATCATAATGAAACATTCTCAAAACTCACCACTATTCCATCTCAAGTTCTGTCCGCCCTGCCGGAATTAAAAACACACTGATCCCCCTTCTCCCAAGCACATGATGAGACTGAGGTATTATAAGATTCCATCACACACCTTGTAGTAGCAAGTAAGGGAGATGAAACAGCCTGAGATGTCTTGTAGTCTCGTACTGTTCCATCAGGTGCCGTTGCTGGTGTACACTTCTTCCTCAATAAAAAAATACTCATTTCCCTGTCGTATCACCATTTACTTACCCTCCTCAAGTAAAACTCACTCTACGTCAAGTAGATTACTCATGCACCTCACACCCCCAACAAACTCCCAACAAACCACTACTAATCAAAAACTTCATTCACCGACCGGCATCCGACCAAAAGATTAATACTCCTCGGCGGCTTCGGTCACGTGACGCCAAGAAACGGCGCGCCTCTCGGATGGTGTGAGGATGGTGTGACTTGTGCAGGTGACTCCAAACAGCCCACTATTCTGTAATCTGAGACCATTTCTACGTGATTTGCAATCCCCCACAGCTCGCTCAAAAGTGCTCAAATCTCGTCGCGAGCAACACAGACGTATTTCCGAGAATTTTCTCAGCCAAACCATACCCACAACGCCCCCACTCGGGCCCCTCTCCGAGTGAAAACGCTCCGCCACGAGTTTATCACCAGGATGCGTTTTTTAAGCTTATTAGAGCGTTCTATACGGATTTGAGATGGCGATAGTTGGAATATTTCGGTGGATATGGGAGATATTTGGATTTGAAGACCACCAATGAGATATTCACACCCGCAGCATTACAATGATATCTTTATTGTTCATTTCCGATGCCTACAACACCCGGAAGTATATAACTCCGAAATACCTTCCTATGCTCAAATGAGACCTCCCCTCATCTCAGTTCAACCTTGTCAAGCGTACAATAGGCACTCTCTCTTATCGTATTAATACCGGCCTCTTGGCACTGTACTTGTAAAAATAACCCCTTCAGCTATACTGTCACCTCTTCACTAATACTAACAACATGTCATACAACACCGAAGCTCTGGAACGCGGCAGGGCGTTTTTCGACCGAATGAAGACCCGTATGACCATTCAGACAGACACTACCGACAAGGAGGAGTCGTGCATGCTTCAAGACTCCCTCGTCAAGTACTATGTTACCCGAAACAAGCCTATTCCAGAGTGGCTGGAGTGTGAAGAGACCCGAGAGTCGCTGGAGAGACTCAAGATCAGAGATCCAGTCCCTACAGCCTCCTCCGTCTCGGTGGCATCCACCCAGCCCATCCAGATCAACTCGTCGACCTCAGATGTCCCTGATCTCACATACAGAGGCCGATCTCCTAGTCCCACCAGTCCTCTGACTCCTACTTCACCTTCCTTCACCAACCAACAACGACGTCCGTCTCTCAAGTCCAGTCCGTCTCAATTGCAGGACATTTACGCTAGACGGGGCTCCAGTACCGACGTGAGTCGCCAGAACTCGGTCACGGGCTTTGAAAAGTACGGACGACCTAATGGGTACCAAGAAACCCGCAACGCCAGGGTCCCACCTCCCCTGAACCAAGAATCGACAGAACGAATGCGAGAAAAGCTGCGAAACCTGTCGCGAAGCAATTCTGTCCGATGTCACTAGGTGGTTTCACTAATGTAATGTTTAATCAGATTTAACAACTTATAGCAAGGCAGAAAGGGGTAGGCTGTATAGTGAGGTTTGAGAGCTTGAGTAGGCTTGAGTGGGGCTGTGAAAAAGAATTAGAGACACGTATCGTGACCACTGAGAGGGGCACATAACTGTATATCTTGTAGTTTGTGATTATACATACCCGTAGTGGCATAATTATTACTTATACACTTGCTAGCTGATAAGGAGAAGGGTGGCAAGGAGATGGAGCCATAAGGAAACAACGAGAACTTCGAATTCCTCTTTAATGGACTAGTTGTAGCTGGTTTAAGCCGGAGCTGACACTTCTAATCGCCTGATTCCAATTTTAACCCACTTCTCGAAATGGTAAATGACTGAAAATTTAGTATCCAAAATAGCAACACTAGCAATATAGATACAGCAATGAAGACTTCGATAATGGATATTAACAATTGAGGCGATTCTAATTCTCTAGTTCTCCTTCATTTTCCCATGCTACTTCTTCTCACAGGTCTCACCTTAGTAATACTCGGAGATGGAGAAAGATTTCCAAAACTCGAACCAGAACCCCCACAACCAATAAAAAAGTAGTATCCAGCTGCTCCTATCACAGTCCTTAACTGCCCTATCACATTTTCCAATTCATTAATCTCCCCTATCTCCCCTATCAATGCCGTTTCTCTACGTCCAGTAGAGCCCCACAAGGCACCACCAACGTTCCTGAAACAACTCTACTGCCCATCACCGTTGTTCACGTGACCAACCGTTGCCTCTTTTGTGCTCCTCGATCTCTCCCACCTTCCTAAACTGCTTCTAACAAGGTTCTTATCGTGCTTCCCGCAACGTGAGAGGACGCTGATACGAGCCTATTCTGTGCCGTTGGGAGGCCCGAAAAAAGATTGGCAGAGTCTATCAGCTCGGAAACAGACGGGATTTGGCAACTTTGATCTGATATTTGTCTGGAAAAAGCTTTTCCGAGAAAAAATTAGACCATCAAATTTTTCAGCTTAGTAAGAGGTATAAGTGAAGTAAAACACGAGTCCCGAGTAATAGAAGAGATGGGATACAGAAATAAAGGGCTGAAACCTGTCGTGTATACCATTTTGACGACTTTCGATCGCTTTTGGCTTAGTTTTTCTCATGTTTTGGCTGAATACATATCTTAGAGGCTTGCACCTCGCTGACTAAGCAAGATACAACTATCATACTTTGTCAGCTTGTCAAACACGTGACCCTCTACACCCCTATAGTCCTCACTTACTTTTCCCATGAGTTTTGCGCCATTCATAGCTCTTTATAGTCTAATCATGACCTCACCCCTTATTAGGTAGATTTCCCGATTAGTCAGCGAAATACTTGTCAGATCGCCCAGAAAACTGCACCACGTGATTCGCAGGCCTCGGTTTACTCGCGGTACGAATTTTGGGCTCGATCAAAAAATTACGTAATCTGTCCAGTATCTTATGTAAGCCTCTCCTCTCCAAATCACACAAGCTAACTTCCCAGCATGTAACGCAATGTAACAGTGGTGGATGCATATACACAAACCGACTTTGAATTCCTTTTTTAGAGCCTTACCCCACAGAACAGCAAAGTTGGAAATAATTTAAATTTCGAGTCGGATTGAGTTCAGGTCTGGGGCAGTTTCGATAGCCGAACAGCTCTCAGAAATACCTCAAAAGCAGAGACCGTCATTGTGGCGCACGGGTGCGTCTTTTAGTCGCGTCAGAGTGCATTTTTACGGCTCAAAATAGCCCCCTTAGGCGGCTAATATGGACCCTTCTGTAGTCTGCTGAATGAAACTCTATTACCCCAACATATCGACGCGGCAGGAGAGATGAATCGAACTTTTCAGAGCAATTGGAGAGCCGCAGGAAGGCGTTTCTTTGTCACAGCCCGTTGCTTTGTGTTTATCCGTGTATCTATCGTGTACATATGGTTATAGGGGACGATCTGTGTATCTCGGCGAGTTCTCGGAGAAAGAAGTTTTTGAAACCACAGTGGTACTCCCCAGACTAGGAGCTATACGAGGGTAGTTTCAGCTAGTCTGTAGCACGCAAACTACCCCGGTTTGACGGAACTCATTCTTCAAGGGTCTCGGAACTTTACATTGTTCAAGAGCTTAACTTTGACAGCCTTGGGGAAGGAGATGTAAATTATGTCAAGAAAGAGAGAGAAACGTACAGGTTTTGCATAGCGATATTATTCCACACCCCATTGTTTCTCCTGTCGACTTTCAGAGCAAAATCTCTGCAATTGCACCTACCCTTGTGGGTCAAAATCCGACGACAAAGCCTATACCTGTTGACTCTAACACTGTTGGGAATCGTGGGGTAGCAGGGCTGGATGGCGCAATAAGTTAGTGTGGGGGAATTAAGGCGATGAGGATACGTTTACTAATTGAGACCAAAAGCGTTGGGTGAACTTCGCCAAGAGCCAGCGTTATTATCGGGTCTAGACCAAGCAGTGTAGACTCAACACGAACAGTGGTCACGGATTAGAACAGCCGGATTAGCTGCCTACGTATGTACAAGTACATGTACCCCGGATTCCAGACTGCTTTAGTGCTATGCACCGAGCCCCCGAGAGTTGCTTGAGTTTCATTTCAGGGTGGAAGCGGTAACTGTAACTAGTTAGTTGGTGTAAAAAGTGGAGAAGTGTTAATGGTAAGAAGATTGAAGTTTGAGATATGTGTGGAGTATACGTGATCTGATCGATCGATTGATGTGGTTCTCTACAAATAGTATATTGCAAGGTAAATATCGTTCAGAACTGCACTATAAGTTCACACACCATCTATTCAGTTGAGACTTACAAAACAGACCAAGTGAGGGCATCAATGATGATCCATGTCATACAACTTATAAGTGAAACTGTTCTTGTGTGTTAACATATTTACGTATTTAATTTCTCTGTTGCTGGTCATAAATTTGCCCTAGAGTAAACAGTTGACTACAACACGTCTACTACTTAACGATCTTCACAATTCATTAAACATCTCACAAATACTTAACAAACTCTAGTGAACCAGTCAAGGCCGAGTGTTTTGGAATACATCATCTTTACAAGTCTCGTTTTTACAACTCTTCATACACCAACAATCTCACTCATTCCTTGCAAAAATCATTATTATAAATTACTAAACCAAACACTAATTTACTGCTTCTTAGTCTTCTCAGCCATGTACTCGAAGAAAGCAAACTGGCCAGGGTTGGCACCCTTCTCGTAGACGAATCGGCCAGCCAGGTAGGAGCCGAAGATGGCCTTGAGGTAGGACTCGGGCACTCGCTTGAGAATCACGTCCAGACCAATCTCGTTGACCAGCAGCTTGGGCAGAGCCTCATGCAGAACCTGGTTTCGGAACTCAACATCGTCCCACAGAGTAGAGTTCTTGAGCTCGCCAGACAGATCGTTGATGGCGTTGGACAGGTCGTCGGAGAGAATGGATCGGGGCTTGCCGGTCTTCTCATGCTCTCTCCAGATGGCCTCAAACTCGAGTCGGGCGTTGTTCTGGATGATGGACTGCACCTCCTTGACGTAGGCCTTGTAGAACTCGGGCACAACGCCGTCTCGGATGCACATGTCCCGGGCGAAAGACTCGTCGTCAAAGGCCAGAGAGGCGAGAACCTCGAGGGAAGAAGAGGTCACACCACCCTTGTTGGCAGAGGCGTCCTTGTAGACAACGACACCGGCCTCCTCAAGCCGCAGCTTGGCCTGCTGGGTGATGAACAGGTTAGCACCCTCGACGAGCCACTTGATCTTGGGCTTGCCGTCAACAAACAGCTGGTTGACGTTGTTGATGTCAATGGCCTCAGGTCGGCCACCGCAGGGAACAAACATGTCAACAGCCTCGCATCGCAGATGGTAGGTGTTTCGGAACTGGGTACCGTTGGACACAACCTCGCCGGAGGGCAGGGTGACGTCGCTGTCGTCAACAAGAACTCGGTATCCCTGGGGAGAGAGCTTGGAGACATCGTACTCGGAGATCATGACTCGTCGCTTGGCCAGGCCCAGCAGCTGCTCTCGGTCAAGTCCGTTGGGGTCGTGGAGAACACCGGCACCGTCAATGATGGTGGTGTACTTCTCGGCAGAGAGGAGAATCTCGTTGGATCCAAGATCACCGTCGGGACCACCGGTCTGCTGCTTTCGCACAGTAGGCTGGTCAATCTCGAGCTTTCGGTAGATGCCCTTGACGTACTCTCGCACGGACAGAGAGGTCATGCCGTACTCGTCGTGGGGAATACCACCGAGAGAAGGAGACTTGCCGGTGAAGAAGGACTTCCACCAGGGAGCACCTCGCTGCTTGGCGTGCATGGTGGCCCAGTTGACCAGACCAGCGGTGTTCTCATCGGGACCCATGAACAGAATCTCGGGAGAGCCGTGCAGGTCGACAATGGGCTCCTTGATGCCGGGGGTGTCGCCCTTGAGCAGCAGATCGATGATGGAGTCAATGTACTTGTGGAAGGCAATGGTGGCCTTGTCCTGGTGCTCGTTGTTGAGCAGAATGACACCCTTGGAACCACCCTCGGGGATATCCTTGTTCTTTCGCTGCTGGGTGTTGGCGAGGTTGTAGTTCTCGTCGAACATGGATCGAGCGTTGATGGAGTAGGCCTCTCGGTTTCGAGACTTGACGATTCGAATGCCGCCTCGGGCAATGTCGGCGAATCGCAGGTGGAAACCTCGGAACTCCTGGCCAACGACAAGGAACATGCCGTAGAGGGGCTGGGGGTACTCGGACTCGGGGAGGAAGTCGGGGGAGAGTCGGAACGACAGAGCGACCTTGGTGGGGGTGTAGAAGTTGGTCTTGAGCACGTGGGTGTTGAAGGTCAGGAAGGCCTCCATGACCATGGCCTCGTGGTCGTTGGCAGCGTTCTTTCGGATGAGCTTCTTGAGATCCTCGGTGGACAGAACGGACTGGGTCTGCAGTCGCTGGTACGACAGAGTGGGCAGGAACGAGTCGCCCTCGGACTTGGACTGGATGTAGTGCACGTCGGCAAACTGCAGGTACATCTGCTTGACCACGTCGAGCTGGTTGTTGATCAGCTCAAACAGGTAGTCTCGGGTGAAGGTCTCCTGTCGCAGACGTCGCTTGAGCTTCTCCAGAATCTCCACGTGCTCCTTGCCGGTGCCCAGCATCTGCTGCAGAGTGGTGTACTCAGATCCGAGTCGGTTGAGGAAGTGCTGCACGAAGATGAAGGCGCAGTGGGCGTAGATGGACTCCTGCAGCGACATGTCGCCTCGAGCAAAGTGGTGCTTGAAGGCGTTGTTGGGCAGGCAGAACAGCAGAGAGGCCTCCTTGACAATCTGGTGGATGGAGTTCTCAATGGGAGGGTACCGCTTCATGGCCTTGATCTCGTCGGCGGTGTTGGCGGTCTGGGGGAAGGCGGGAGCCAGGTACATGGAGATGATGGTCACGCCGTTGGAGAACTGCTCCACGTACTTTCGGGTCGAGGTGAGGCCGTAGAAGTGGTACAGATCGGACAGCGCCGAGAAGTAGCCGGGGGTGGTCTCCTGCTTGTATCCAATGATGACCCGTCGCTCTCGGGAGCCGTCAATCTCAAACATCTCGATCACGGGGCCCTCTCGCTGGACCACCTGGTTGACAATCTCCGAGTAGATGGCTCGGGTGTACTCGGTGGCCTTCTCGTAGAAGGTCTTGTCGGAGATCTTGGCCAGATCGGTCTCGCCCTCCTTGGGGTTGGGGTCGATGAAGTCGCACTTGTACACAAAGTAGCATCGCAGGGCGCCGTCTCCGGGAATGGAGTCGTTGGTGGCTCGGAAGGTCTCGACTCGGAACTTGCCGTTGGGGCTCGACAGGTACTTTTCGTCGATTCGGGTCTCGTACTGGGGGCCCTCGAGGTTGGCGGTTCCGGGGTTGGAGGTGTCAATGTAGAAGGCGTGGGCGTCGTCCTCTCGCACCAGCTGGATCTCGAGCTTCTTGTCAGTTCGAGCGTAGGCCGCGACCTTGGCGGAGTACAGGGTGTGGATGTAGGACACAATGTTGTCGATGGACTCGGTGGCAAAGAAGGAGTCGTCGATCGACAGCTGCTCGTAGAACCACTTGGTCTCGTTCTCAATCAGGTTTTCGGGAATGAAGCCCTTGACGTCAATGGCGTCCATAACTAGGTTAGCATATTGTTTGTTACGTGGATACAGATCAGCTGACTTGATCAATTCTTTGATCTCATCTGACCGTCAATCTCTTGAGCGTTGGGTAATCTGTTAAGGAGGGATTCTGCACATTATGGGATTTCCCCTCACGTCTATTCGCGTAAGGACGAAAAATGGACAGATTCGCACTCCACTTGACACGATTTCTCACCACATGACACCACTGCTGCATGACACGCCTGAGCTGCAGTGTCGATTGCCGCAAGACACAGACAGAGAACAGTCAAACATAAGATCACGCCAGATTGCAAAATCCAGATCGCAACATGGCAAATCTCCAGATCGCAAAATGGCATAATCTCCAGATCAGCTGCAATTCGCCGATCCAGCCATCAGATCAGATCAGATCAAATCACAGCAACGTCTGGGAGTTCGTGTTGGTCCCTAAATCACAGAAACACCTGCGGTGTTCCTGTTCGTTCTGTTCGTCTACTCACCCTTCTCCATCTGGGAATCCTTGCCGTCGAACAGAGGCGAGTTGTAGCCGGTCTGGTTCTTGAGCACGTTGTTTTTGACCACCTTGAGCCCGTTGTTGTGGGCCAGGTGGGCTGCTGCGGCGTTGAGGGTGTTTGTGTTGGTGGCAGCCTGGGGCTGGTCACCTACGGGAGTGGCAGGCATGGTTGTGTGTGGGGGTTGGGGGGTTTGGTTTTGACAGTGGCACTGGGCTCCTGGCGAGTATATATATAGTGGTTCCTCCCAAGCACGGTTTCCTTCCCCCAAGCCGCTGGCACTTTGACTTTGTGTTTTGGCCAACCCCAAAAAACACAAAAAGGCTTTTGGCGTGCATGCAGCTGGAGAGCCCTTTGTGGCACACTTCCGAGCCTTGAACCTTGTTCGCCGAGCGCTGGCGACCGCGAGTCTCCAAAGTGCACCAACATGTAACAAAAAAGACACGACTCGAAAATAGCACGCATGGTGAACCCAGAGATGTAAGGTGAGTTTCGCTAGGGGTTGTTGAAGAGTGTTATTTGGGGGGTGTTATTTTTGGACACAGGACCAGTGGAATTACAGGTATGTCCGTACTTGTGCTCACCTCGGAGTTATCACCACCACAACCACAGTCCCATGCTGTATCGGTACTATTCCTCAGGTCATAGGTCACAGTCATCACGATACTGGCTATAGTTGTCCACACCTGACTTCTCCCAAGACGGTAACCTTGCACAGACGCTAACATTACATTTCATACATATGGCGTACCCCACACACTAGCTCTCATCGCTAACGGCCCAAGAACTTTGGTTTTTCTAGGAGAGACACCAAGGTAAAACTGCCGCTTCAATAGCCGGGTGGTGGTTTCTGTGAAGTCTCCTGCTACTGTAGTCTACGGATACGTATCCATTGGGGTGTTAGGGTGGCTACTGTACGTCCGTACTTGAACATTAGTAGGACACTATTAGCTACTCTTAGTAAGCACAACTACACGACTAGCTCTATAGCAATGGCAAAACTAAACAATCTCGGTTTCACCATTGCTTTTGCCATTGCTTTTGCGGCTTTCGTCCCTTTGGCCATTTCTTTTGCTCGCACCCAATCTCCTAAAAGAACTGAGGTCTCGAAGCCCTTCAAGTCTCTTCCCAAAAAGGCAGGCCAACCTTGACGACAGTATTATGCGCCACAGTAGCTGGAGGTTCAATACGGTTCATACGTTGAGCTGCCGTATGAGCGAGGAGTTTTCTCCTGTTTTCCATTTTCCATTTTCCACAGCTTTTTTCACTCCATCTTCCACATCCTACTTGTACATACATATCACGTCTCCTACCGTCAGACGTCAAAATAGTGAAATAGTGAAGATGGTAAAAATAGACAAATTAGTCAAACAGACAAATTAGTCAAACAGACAAATTAGTCAAACAGACAACTTAGTCAAATGAGTCAAACAATCAGCCAACAAAAACAATCAGCCAACAAAAACAATCAGCCAAAAAAACCAAAGAAAGTAACATACCCCATACCATACAAATAATACCCGCCTACTATGCCCCATCTCACTGACCCCACACTTGTGCCGGGTAACCTGGGGAAACTAGGTTTTGGAAAAAGCCAAATTTCGCCCCCCGAGTTTCTCCTTGAGGCAGTTATCTGCGACCCACTGTGGGCCCGGAACAACAGCTTCCGGAGTCAGAAACACCCGGAACAAATCGCATATCCGTACGTACACAAAACCCGGTTACCAACCTGCCTCCCCTCTCCACAACCTCCCTCTCCACAACCTCCCTCTCCACTGCCCACAGGCCTGCCCCTGGTCCAAAGGTCCGCGTGCACCACCTCGCACATTTGGTGCACGGGATTCATTTCGAGTTTGGTGGCAAACATTTTGGTGCACGATTTTTCTTGTGCGAAGACGGCGGTTAAAAACGGAGCTTTGGGGCACATTTGGGGGGAGGCCAACGAGGGGAAGAAAAAAAAAGAATGCACGGCTCTCTCAAGGGTTGGGGTTGCATTAGTGGGGTCCGTTGCAGCAGCCCCAAAAACTCACCTCCACCAGTTGGTGATAGTTCCCAAAAGTTAGGCACGGTGAAAAATGGAAAATGGAAAATGGACAAAAGCCGTGCATGCCAGCAGACGATTTTCGTGCCAAGCTAAACAAAACGTCGAAAAGAAAGACCGGGCTTATCTGTGGCCAATGGAAGCGTCGGGATACTGCGAAAAAGACGACGAAACGTGATTTCAACGCTCGACCTCGGCTATCAACAAGGAGAAACTCGTTTAAGCATTGCCGAATCAGGGCACGACGCTGACCGTGTACATTATCGTGTGACTCAGACCATTGCACGTAGTGCGATGGGATGACCGATATCGGAGCACACATTGGAAGGTCAGCTCAGTTAAAAGTCACTTTGGTCACGTGACAGAAGTTATGTTAGATTAGTACTCTCAGTCACGTGACAGAAACATACCAGTCTAATCCTCCCAATCACGTGACCCTCCTCCTCTCAACAGACCGTCTAATTACTCGATCCCTTTTCAGCGTGAAAAGATTCTACTGTACAAGTAGGTTTTTCAGACTGAAAATTTCATCGTGCGGCGGACCTGTGCGGCTTAAATGATGACGTCATCCTGGAGTGATCTGGGCGGTATTTTGGGGACTACAGTACTTCCTTTGAACGAGATTTTCACGCAGATTACAGCTGTAAAGTCGGATTTGACGTGGCTCTTTTCCCCGTAGAGAAATCTGCCTTTTTGTACCAACCTCTCACTCCGCTCGTACCTTAACTCTGTCAATCAGAGACAATCGACAACAATGGCGGTCGGAAGGTCGGAACGACGATAATCACATGTTCCGTGGGGTCGCAGAAGGGATTCTGGAGTCTGGAGAGTGCAGGGTGTTTCAGCTGTTTCAGGGTTGTCACAGGTGGATGAAGGGAATGATAGTCACGTGAGAAGAGGTGGAGGGGTATGTAGATGAGTGGAGTGGAGTGGACGCTTGGCAGAATTGGTTCTAAGTGTTTAGTTGGTTCTAAAGTGTTTAGTTGGTACAGCACTTCTAGATGGAGTTATAGAAGGAGGAATGGTTTGACTAACAGGTAGAGTGATAGAGAGCTGATAGGAGGTCAGAAAGGTCAGTGTTTGTTAATTAGGCTGATGGATGAAATTCTGGTGTTTGTAGATAGTTCAACTGTTCATGTTGATTCGGTAGTGGTGTTAAAATGGCTTAGTAATCAAAGACTTGAAAGACGAATATATGAGAGTGGAAACTGAAGGAGCTTTGAAGAAACTGCTGATGTGGTCCAACTACTCGATTAATTAGAAATACTGGCTCTATGAAGTGAACAGTTTCGTTTTTTACACCTTTACTGCCTCTTCTCTTCAGTGTATTCACTACTAGGAGATGAACCTGTTAAAAGATGGTAAAGTAAGGTGACAAGAAGATAATGAGCTTCTCAGTATGAAACAGAAGACAACTGAACGTTAATTATCAGTGCTGAAAGCTCATTTGAGACTTCATTACATGTTAGAATACAACTGAAGTGCTCAAAAGGACTGGAATAGCAGAAAAGGTGAGGTAAAATGACAAATAGGAGATATTTACATGCACCAAGTTCTTAGATCTTGATAGTTCGACGATATGAAAAACCCAGACAAATTCCATCCCATTATGTCTTGTATTAAGCAATATATGGTGTTTCTTCTAAAACCCACTCAAGAAGTCATCATCGAAAAATATCAAAATGTGAAATAAGAGAGATATGACTGGGAAAAAGTAGGTGTAGATAAAATAGAGGCGACAAAATCATGGAGAGGTATTTTCATGTCATTTGAACCTCTACATAGTGCTAAACAGTGTTATTAATTTCTGATTAGTCAGAATCGTAAGATGAGTCCTACAAGCTGAGATAGTTCTTAAATGAGTAAGGAGAGTTCGCCAAACTGTTTTTGCCAGGTAAATGGGCAACAGATTAGCTCTTTGTTGGATAATCATTGTTATTACTGACTCAATACTATTTCCAATTCAAGCTGACGTCTGAACATAGAGAATGGAATGCAACAAGCCACTCTGACATGATTATACAAGTAGAAGTTTAATTTTATCATTTACTGACTATGAAAAAGCATTTGGCGAGTTCTCATGAGTTTTCTATGTTTTTCGACGCAGTGAAATCAGATACTGATTATGAGTGACACTAGCTTTTCGTAAAACTATCCAATAAAACGGAATTCATCATGTATAAAACGCTTGAGTGGGAAGCACAGCTGTCTGTATCTACATATAACTGTATCTCAAGTCTAGATACAAAACAATCAAGACTAATGGGTGAAGTTCAAAATTTTACTTGCTGACTAATCATACAAAACCTGAGATAACTTTGCCGAAATGGATGTAATGAGCATGTTGACACTGTAGAAGGTTTCATTATCAGCTAAATGTGTTCCCTGTATACTGCTGATGTCTCTTTTCTCATTTATTGTCCTTCTGGTTATCATATTCGTACCACGAGGTACAATCCAGATTAGAAAGATTAGAAGAGGCTTGGAGATACCGAAATTATTTTCGACAAATGAGGCAGTAGATTAATACTAGCCAATAAATGGAATGGTGAAAACTGTTCAACGACAGCACCTTACATTACCAGTCTAGAGTAGTTTCAAGTGTTTGGAAGATACGTATAAGAGAATCAATACATAGTGCTCACCCTGCTCAAAATTGACTGAAAGTGACAACAGCCAATTGATTCACCAAGTGTACAATGCTCTAATCAACTCAGTATTCAAATATTGCTGGTGATCGATGCAGTACGTTACTTATATCTGACCACTGGTGTGTAAGAGGTTGAGGGGGTTCATGAGCTGGGAAAACGTTGTCACATAGCAAAAGTGAGTCAGAATGCAATCTAAGACGTCTCCAACCAAATTTTGAAGTGGTTCTGCTGTTAATGTTTGAAATTGTCTGTTTTTCTTACCATTCTTCGATGACCATCAACTTACTACAATATCGCTAAGAGAAGCTCGAAAGTAGAAGTAAAAAGAGAAATACAATGTGGAAATGTGACAACTTTCAATACCAATCAAATCTGTCAAGTCCTCAGTCTTATTCCATGACTTTTATACGAATTATGATGACTATTGAAAGAATATTGAAAGAGCATCCAAACTGATGTTCTTTTCGTATGATAAGCATGAACTAAAACAGGAGTGCTTCATTGAATGACGATACTCGACTCGAAAGTTATTAGCTAATCATATCTAGTCATTCATACTGTTACTACTCTCATTATTCATCTTGAGATTGATACACTTTCCACTGTGCTCAGATGTCGAATATCATTTAAGACACTCAAAAAGAGCTCTGATAGTAGTGCCGCAACCGGAAGTGCAGTGGAAAAGTCCTCATATTTCCACCAGTTTCTTCATGGACATGTCTTTGAAGAGACTGTCTGCTTTACCAATGAACATCACGAGGAGATACACATGATATAAAAGCTCAAATGGAAAAAGACTCAAAAAACCCCTCTCTTCTGTTTCTCCACAGTACTCAACCCTTTCACTCTTTCTTTCAACTGTTCCAATCACTGAATAACCACTGTATTCTCTATACTTAGTCAGCACAACTCTGAATATAGATTCCAAGAGTTAATGTAGTTATTATGAGGGATATATTTCAAGAGAGCTTCTACAGAGCTATTAAAACACCCTGATATCATTAGTTAAGCCCACAGTTCATTTTTGGTGTTATTAAACTGTGAACATTCACACCCTTTTTTGATATCACATAAATGAATATAAAAAGTAATAAAACTGCATGAAACCTACCAAAAGGAGTAGATATGTCAGGATCCATCTCTTATTGACTGCCTCTCTAAATTTTGACATCATTGAATAACTACAGTACGAGGTACAGTGTCTGACATCTGTATACACTGGTTGAAACTTCTCTGAGCTCCAAATGTATCACCAAACAAGCAAATGTTGCCAAAATGAATTCCAATAGCTAGTTTGAGAGACATTGAAACATCTCAACATGTTCTTGAAGTTATTAGAATGATATATTGAGACACTTATCATACATTCACCTTAGAACTCACCCAAAACAAGATAAGACACCACAACTTCAATATGCGATAGAAAACTTTGTAAACTTCACCAATTCACACTCACACCTCCGTCTATACGCTGATCAACTCCCTGTCTCATTTCCGTCTTCTTTGCTTCTTCCTGCTAACATTGACTACCAATATCATAAGCAGCCATCCAATATCAATCTCAACTGTGCACTGTAGAGCTGCTAGTCTGCCAGACATCAGCCCATTCCCTACCTCTTGCCAGCCAACCACTCGATATAAACTACTGCTCGCATAAGCAGCCAGAGATGCCCTAGCATGTGTTTTATGCATTTGAGGAGTGTGAGGTTGGATAGAGAAGGTGGTAACCAATACTACCAGTAGTAACAGTTGAAAGTCCTTAGAACAGTAGTCAAGTTACCAAGTATCCATTCTTCAGATTGCTCCATTTTTATTGTTTTTTCTGTTGTTCCTTTCTGTTTTTTCCTTCTTTTTTTTTTCAAATACTTCTCTTCTACGACACCCCCTATAACAAAAGAAACGACTTGCGGGAAGAGCGGCTAGTGTTTGCTTTTTCGACGATGATGGCGGAAGCAGGGTGTCTATCAAAAGCAATAACGGGACTAGGAGTAGTGAGTACTAATATCTCTCATTGACTGAGGACATACTTTTCATATGATGATATTGTATCAAATGTCGTATATGAACAGCTCCAAGATACTACAAGAGTCTCAAAACTCACATTACTCACTCACTCACTCACTCACTCACTGCCAACTTCGCTTATTTGTCGTTACTTTTTGTGCTGCTTTTCCAGCATGACATTACATTGCCTGAAGTAAGACCCTGTAGCAGCCATCATATGGCCAAAAGTAACGACGACGGTGTCAAAAGTAACGTGACCTTGGGTCTGGATTGGGCAGTTGTAAACAGACCAGAAGGAGGTAGTTTTGTGATTCTACGACTTTTTGTTGGAGAAATGAGATGAGGCAAAATTGTTTTATGGCAATCAGGAAGCGCTTATTTCCGATACATGTCAAAAGTCGTATCAAAATGATGGGAAAATCACCCCAGATCTAATGGTGACACTCTCGAGCCTGTCAGATTACTCCGTCCTGAGTTGTACAACTTGCGCTGTTCTTCAAAAATAAGGTGTACCCTAAATTACGTAATCATTACGTAATTAACGAGCCGCACGGCTGGGGGTGGGCTTTCAGGCCCTCCTGAAATGGGGATATAATGGAGGGATTTGGCTGAAACTCAAAATGCAACATTCCAGTGAATGAAGAATGTTATATTCGGAGCCAAAAACCCCAAAGAAGAATATTGATAGAGATATGTTTTGTTGATCAATCTCAACTGGGGCTAAGTAAAGTACTTTAACCCAAGTATTAGGCTCAGTACAATGGGGCCAAATTCTAAGTGGCTCAAGTAATACCGAACTCAAATCCCTTTGTGCCAGAGGATCGTTCTTGTCTCACTTCAGGAATCACCAGTCGTTGAATAGAGACCTCTATCTTCAACCATATAACAATATCTCTGGCTGTTGATGATTTAGACAAGTCCATGACTTAGTGAGATAGGTTCAATGAAGCTCTTAAGCACCTATATCCTAGGAGTACAACGAGGATCCAGTAAACTGAAATCTAATCATATCTACGGTACACAATCTCTTCGATCTTTTCTGGGCATCTTTTTCGTCATTGTCTTATCGTATTCACAACTGTTGAAGAAACGGATCGTGGGTTACTATTGTGAGTATCACTATTAACGACATACTATCAGCAGTTTCTTTGTGTTGTTAGGGACTTATTACTCAATGTTATTTTGGTATTATGACTCTGTTCTTCCGTAGCCCTTTGTTTCTGCTGTCTATGATTGTCTACACTTCTAACTAGTATGAGGTTCCTTTGTTAAGTATTACTTGCTATTACTGGTTCCTTTGTTAAGGAATTACTTGCTATTACTTGATACTATAGAACATCCGATAGACACATGACATCGATCTCTCCGATTACCATCGTTTAGTTCATCAACACTCGTAGTTTAGCAGTATTTTTGGTGATATTTTTGGTGATAAAATCGACAAACCAGAAATCCCAGAAAATCAAAATAAATCCAGAAAATCAAAATAAATCCAGAAAATCAAATAATCTCAGAAAATCAAAATAAAATCCAGAAAAATCCAGAAAATCAAAATAAATCCCAGAAAATCCCAGAAAATCAGAACAAACCCCACACACTCCAAAGAAACCCCAAATAATCAAAACAAACCCCTTCTCAACATCTTGCCACAACCCCACTTTCTCATTCCACACCCTTGCTCCAAAACGCGACGCGTTTCTCATTCCTCTCTATTGCTTCGTTGCGGTCTTTTCGATGCTCTGCATGCAGCAACATTGGTGTAAAGTAAAGCGAGCGGAAAAAAACGCTCCAAAAGCTGGGGAAATCGGTAAAAAAAGACGAGAAAAGTACCGGTAGATAGCCCTCGTCGGGGGCTACAAAATGGTACAATTCCCATCGTCATATCTTCTCTTTTGACCCCAAATATGGCTCCCCATTTCACGTACTTCTCAGAAGTAACATGCACTCCATGCAGTTGCAACAATAGCGCTCATGCTAAGGATAGCGTTAGAACCAGAGTTCCGTGAATTGAGGTCAATCGGATACGACTTTGACGGCAGCAAAGTGGTGACGACAGAAGTCATGTGGTCACGACATTGACAATGTAGTCACGACATTGACAGTGTAGTCACCACAGAAGCAATGTCGTGGCCACATGTAGTCACCACAAAAGCAATGTAGTCACCACAAAACCCATGTGGTCACGACATTCGCAGCAGTCACTACCTCATGTAGTCACCACAGAAAACATGTATCCGTCGGTGCTGTAACCATAACCTCTCCCCGACTAACCCCGCTCATCTCATTGCTCTAGACCGTGGCATGGTCGCATTAGGCAGCTATTCCGCCTATTTGAGGTCACAGCGCGACATAACCTATGTGACAAGACCGAAACACGCTAAACTAGTGCCACGACCGCGTCTCCCCAGGATTTACCGGTATTTGCAGCTCGTTTAGACCAGGTTTATTGCTATTTGGGTCTCTGCGACCAGCCCGGACTGAGGTGCGTGAGGGCATTGCATTGGCGATGTGACGGTGTGACGGCATGACATGGTTCATGTGACGGTGTGACGGCATGACAATGGGTCTGTGGTGACTACACCGAAGAGGTGGTGCAAGTTTGATAAAGATATGAATGCACAGAAAGCACAGAAATGCACAGAAAAGCACAGAAAAGCAGTATCCTGTTGCCAGAGTCAGCTCAATGCTACAGATTATGTCTTTTATTTTCTACCGTTTTTTTCGATTTTCTAATTTTATTCTGATTTTATTTTGATTTTCTAATATTCTAATTTTATTCTAATTTCCAATTTTATTCTAATTTAATTTCTTTTTATAACCGCCAACGTTCGATAATCCGAACATCCCTCACTACAGCGAAGATCTACGGATACCGGCAAGTAGCTCACAGAGGAAGCACCGAACCAGCCTCGCCGAAAACGGATCCTCTATCTGAGGCATGACGTGTTTTGAAGACTACTTGTACGATAATTACAAAAATCCACAACCCTGACTAACCCTGGCTGTACAAAAAATCTACAAAAATGTATTCACACAAAAGAACGAATAACAAGACAGTAAAAACTTGTCCAATGTACAAGTATTACAAGTACCAACAACCTCGACTTGCCCTGCCTCGGCCCACCTTCTAGAAGATCTACTGAGCGTCGATCCGTACAGAACAACCCTAGGTCACCCTAGGTCCGCGGTGTGAGCGGGAATTAAACACGTTTGAGCTCTGTGCGGCTGACACGTGGACGGAGACGGGTGGGTCCTTTTTCTGGGGCATTTCCGCGGGTTTCTGATTTTCTGTGATTTTCGGCGATTTGAGGTATTTGGGTATGTATATGTATTTGGTAAAATAAGAATAACAGGAAAATACATAATAAATTCATAATAAATGTAAAATAAATTCCAGAAAAATACAGAAAAATCAAGAACAATCAAGAATCGAATTAGCCGTCTCTCTACTCTACTTGTACAATATTCCTACTCATCGGATCAACACAGACGCGATCACAGCCACGATGAGCAAATTTCAAACTGAAATTGGAGGACTTGTAGAGAGACTTTACTGTATGTACATAGAAGAGTATACTTGTACATGGAGAAATGTTGAAAATTGGAAAATAGTGGAAATTCGGAAACAGTAGAAATCGTCTCAAACGATCTGTTTGTTCCACTCATCAACCGACCTCCCTACCCGTCTGTCTCAGGATCACCGTTGACGATCCTTGTGGCTCCTAAGCTCTGACGTCAAGGTCTAAGAGGTCCAGAAGGTCTAAAGAAGACAACTCTTCAGTCAATCTTCGCTCAAGTGACTGAAAAACTCAGAAGCCAACTCCTGAAGTCAGTCGATCAGCACGTGCGACACAGCCTTGATGTAGAGTGTGTATCAGTGCAAGGAGTGTTCAGAAGCATCTGAAGATGACACAAAGAGACAGTATGTGTGGTACTGTACTTTTACAGTGACCGTTTATGAGCCCTAGGATGAGGTCCTTGATGTCTTCTCACACGTGTTTCTTGTTTATTCTTCACTTGCGTTCTGTTGTAGTGCTTCATCCAGATATGCCTCTCACAGACCTTTAGTATGACCACCACTGGTAAAGAATATCACACCCCATTGTTCTCAACACCCTCCACACTCTGATCCAATTTTCTCCCCTTCTCATCTCACAATATCAGCCAGGAAAGCACGTTGTTGTCCACCACTCACACTTGGGACTTTACTTGGCTTCACTTGAAAGGAGTATTCTGTCTTGTACTCTGACTGGTACGTCAAGCTGGCACTGTGACACACCACTGAACCCCATTATACCACAGTGAGAAACGTGGTTACTAACTCACGCGAGTCACTCTTTGAAACTCCCCATTGGTTACTCAGCATGCTTAGTCATCAGCTTAGTCATCAGCTTAGTCATTCACCCAATAAATATGCTTAGTCATCGCTTAGTCATCCGCTGACTAAGCCATGCCTTGATCTTCCCCGCTAACTCCGTTAACACAACTCAAGCCGAGTCATATCAAGTAGTTAGTAAGAGATTCTCTGCCGACAGATTGATATCCCCTCTCCTCTCTGTCTCCTCTCTGATAACATCCCCCGATGTTGCACTTAGTAAGCAACCTTAAATCCGCTTACTAAGCCAACCTTATTTCTTCACCCTGCAAAATTGCAGTTTGTGTCACAAACCTGCACCACAGCACACGACACCAATGAAGGGAGGAATCAGAATTCGACTGGCGCGATTTGGCCGACGACACTCGCCCGTGTACAACATTGTGGTGGCCAAGAGCGGCCAGCGACGGGACGGTCTGCCCATCGAGGTCATTGGCACCTACAACCCCATTCCTGCTCCCCGGTCCATCGAGGAGCTCAAGGGTGGAGTCCTTCCCGTCAAGGACGTCCAGCTGGACTTTGACCGGGCCAAGTACTGGATTGGTACCGGTGCGCAGCCCAGTGAGACTGCCACCAAGATTCTCCAGCTCGCGGGTATTCTTCCTGAGGACTGGAAGGGATATGAGAAATAAACAGACGAGCGAAGCGAGTCTGGACGCCTAGGGAGCGAAGCGAGTCTAGGCGTCAGGGAGGTGACATGATGAGGTGACGTGGAAGGTGACATGAATACATGTTCCACGTCAGCTGTGTTAGTAGGAACAGTGGGTGATGTCACGATGAAAGGTGATATCAGCGACCACTGCAAAAGAGGGCTGATCTGAGAGATAGATCGTCCGTGGAGTCTTGTACATAGATAATGGATATTTGTTGGAGAGGTGGGGAGGGGGGGTGGTATGAGGTGTGGTTGAGGTGACAGAGGGAGTGTGTGGGTGGTACTTGTAGTGTGAGGAGAAGTAACTGTGTAACCAAGAGGTGGCTATGGGGCGTTCTGGGGAAGGGGGGAATCAGAAGGAGGAGTATGGCGGTGTTATTCTCTTCTTTCAGGTCATCTGTGTGAAGAATATGGTCTTGTAGTATGGTGTTATGTTGTAGTGTTGTGTTAGAGTAGTAATCCTGAGTTAGTCAAAGAACACATTTTTCAATGATGGAAAAACGGGAAGGAAAAAGAAACATACCGTTGTGATCAGTGAGACGCGGGGAGTACGGTGGTGTTCTCCGTTTGTCTTCAGCTCGTCTGTAGCGTTTTCTGGAGAGGTATTTGTGTTTCGAGTTAAGGTGATGACAAGGTGAGAGTTGTACAAGTGAGAAGGATAAGAGAATATGAGGATGAAGAAAAAAGAATGAAATAGAGAAGACGGGAAAAAGAAGTGTGTGGCTTTGTTGTAGCGATAACGGTAGCTGAGAGTTGCTACTACAGTATCACCGCATAGATTTTTTTGTTAAAAATGCTTACTAAGCATGCCCCATTGTTAAAATGCCCCAAATGACGTTTTATACATTACTTAGAGCTTAACTAAATGGTGAGGATGAGAACGTTGACAGGAGATGTTTTTGTATTGGCACTTTGGCTGATGAGTGACCAGAAATGATAGCAGGCTATTTGGCTACAATTTGCACCTACTCTCGTATCTCTGGGATTTCTGGAACCCCGTTTTTGAACCCCCAGGTCACTTTTTTCTTCAACTAATTCTAAGTAATATGTATACCTACTGAACAGCCTCATGGTATTGAAGGACTGTTGATTGTGTATATCTAGAGGAGAAGAGAAAGCTCGAAATTCAGAATGGAGAAGACATTCAAGTAGCTGTTCACTTGATCATTATATTGCTGATATCACTATAGACACTGAGAGAGCATTTCACAACACACCTGTTTGGTACATACAGTATGTGTAGAAGAGTCTTCAAAAACATGATAGCACTTGATCCAGAGACAGAAGAACTTGTTAATTACATTCATTTCAGCCAGAGTCATCTTACACAAGTATTTGTATAGTTGTCTACAAGTAAATTGTGCTCATATCATCTACTCTTTTCTTCAGTGAGGAATACAACTAAGCACCACAAGACTGCTAATAGACTGAGCTATACATCTCTACAGTAACATGGATGATCTCTGGATACTGACCGTGTTTGTCTGATTATTGACACTAATTATAATTTCTTCTTGTGAGTTGATTTCTTATTGTGTTATTGTGTTATTGTGTAAGTGCACCACTCCACCACCCACCTCAACAACTCAGTCACAACTCCTGTCCTTCTGCCCTTCACCGCTCCCCCTGATCTTACTATCAAACGACTCGCGTCGATCTCCTCTTTGCAACGCCACCGTTCTTTTCCCTGTCAGAGGTCTGTAGCGGGAGTTACGACACACTACAAGAACTTGGAATTCTACACTTGCTCATCTACACTACCTCAGTTATGCCAATTCCAGATTGGTTCGATTATAATATATATCCGCCTGCGGTGATGCTGTCCGTTATGCCTGTTAGAATGTTGGGAGGGTGAGGTGATGAGGGGGTTGGGAGATTGGCTGTCAAATCTCGGTCTTCGGGAATCGAACCGACAATGTCAAAAACTCGCTGTTTTTCGCGAGAATCGAACTGACAACGTCGAAAACTGAGACCGTCGGTTCGAATCCGAGAAATGAAGCAAACCAAAGTTGGAAAAAATAGGTCGTAGCTCGCCTCAAATATTCGCTGCGCTCATATTAGAGTGCTCGCTAGCCCTATTTTTTCTGCTGCCCACGCTTGAACCTCAAACTATCTCTCTTCCTCTGACTAGTAATATTCGTAGGCAGACCCTCCACATCTTCCTCCTTGGGGTCTCTGTCTTCTCGATCTCCCATCATAGGAGACTCGGCCAGTCGCTTGCCCGAAAAGTTGAACCCCTCCTGGAAGGGGCTCTGAAGAGGCACGGAGTCCATGGAAAAGACGGGCGACTGATGACTCAGCGTGATTCGAGTGGGTCGAGAGAGTGTAGGAGGAGTAAGGGGATGGTTGGAGTCAATGGAAGTGTCCATGGCATCGTCGTCCTGAAGCCAGTCGGAGTTGAAATCCACGTGATTGCCGGCCTCGCCGGTTTGATGTTCAATCACGTGATCGCCCGAACTCACGTGACTGCCAAACAGCAGAGTTCCCGCTCCATCAAACTGGTTGTTGCCAGAAGAAGAGGAAGGAGACGAGCCAGAGTCTCTAGTGACATTGGCAGCCCCCCGCTGAGTCAGCAACAACAACCGACGTCGGATAGCGACCATCGAGTGCGGGAAGTCACGTGACTCGCTTTTAGCCCTCTTCGCGCAATCTTTGGCGACTCTGTGGATGATTCCTGAGGGAGGAGTGTGTCCCACAAAAGGCGCAATGGTGGGATTGTCCACGACTTTGTAGTAAATGTCCATGAGAAACGCGTCGTCCTGCTCGGGCCAGAACTGGTTGGAGACCGAAGTCAGCGGGTTGGAGTTCAAATCGCTCATGTATCCGTCTTCGTCTTCACTTGTAGCCACAGAAGACGTGATGCTGTTGTTTCGAGACAGATAGCCGTGGGGAGTGTGTATGGTCTGGTCCATGGGAGTGGAGGGCAGAGAAGATTGCGAGGTGTTTGACAGAGTTCGTCCAAGAGCTGCTCCGCCACACGACTGAGGATTGGGCGAGTTGTGCAGATTGATGTGCAGGTTGGGGCGGGTAGTTTTCATCGTAACGTCGGAAGGCGTGATATGCGAGTAGGGGAGTGATGAGGTGAGTCTCAGCAAGAGTTTGAGACTGTTTTGGGGGTTTCAGAGGGTTTCTGAGAGTTTTCAGAGGTTTCTGATTTCTTCGGTTTTTTGGACTTTTTTCAAAATTCAAAAGTCGTCAAAAAAGCGAAAACGCAAAAGAAGAGCACAGAAATGATGCTGGAGATGAGCTGATTAAAACGCTGTAGTTTTCTTCGTTGTCCCGTGTATATGGCAAAAGTTAGAGAGCTTTTTGTCAACGACACAAAAACCGGCTAAAAAATGCGCAAAAGATCGTACCCGGAAAAGAAGAGTACGAAAATGATGCTGGAGATGAGCTCAATCGAATGGTAGCGTCCGCTTAACTGTCACGTGCTTGTAGCAAAACTTGTAGGCTTCCAAAAATGTAGACACACTAGGAACGCGTCAACACGTCGGAAAAAAAGATACCGCGGAGTAAAAGAGATGAAATCGATCTTCTGTCGAAGGAGAACACGCAGATATATTTGCCTGAGCTGTGGCGATTTGCTGAGATTTGCTGAGATTTGTTCCGATTTCTGAGTCGCGTAGAAACAATGCCAGAGTCGTAATATACCACGTGTCGAGAAGTTTAGGGTTGCGGAGGGTTGTGGCAACTGACTGGTCGTTTTCTGGAGATTTGGGGGGTCGTTCGAAAAGTCGATTTGGACGAGTATGAGAGATGTTATAAGGAAAAGACAGACACCAGATATTAATGGTGGAGCAAAGCTGCACCCGGAGCTTACTCTAGAGTCTAATAAGGTTTAGGGTTTCTACAAAAACGCAAAACGGAGCGCGCGAACAAAGAAAAGCCTATTTTAAACCACTCAGCGCGATTTCCATTTGACTGCCTAGTTGGGAAACTGCTGCTGGATCCAGTATGCGGATTAGGGTTCGCTGCCCTAACCCTGGACACGTCCCGATGGCTGGTTAGCAAGGGGTAACTTTGAACGCGTCCTTGGTAATATTGGAGTATGGGTGGGAAAAAACAAAAAAAATAGCTGGAGAAAAAAACACCGGCAAGAGTTGAAATTGGTGTCAAAAAATGTGTCTGCATTTTTCTGCATTTATTTATCTTTTTTTTTATTTATTTTGGGCTATTTTTGGAAATCTTGTGGCAATGCGGAATTCCAAAGTTGGCCGAAAATGAGCGGAAATGATGGGAAAAAAATGTGACGAGGAAGTCACGTGACGGCAGGAATTGTGCGATTTTTCCCATCTCGATATCGCTCTTCCCCGTCTGGCTACAATATTTCTCCTTTTACCCCTACTGCAGATCCAGGGCGTGTTAAGAATGCGTGATGCAGGACTGTGGCAGAATATTATTTGGACATGTGAACATACGGGGGTTTTTGGGGGTGTTTTGGGGAATATTTTGGGAGTATTTCTGGAGTTTTTGTGAATTTTTGCGATTTTCTTTGGTTTTTTTTGAATTTATTTGAATTTATTTTATTTTTTAATTTATTTAATTTAATTCGATTATTTAAAATCTTTGATTTTTTCTTTTTAATCGATATTTCAGGTTTGCTATGATTTACCCCTTCCTTGCAGGTTGCTTAGCAACTCATAGCAGGACGGAATGAAAGATGACTAAACACGGATTTTGTGTGGCACGTGAGGTTGAAGTCACGTGACCATCGAGATCACGTGACAGAGAATGTACCTAAGAAATTTGGTACCTCAGGAATGCGATTTGGGTTGTTTGTAGGGTACCTCTGTGATTAGTAAGCACAACTGGGTCAAGTAATTTACTTGGGAGTACTTGGGAGGTACTTACAGAACAACATGACTTATATCTCGTCCTGTAGAGGTGCCAGAAGGATGGAAATTTGCACGCTACTTAAATGCACCACTCTGATGACGTCTACGTCAAAATAATCCCAATATTCCGTCTCCTCGTGATTCTACAAAAAGTCTGGAAAATCAAGAACACCCCAAAAAGTCTGAGAGTCTGAAACCACTCTTGGTCTCCCCTCCCATTCCAAGCTATTTTAGGCGCTTTTTGTCGCTACTTTAGACACTTTTGGTCGCTATTTTAGACACTTTCTATCTCATCTCACACATGTTTCAGATTAGTGTTCGGGCTGGATGGTTGAGGTGGAGATGTAAAAGTGTGGTTATTCGGAGAAAAATGGCGGAGACTTGTGGACTTCCAGGAGGCTGGCCGTGCGCGGACACACGGCTCTCGAATTTCCGCCTCAAAAAAAGCCCCAAAATCTGATTTTGTCGATTTCTTAGCAATTGAGGCTGTGTGGTATTATGTCAACATGTAAGGGATGAGGTGGAATGGCATTGAATATTGAATATTGGAGCAGGTGGGGAGGTGGAGACAAGTGAGTTGTTGGTTTTTCTAACAAGTCACGTGACCAACTGGGGGAGTGCAGGGGAGGAAATAAGATCACTTTCTGAGTGGCTTATGTAATCATTACGTAAGCGGATTACGTAATCTGGGGATGACTAATCATATAGTATGTGAGTTGCTTACGTAATCTATGATGACTAATCGTATTGTATTGAGTTGCTTACGTAATCATATGATGACTAAGCATGAAAAATGAGGTGGACGAGAACGCCAAAGCACGTTTTTGGACCACAAACGGGGCTAGTAGCTTGCTATATTGTGGATAAACTGTCACTGTATTCGTGCTTCATGTCTAGAGTATCATTCAAAGATGAGAGGACAGAACGTTATAAAATTTGATGTGGCCAATTAAATGACTTGCAAATTTGACTGTAGGGTATATGCGCTACTGCCAATCTCCTGAACCAACTCCCATCCTTCCAGCTCATCTACATCATCCAAAATATCACTTCCCTCTCCTCGTCAAACTCCCAAATAAACTATACACTTTACTTGACAAGCTAAGTAACTCCCACTAGCAGAAATACCCTTGAAATAGCCCACCCATATTATCAACTAGCGCTGTAACATTGTAGGGTGGTTGGTGACCCTTGAAAACGTATTCCACTAAATTGTAGTCGTCTTCCCCTTCCTCCACCACAAAACACCCCCTACCTCCACCAATTCATCTCCACTAACTCCACCACCCCCTCCACCCCCTCCGCCTCATTTTTCTCTCCATTTCAACACCAAATATCCCCATGTACCCGTTTCACATGAACGAGCACCGCTTTCGGAAGATGTCGAGACACAACTCGTGGACTAACGTCTTATTAAAAAGCCTAACTTTTCAAGGGTGCTCAGATCTCGCCGAAAATGTATGACAGGGTGGGAATTAAATTACACAGCGCGACTCGGCACGTCCCAAGGCCCCTACCTACGTCTTTCCCGCCGCCATATCTCAACTACAGCACCCAAATAATACCCCCACGTGCATTAGTGCGGTTCCGGAAACGGAGGTCCGTCTCAAACACAGTTTGATTGGCCTTGTGGGGGACTATAGGGTATCAACGAGCGTGAAAAGAGGTCGTGCAGTCGGAAAAATACTCGGAATTGTAATCTGATCGATATTGAAGGAGCTGGCCCGTTTCTTACGCATTAGTAGATATATCCGCTTTAGAGTGGGTCAGGTAGATTTGGCGACCTTATTCGATGATTAAGATGGGTCACGTGACCAAAATCACTGAAGGTATTTCTCAAAACTCGGGAATCGCCACAACTTTTCCAAAACTGCTCCAAATCGCATCGGAATCTCACAGATCGTATCTTACAATTCACGTGCGGCCGTTGAAACGTCAAAAATCCTTATTCACGCCATTTTGACACCTGAACTCCGCATCCGGACTAGCAAACCACTCGAAACGTCACGTGGACGTTTTACCTCTGGGTTGGAACCGGGGGTCAAACTCCTGGGCTTCAGGGACCTCTCGTGGGCCGTTTGTCGCCGTTTGTGGCAGTGTCAGATCGAACACTTTTGAAATGTCCGTAGTTTCGCCAATATGAAAGGTAAACGAGATTAGAGTTGACCCGGACGGTTCGGGCAATGCCAGATTTGTAGCTGTATCTTTTTCCCGTTTGTGCTGACTAAGATGAGAAGTGTAGAAGGAGAATACATGATTACGTAAAGAGATGAATAACTCGAGAACGAAGATAGATACAGACATGGGGACTTCGCCAAATCATTCAAACAGCCCTAACTCACCTACAGTCAACTCCACATACGATTTCAATAATCCAAACCACACAAAAAATGATCATAAATCGCATGTATCATAATCTGACAGCTATAGCCCGTTCAAAAGCAGACAGATGGACAAGCCCGCAAACCTTGGACGCAATAACCCGCCAAGATTAGGCACATCTGCTCAACAGACTAGCTGACGGCTCTAAAAGCTGACAGACGTGCATCACTATAATTGCACACTTGTCAGTCTGGAAACGGCCACAGATGAGATAAACGCTCGTAAATTAGATCGTTTTGTTCCCCGTCGGCCGAGCTACACCCTGGTGAAGCCCCCGTGTCATCTCCTCCACTCAACAATTTTCTGCGAAACTTTTTCAAAAAGACATACACAGCACATACAGGTGAACCAAATAGCCGCCCAGTGACGTTGGACTAAAACAAGCAAATACATGCAAATACATGTGCTTTCCCCTACATGGACCCCTGGTACAAAGCGGGAGAAGTAGGTACGATGGAGGAGGGGTGGGGGGTATTTTGAGGGCAAATATTGATAGTTGATGATATTCAAGACTACCACTGGAATCTCCTTGACGAGACAAATCCAACTATATACTTTTCTCACTCCCAGCTTCACTGTATCCCATTTTAATCCACTTTTCCCTCCCACCACTAATACCCCATCAATAACTCCATAACTGCGACTTATGACTCCAACACATATTGGGACGATGCAAATAGGTTCAACCGACGGGCTGTTAGACTCCCGAAGCCATTGAGTATCTATTGCGGATTTTGGAGCTGTCGCACGGCATCGAAGATTTGGGTGGCTCATCTTGGCGAATAAGCATGCTAGAGAGATGAAAAGTTGTTCATTGTGTTCCCCTGAGTCAGGAGAACAAGACTGTAGTCTTGGATTTGCTCTACCATGTCTAGTTCTTTCAAAATTATCCTTATAATGGTCACTACGATATTCCTCCTCAACTCCACAAATATACTCGGAAACGCTCTCCAGCTCTCTCTTGGTCACGTGACTACTCCCAACCGTCGCGACTAGCGTCTATCTACGCTGGTTCACTACTTGTAGCTACTAGCTCTGTCAGTGTGTAAAGTTTGCAGGGGTGTTGACATGATCTATTCTTAGGTAAGCATTAGTTTTTTACGGGATAGTCACGTGACGAAAGAAACGAGGTTAGTTACGGTCTCCCCGGCAACCCCTTTCTTGGCATGGCTTTTTTCGCACCTCTTAGTGTCTCTAGTCGCGTCTTTTTTGCTCAAAGTTGCAAGAGGCGCTACCCCGCTGATCTACAGATCTACAGATTGACAGCCAGCAGAGTTGCAGCCAGCAGCAGTTGATAGACAGGGTATTTTGGGGTCGTCGATCGAGATGGGGGTTTTTTCGGAATGCCAGAGTGGTTGCTAGGTGTTGAATTGTGTGTTTTTATCATGTAGTTCTCGAAATCACTGTTTTCAACACAACTTTTCCCACAGAAGAGCTAGAGGTACGGGAAGTTCACCAAACTGCTCTCGCGAGAAAGACGCAGCCAACAATGGCGCCATTAGTCTCAGAGACGTGCTGGCAGGGCTGGAAGAGACCGTAACAAACGTATAGTTCTGCACTACTCTACCCCGCTTTGATCGACAGTGGAAAGCAGAGATTGCTACTTTTTACGTTGGAGGCACGTGTGGGAGGGACAGTACCGCAATAGAATCCTTCTATAGTGCGTTTCTATGGTCTTGTTACATTGGTCTTGTGGTCACTACATTGGCCGTGTGGTCACTACATTGGCGGTGTGGTCACCACATTACTTCTGTGGTCACCACATTGGCCATGTCACCGCATTGGTCTCCGCATCCCTCTCGACGATCAGAATTGCTTTTCCATGAGCCCTGCAGAGATTAACCGTGTTAGCAGCGTGCTAGCAGGCCAGGAGAGCTGTTAGCCGCGATCCAGACGGCCCAGACACACTAGCAGGCAAGTGTAGGTTCCAGCCGTGTTACTGATGGTTGCTAAGGGAGGAGGATCTTCGATTTGGCACGTTTGAAGTGCTTTTCTGTTGCTTTTGACGATCTTCAAAAATGAGAACGAAGAAAGCCCACAGAATCGCGAATATACGAGATGGAGACAAGAGGGGTACATGGGTGTCTCCGCCGGGCCGTGGGCCGTACCCCCCAAAAAAGAAAATTCGAAAACCTCTTATATTACCTGATTTGGAGACATTCTTCGGAAACCCCTGTGGTGTCGTATTTTCGCAATAAGCTTAACTAATATAGACATGGAGCTTAACTACCGCTAAGTAAAAGAGGGGGAATTGGGTAAGGCTCTAGAACTTGGGTTTGGTGCGGAGAAAAGCGCAGATCTTGGACAATGGGGTGCTGCTTGAAGATCCCAAGCCTAAGACCAAGTGCCTTGGGTTTTGGACTTTTGCAGGGCTCTAAAACTGAGACTTGTTTAGTGCTATTGAGATTTTAGTCAGGTTCTGTAATATTGAAGATATGACGGCGAGAGTTGCATCATTGGAAAGCTAATGTTTGGGAGATTCCAATGGTGCACTTCTCAACATTTCCGGAGGTCTAGAAGAGGAGATATTTCAGTTTTTAGTGAACCATCATCAGCTCAATCATTTCTCGAAGCTCAAACTACAAGTACCCCAATGAACATCAAAAGGTCAATCTCCATCACGCATTGTCTCACTAGGTCTCACATTAGTGTCACTTGGATAAGCCAATGACCACTGGGTATCTTACAAATGTCTCAGGGCGATCTACACGACGCAATGTCGTATTAGGGTCGGAGATCTCGGTACCAGTGGAAAGCCCGCAGGCGAAATAATAATTTGGCACTTATGACTCTCGTTTTCGCTTGTTTTTGCGCCTGGTGTGCAGCGAGATAAGAGATACGAGAGAAGGTCTCCAAAACGGCCAATAATAGAGGTAATGCAACCGGGAGTTGACTGCAGCACTCTCTCGGACCACCGCCATCTTCCCCACAACTCCTCGCTCAACAGAAAACGTCTGTTTCTGTTTTGGGAAGGTGTCATTGGAGAGGGTCGTTAGTTGGGGATCTTGACAAACCTTAATTTGTTACTTAGCCATTCTTAACAAAACAGCAGGTAAAACTGGCACCACTTTTGGCTGCTCAATTTGTTGTCTTTTTGGCTGCTTTTTTTTTCTGTAGCTTCTGACGCGGTCTCCCCAGCAACAGGGGTAGCCCTGGCAACCCAGCCTTCTCCAAAGACCTGTCTCACCCTCCCTTGATGCAACCACCTGCTGCTGTCTCACTTTTACGACATCCAGATCGTCAAGATCGGCGTAGGTGAAACGAATAGCGGGTGACGTCAGAAGAGGTGGGGTGGGGTATTTGACTACAAACAATTAATTCTGTACTGTACTATTGGGTGCTGTTTATTAGTTCTAAAATGATTGCTTACGTCTACATCTAGAAAATTCTCAGCTTATAGGTATTGAGATACTCAGTGATGCCAATTAGTCGTACTTCTACTGTAATATCATCTCCTGAAGTCCACTTGCTCTTTGCTCCATTGTCTGCTATCTTTACAAGTAACTACAAGTAGTTCCACGGAGAGATGTGCTGACTCTCAGAAGAATTGAAAAGAACAAAGAATGTGTGAGAGACATGGAGAATGCTTGGAAAGATGATTGACCAAGTCCCCTTGCTTATTAGACGTCTCCTGATTGATCTGGAAGACGTTGCTGTTGTAACAATGACTAATATAGTATCCTGTTCTAAGACATAAGATGGTGTTTTCTGAACAAGGAAAGAGTCAACTAGGCCTGATTCTCTGCTACAGCAACCTCTACGAAGCTCTGTACCTCCTCTCTAAGCCTCTAGGAGTCATTCTCCTGGTTTCTAAGCCTCTAGGAATCATGATCATCTAAAAGTACCATCATGACCACCATTGACCTGCCACCAACTCGAGACTACCGTCAGTATTGATCCTGTCGTTCTGGCAGTGCTTGGAAACATCTACTTGTACTATATCTACTTCTTCTATATCTACTACTTCTCTACTGGACACCAGACTACCATTCACTCTTCAATGGGATATGGGCTTCGTGGCAAACTCCATATCCTTCCTCTGACCTATTTGGCCGTTGTGATCAACTCTCTGGGTCTTCATATTGTCTCCTTTACCACTCCTCTGCCTAGTGGTTATCTTCTGTTGACACACTTCTGAAAGGAGATATTAGGTGAAATGGTATAGGAGAGCTTATCAAGACTTGATCATCTGTTTGTACCAATCCATTTCTGGCGTATTTCAGTTTCTCATGAAATTCTTCGTTATATTGACGGAGTAAATGCATTTCTTCATGCTTAGTCAGCAACTCCTGTAAGAATAATAAGGCTGTAGAAACCCAATTGAGAGCATCTGTATGCATTCCAAGTCTCTCATAGTGTTCAGACAGATCCTCCAGTATGTTTTACTTGGTCAGTGATTACCTAACAACTCCAATATCAAGAAGTACACTAGTGAAACAATGAAGAGAAGTTCATTAGACATATGGAGATAGTGATCTTATAGTCTCATTGACATATGGCAAATCTTGTTCGATATGACAATAACAATCTTGTTCAATATGACAATAACTATCTTGTTCGATATCTCCTTCATACTTCAGCATGTACTTCAGTACTCGTACATCAGAAACTGCTAGAACGATATATTATCACTTGAAGACTTTAGTTTATGAATCAATGGAGCGGTAAAAAGCGTCTGAAACGTTTCTCATCTTGTCTCCAGCTCTGCTTTTGGACTTAGGACAGTTCAGAAGCTCTTAGTAATACGGTACTTTGACACTGGTATCTCTCCAAAAACTTGTCATATTCTTCTGGAGAGTAGTCAATCAGCAGTCACGACTTGGAATACCAAATTGGTTCAATTTCTTCTTCAATAATAGCGATACTGAGCGTTTCTGAGCACATATCTCAACTCTACATGATGTCACTCGTCTGAACGACCTAACAACAGATGTGTGAATATGCGATTGCTTTCAAAAGTTTTCTGACTTCATTAATGGGCTCCTTGGTCTCAAATTCTCCCATTTCGAGCTCTCTACATCTTCCAATGTATCACAGAAGCAGTAATTAATGAGTCTGATAGTGCGTGAAGAGGAGGACCAAATACCGAACATATTTGTATGAAGGTGTGTGGATATTATCTCATTTTCAGACTCGCCACGAAAATCTGAACAAATTGATCCACTTTCCAACCCCACTTGTCATTATATTTTGTGGACTAAAAACGTCGCTGTAGCTTGGCATGATTATGTAAGCTGATTATTGTTACTTATGAAACTACGTTACGATTTATTGGCATGAAAAAATTACCATTTTATCCGAGTTTAATCAACTTAAGGTTTTAGAGCCTCAAATGAAAAGATGAGGTCATAGAGATCATAGAGATGGCTTAATAACACTGAGAATACAGAATATGACTGATTGCTCGTTTGTTTCTTCTTGTCTCGTTGACTGTTGTTATGGTTATGTTCTCCCAAGTGCGAAATTTAGCTTTATTAAAGGATTACCTAAAAGTAACAAAAAAGTTAACAAAAAAGTTAACAAAAAAGTTAACAAAAAAATCAAAATTGCTCTCAAAAATACAACCACTCTTCGCTGACGCTCAGAGTGGAAAAAGATTGCAGCACCCAGGATTCTCGTATGGTCTCCCACTACAATACTAACTAGGCTCTCTGGTGCTTGACTATGGCTGATCGGACGGGAAGCCGTATTTTCACCAGGATATGGCCGCAACCGTTGGGGTAAAAATAGCACTGGACCGTTATAACGGGCTAAATAAGTCACGTGACCGGGTTTTGAAATGGGGTTTTGAAGACGATGGAGAGGAGGTAGAGAAAGGGGAGAAGTTCAGAGGGGGTGAGAAGAGGCTGGGGAATCGGCTGGTATAGGTTATTTGAAGTGAGTATTCTCGGAACATGCTGTTCTGTTGATGGTGTTGAAAGGAGGAAGAGGTGGTTTGGAATGTGGAGGAAGAGAGATGGGGGGATGTGGAGTGATGTGGGGGGTAGTTTGGGGATTATGGAGTAGATGGACACTGTTTTTGTCGTAGTTCCGGTGTCACCAGTCTACACAGAGCACTTGTCTAGTACTCAACTGAGACTTCACTAAATTTGTTGGGAGTTTAAGTAAATGAACTGAGCACTGAAAACAAGGGAAAACAGTCATCTACAAAGAAATTTCACTGTGGAGGTTTTCCTTGAGATGCTTGATTATTGGTAGTAAGCTGAATATTCTTATATATTAGTTACTGTTGGTATAACAGTGTTCTGTTGTAGTAATATGAAGACACCCAATATTGTCTTAAAAGAATTGGAGAATGTCCTCTAGCGACTACAAATACCTGCTGCTGTGAATCGCAAATCACGTGACTCTCGAAATCAGCTTTTATCTACACTCTACTCAATACTCCATTCTTCTGTCAGAAGATGTATCTACAACATGAGTCACCATTCTTCAGTCCTCTGACTATAAGTCAATGGTCTACGGTGTTGGTCTTGCTCAGCGACATCCACGTCTTCCAGACTTCTGAAACGGGTTTTAATGTCTGAATAGAATGAGATCAAAGACTAGACAACTTCTATTCTGCTACTGTAGATGCTCAGTAAAGATGAGGAAGTACAATTGCTCCTAGGACAGATGACATGACTGACAGCAGACGTCTGAACATCTCGTGACTGTCTTTCTTCTCATTCCCCTCTGTACTTCAAAAATGCATTAGTATGGAATACAGTAGGAGATCACTCCTCGTAGTACCGGTACGGTATGTAACACAACTCGCTACGCTCGTTGTATTAGTGCGTCATATCACGTGATACAACTCGCTACGCTCGTTGTATCACTCCAACAACCACCCCCTCTCATCCCACCATCCATCCCTGATAATATCACAATGCATCACCCTCACCCGTCCCATCTTCTTCATCTTTCTCTCCACCTGTCTCTGACTCAGCCCCGCCGTGTCAAACTCCTTGACGATCGTCGTGCCCTTCTTGAACACGTCCGGCTCGTTGTTGTAGTTGATGCCAAACTCGGAAAACAGCATCTCGTGCTTGTCCTTGCTGACCGTCTTACTCAGCCGCTGTTCAGCCTCCTGGGTCGTCATGTTGCCCTTCTGAACCAGAGTCCAGAAAGACGTGTTGTACAGATTGTTGATATGGCAGTCCACCTGCCGCCACGAAAAGTAGTCGCGGATAGACTGAGCATTGGGGTAGACCACACACCTGGCATCAAAAGTCGGAAGCATGTGAATTTTGAGAGAGTTCGAATTGGCTGAGTTTGAGTCACTAATAGACAACTTTTCCACACCTTCTCCCTCTGACTTAAAATACTCCCCCCACAATGCAACATAGTAACTCGTAAAAGTACTGGCAAAGGTGCTCACCAGCTTACTCTCTCGTCTCTCAAACAAAGAGCACTTTCGTCTCAACAGAAAAGAATACTCGTCCGAATCGCCGTACGCCATGATCACGTCGTCAAACTGCGACACAATCAGCTCCGCGCACTTGTTCATCAGCTCAATGGCTCGCAAATCGTTGGGTTTTTCGAAATTGTAAAACTTGGAAAACTTGTGGAACCCTCGACCATCCACCCGAACGACTATATGACAGTCGGGAAGGAGATGGTTTTCTTGTTCAAAGTTTTTCACGTACTCGTATCTGTGTTAGACAAGTGGGGTTGTGGAATCGTCAAAAGTGAAGATATAACCATGAGAGTACTATCAATGTGATCGGGAAGGCTGGTAGAACACAATGGTACCATTTTCATCCACGTCACGTGATAATCCAGATGTAAGGATGGGTAAAAGAGATAAACTGTTCTAAAATCGTCAAAACTGAAGATATAGCCATATGGATACCACCAATGTAACCAGAAAGATCGTGCGAGTACATTGATACCACTCTTAATCGTATATCTCAACTCTGACAAAAGTTGTGACGTATTCCTTGAAACTAGGACAACCTCTAGTTTCCTGTGCGAATAAAAACCAGCTGTATGGATCACGTGATGTTGAAACCACGAGCCGCGTCCGTGGAATCGTCCAGGTCACGTGACATCTTCTCAATCTCTTGATTCACAGCCATCATCTCGCATTTTCAGTCAAACCTCAGAGGAGTTCCTTCCTCTGTGGAAATAGGTATCACGTGACCTGAAAACTCCTCCTCGCATTGGTCACGTGACTTTTGTCCTCCCTTCAACACCCCCTCCATCCTGACTCACCTGCTTTTCGCCATTTTATCGAGATGTCTGAAATATCAACGTCTCGAAAGATTTATTTCACCGTGCGTTATTGATGCATGTTGAGTTTAAGTGAGATGTGAGTGTGGAGTGAGTGAAGAGATAAGGGAGCTATAAGAGTCGCTATTTGAGTCGCTATTTGAGTCGCTACTTGAGTCAGTATGAGGCTTATTTGAAGGGTCTTCTTTGGTATTCTTCGTTACTTTAGGTGTGACATTTTTTGTAGTATTTCGTTGTCAGTAACCTTCGTTACTTTAGGTGAAACATTTAGTTAACAGTGCTGAAGTATTTACTTAGATTATGTTAACTAGAGGATACTGGAGCAACTCAGGCGGTAAAACAGATGTACCAAAATCTCAAACATCACCTGGGCATTTGTAGCACTAATAATACTCTTCTGAATGCCCTATAGTGGAACTTCTAGTTGAGTACAAGATGTTCACCAATACTTCACTTCAACACTGCCTATGGATCCTCAGATGTACATTAAAACTTGTTAAATCAATTTGGAAAAACACAGAGGAGCTCAATCAAAGCTGAACAAAATCGTTATGACCTTCATTCCCTGTTTCACCCACTTCTTCAGTCAATTATTACTTCCTGTCATTCAATCCACTGTAAGGTAAAGATTAGTAACAAGAGTAGAGAATAAGTACAATGAAAGATGAACACTGGTGAGTTTACTCTTCCCACGACCGATACTGAATCGTAAAGGTTAGCCAGGGTTAGTCAGGGTTAATACAAGTAGCGTTTGTCTCTCTTCGATCGTTCAAGTTGCTTACTAAGCGTGCTGACTAATCACGCTGACTAATCATACCTACTCTCAAGGATCAATGGAGAGCTCCAGAAACACAAAAACAACCTGAAGAAAACCCAGACCTATATAATCCGACCCAAAGAATCCAAATCTTCCATCGAAACCCCTCCGTCTCTATTATTCGCCGACTTTTCAGCTTCCACCTCCAGATCTAGGTTCAGACGCCTTCAACCAAGCGGATCAAGACGAAAAAACTCTCCCAAATCAATCTCCAAGCCGCCTCCCCAATTCCCAATCAATCTCGCATCTTCTATTCTTACTAATCTCCAAGTTTTCAACGTCTTCTTTGCCACCATGGATACTCTTATTTGAGTTGTAGTGGAGGGAGAAGGAGTCCATATTTCTTGACCTTCCACAAACCCCAGGACAAATCGGAAAAGTGCAAAATGCTCGCAATCACTCCCGCAATTGATTCCCGTTGTCCTTTTCTCTCTACCCCCATTACCGAACTCTGGTGTAAGATTTTCGCTGTCCCCCCCTCACGCATCCCTCATGCACGTCTGATAAACTTTTCAAAAGATTTTATTTCGGCGAACGTCAATTTTTCTCCCATCCACTACCACAACATGAGCGAAACGAAAAAAGCGTCGTTCCACACGCTGGAGCGCGAGGAGTATTTTGCCAACCCGCCGGACGAGCAGAAGTACCCGTTGCTGCGAGACGCCGTCGCCCCGCACATTGGCTCTTTCAATGCTCTGACTGAGGGCGGCATGGATTCGCTGCTCAACCTGGCTGCCAAAGAAGTCGGCGAGCGGGTTGTGTTTGACGGCGACGACGAGGTGCTGGGCAACCGGCTGGCGATCCGGGTCGCCAACGTGCAGCTCGGCCGACCCACGGTGTCGGCACGAGACAAGACGACCATCAACCGAAAGGTGTTCCCCAGCGAGTGTCGAGAGCGAATGGCCACTTACCGAGCCCGAATGGTTCTCACCCTCGGGTACTCGGTTAACGGCGGCCCCGAGAAGTTTGAGAGCAGAGAGGTCGGCATGATCCCCATCATGATGGGCTCCAATCGGTGCCATCTGGAGGGCATGGGGCCCAAGGAGCTGGTGGCCCACAAAGAAGAGAGCGAGGAGCAGGGAGGATACTTTGTCATCAACGGTCTGGAGAAACTCATCCGGCTGCTGATTGTGCAGCGCCGAAACCACCCGCTGGCCATCATCCGAAAGTCGTTTGTCAAGCGAGGCAACAACTACACGACCTTTGGTGTGCAGATCCGATCTGTGCGGCCCGACCAGTCGTCGCAGACCAACGTGCTGCACTACCTGAGCGACGGAGGCATCACGATGCGGTTCTCGTGGCGCAAAAACGAGTACCTGGTGCCCGTGATGATGATTCTCAAGGCGCTGGTCGAGACCAACGACCGAGAAATCTTCGACGGCATTGTCGCGTCCGAGGGCTCCAACTCGTTCCTCACGGACCGGCTCGAGCTGCTGCTGCGAAACTACAAGTCGTACAAGCTGACGTCCAAGCAGGAGAACCTGGCGTTCCTGGGCGAGAAGTTCCGCATCGTCATGGACGCCCCCAAGGACATGTCCAACGAGGACGTGGGCCGGCTGATGCTCAAGCGCGTCATTCTCGTGCATCTGGACAACAACACGGACAAGTTCCGCATGCTGCTGTTCATGATCCGCAAGCTGTACGCGCTGGTGGCGTCTGAGTGCGCCCCTGATAACCCCGATGCCGTGCAGCACCAGGAGGTGCTTCTGGGCGGCTTCCTGTACGGCATGATCATCAAGGAGCGAATGGAGGAGTACCTGACCAACTTTTGCGCCGCCGTGCGAACGGAGCTGCAGAAGAAGCGCCAGCCGCTGCACCTGGACGACCCCAAGATCATGCAGCGCATCTGCCCGCGGATCAACGAGGACATTGGCCGAAAACTGCATTACTTCCTGTCCACGGGCAACCTGGTGTCGCACACGGGTCTCGATCTGCAGCAGACGACCGGATACACGGTCATCGTCGAGAAGATCAACTTCCACCGGTTCATTGCGCACTTCCGCATGATCCATCGAGGCTCCTTCTTCGCCGAGCTCAAGACCACCGACGTGCGAAAGCTGCTGCCCGAGTCCTGGGGCTTCCTGTGTCCCGTGCACACCCCCGACGGTTCCCCCTGCGGTCTGCTCAACCACCTGGCCCACAAGTGTCTGATTTCCGTCAAGAAGAGCGACGTGGGCGACATTGACTCCGTGCTCAACCAGCTGGGTATCTCTCCCGCTGGCGCGCTCGCCAACACGCCCCAGAAGTCCGTCGTCATGCTCGACGGAAAGATCATTGGCTGGTGCACCCACGAGATTGCCCAGCAGGCCGCCAACACCATCCGACAGTGGAAGGTGACTGGCGACCCTCGGCTTCCCCGGGACCTGGAGGTCGGTCTGGTGCCTCCCTCGCGAGGCGGCCAGTACCCCGGTCTCTATCTCTTTGCCGAGGCTTCGCGGTTCATGCGACCGGTCAAGCACCTCGCTACCGAGAAGGAGGACATTGTGGGTCCGTTCGAGCAGGTGTACCTCAACGTGGCCGTCACGCCCGACGAAATCACCAACGTGCACTCGCACGTGGAGTACTCGCCCACCAACATTCTGTCGATTCTGGCCAACATGACGCCCTTCTCGGACTTCAACCAGTCGCCCCGAAACATGTACCAGTGCCAGATGGGTAAGCAGGCCATGGGAACCCCCGGCGTGCTGACTCACCGGTCGGACAACAAAATGTACCGTCTGCAGACCGGCCAGTCGCCCATTGTGCGAGCGGGGCTGTTTGACGAGTACGGACTCGACAACTTCCCCAACGGAATGAACGCCGTGGTCGCCGTCATCTCGTACACCGGATACGATATGGACGACGCCATGATCATCAACAAGTCTGCCCACGAGCGAGGCTTCGGCCACGGAACCATCTACAAGACCGAGAAGGTGGATCTCACCGAGAAACAAAAGCCCGGCGACCCCACCCTGCTGCATTTCGGCTTTGGACCCGACAACTGGCCTCGAGAATGGACCCAGACTCTGGACGTGGACGGTCTGCCTCTGGTGGGCGCCAAGCTCAAGAACGGCGACCCCATTGCCGCCTACTACGACTCCAACTCCAACAAGACCATGGTGCTCAAGTACAAGTCTGGCGAGACGGGATTCGTCGAGGAGGTGAAGCTGCTGGGAGACGAGACTCCTGGCGAGCTGCAGAAGATCACCGTGAAGCTGCGAATCCCCCGATCGCCCGTGATTGGAGACAAGTTCTCGTCGCGGCACGGACAGAAGGGAGTGTGTTCGCAAAAGTGGCCCACCTACGACATGCCCTTCTCCGAGTCCGGCATCCAGCCCGACGTCATCATCAACCCCCACGCCTTCCCCTCGCGAATGACCATTGGTATGTTTGTCGAGTCGCTGGCTGCCAAGTCCGGCGCTCTGCACGGCATGGCTCAGGATGCCACTCCCTGGCAGTTCTCCGAGACCAACACTGCCGCGGAGTACTTTGGCGAGCAGCTGCTCAAGGCCGGCTACAACTACCACGGCAACGAGCCCATGTACTCCGGCGTCACCGGCCAGGAGCTGCGGTGCGACATCTACGTCGGCGTCGTCTTCTACCAGCGACTGCGTCATATGGTCAACGACAAGTTCCAGGTGCGATCCACGGGACCGGTCAACCCGCTGACCATGCAGCCCGTCAAGGGCCGAAAGCGATCTGGAGGTATCCGAGTGGGAGAAATGGAGCGAGACGCTCTCATTGGCCACGGAACGTCGTACCTGCTGCAGGACCGGCTGCTCAACTGCTCCGACTACACCCAGACCAGCATGTGTCGAACCTGTGGCTCGCTGACGGCCTGCCAGGAGGCCCAGAGCACCACCGGCCACCGACGAGGCATCAAGTGCCGACGATGCGCCACGCAGCTGGAGAAGGGCTCCTTCTCGTGGGACTCGCCTCCCGAGGGCATGTGGCAGGACTCGGTGGGCAACTGCTTTGTGGGAGGAGACGATACCACCACCGTGGCGATTCCGTTTGTGCTCAAGTACCTCAACTCGGAGCTGTCGGCCATGGGCATTAAGATGAAGTACAACATTGATCCGTGATAGACGTTTGTGGAGGATAAGATGATTATAATTAATTGATAGATATTAACATGAATAAAGTAGCTACTTGTAGTTTAGTTGGGAGTAATGGGGGGTTAAGTAATAGAGTTGGTGATGGTAAGTAAATAAAGAGGTGGTGTGGGTCTCTCAGTTTTCGAGATTGAGAACTGAAATTTTGGAGGTGGTGATCTTGAGGGTATCAGAGGCTGTATCTTCGGTTTCAGCGGAAACCAACCCCTTTGGCACCATTTTAAAAGGGGCCAAAACTCCACCCAGCCTTCACCTTATTTGGAGGAGTGAAACAAATGTGTTTTTGTGGACATCAACGTAGCCCTACGTATGTAGAAATAACACAACTGAAATCGCCGATGTTTTACGACCATTTTGATATCAATATCGCCATGTTTTGGAAATCCACCCCATGAAAGGTCTTCCTCTTTCTGTTTGGTCCACCCTGACTGTATATATCACTCCTATTCAATTGTCACAATAAAAAATGACCAAATTGGCAAAATCACGCCAAAATTGAAAATTGAAGTCACTGAGAAGCTCACATGACCAAAAATCCCCACTCTACAACAATAATTTTCCTTTTCCTCCATTTTTAACACCACTTCCAGACCACCTTCTCATTTCGCTTCATGCACTGCCTGGAATGTTAGGTAAAAAGCAGGTCCAACAACATGACACTGAGAAGTCGGTCAAAAGTGGTCGAAATGAAAAGGTGAAAACGGAAATCAACTAACAACAACTGCAGTATTTGATTTATCAGCTAAATAACTCATAATCTCTCTTCCTTGACCCCCCTCATAACTCTCCCTCTACCTCACCTCCATCGCGAAATAAGGTTTGGCACTAGGCATTATCACGAGTGCGGGATTCTTGACAGACCCTCAAACCACCCTTGTTCTACACACCGACGTTTCCATTTATTTATACGGCGCGCTGCTCAGGCGTTGTGGTGAGTACCAGGAGAGGGAGTCACGTGACGCTCAAACCGCCAACTAACACAGAACCACACTTTTAAGGAGAGCAACAGCAGGACCCACAACACGACCTTTCACACGCCACTTTTTTGTTAGGCTCTGGATAGCAGGTTACAGGTGAGTTACACAGATAGAAGGAGGGGAAAACGGTTGATTTACGGCTTCAACGAGGTTGCCAGGGCTTTGCTAACTCAGGAAGACCACTTTTACTGCTTCTTTGAGACCAACAACAGACAAGGCACTACCATACGCCTAGAGGTCTATAAACCCGTGAAAGACGGTATTACACACGCACAATGTGAGTACAAGAGAGGGGAGGATTTTGCTGAAATTTTGGCGGGTTTTCGACCATTTTGAGAGGTATACAAGGTGCAGCTTGAAGGACAAAATCCGATCTGACGTGATTGAACGTTGCTCAGATTGTATGGTTAGATTTTGAACCAGGGGAGGGGGGTTTTAAGACTTCAGATATGTCTAGACTTGAGCAACCTCTTCATGTAAAGAGAGGGGAGATATCAAGCTCATAACCTGTTACATTGTCACAACCTATTGTTTTGACTCATAGGGTCCGCTCAGACCTGCGGCCTTCGCTACCGTACTAACTATAGGGACTCCTCATCGCAATTCCAAGCGGAAGCCATTTCCGGCGGCGTGGACTTTTCGCCCGTCTTTCTCATGGACGTGATCATGATTCTTCTGGTCTCGTTGTTCGTCATCTTCTACTTCAACCGTCTTATTGCATGGGTGACGAATTTCGGCCTGAGGTTTGTCTTTTGGCATAAGCACAGGATACGAGTAAAAGTGCAATCAGTACAGATCTCGCTCCTGGGAGGACGAATCTTCTTCAAAAACCTCACGTATATCGGCACCAACCAGACGATATGCTTTTTGAAGGGCCATTTCACGTGGCGATACTGGCTGTGGAAGAGCCGCAAAAGTGCTCTGCAGATGAGTGAAGACTCTGAGGGCAATGTGAGTCCGGAAAAGTTGCAGTCTCGACTTGCCCTTGAGGTGGACGGTCTGGAGTGGTTTGTTTACAACCGAACTCCTGCCTACGATGCTGTCTTTGAGCAGTTTCAGGCCCGTCATAACGCTCAGACTGAGCCCAAGTGCGAGAATAACGATACTCTGCAAACAGCTCATACCAGCACGTCCTATGAGCCGAAAAACTTTTCGTTTGGCGAGCAAATCTACCTCGATCTGTTCCCCATTGATCTCAAGGTGCACAAGGGCAGTATGGTTGTGGGCAACAGAGACACGCAGAGTGTGTGGATGTTTCATTTCAAAAATGCCACGGGACTGGTGGATGTGGCGCCTACTCCTTCCTATCTCGACAGATACAGGCAGGTGTACCATGCTGAATTTGAGCATCCGGTGGTGGAGATGCGGCCCAATGTCGACTACAAGGGCATGGACTCGACTCATTTTGAACACAAGCCCAAGGTGAAAAAGAGCTTGTGGGCGAAAACGTACGAGAACGAGCCCAACACGAGCAAACTGAGACGAAGTCTGAGAGCTATTCGGGCTGTTCTGCTTGCTCGTGCTCTTCCTGATAACGAGAGTGAACATTCTCGTGAAGGCATGCCCTGGATGGGTTTGAGTCGATATTTGACGCAGGATACAGAGTATTACGTGGAGGATGATAAAAACGAGGGTGCTTTTGAGGACTATGCTCGGGTTCCGCAGATTCTGGACGCTCCCAGTGGCTCGTTAACAATGTACTACGACGTTCAGGGTCAGGTTCCACATATTGAGGGCGTTGGACCAAAGGATTCGCCTCAGTGGGGTATGAAGATCACGGCCATGAATGCCACCATCAACTACGGTCCTTCCACTGAGCGTCAGAGAACCGATTTGCATCAGATGCTGATTCCCCGAACTTGCATTGACGCCGTTCCTTCTCCTAGTCCTGTGGCTGGCGATCTACGTCCCTACGAGCAGTTCCGGGTTGATGTGGAGTTTCAGGAGGAGATGATTCTGCGAGTACCCATCAGAGAGGAAAGCAAGAATCTGGAGTTTGCCAATCTCTTCAGAGACGATCCTGGAGCGAACACCAAGCGTCCTTTTGGGTGGATGGAGATCAAAACTAACAATACGGTGACTGTGGAGGAGATTCAGAGCATGGAGGCGACCAGGGACGGATGGGCGCATACTGTGTCCATCAATTTGGGCCAGACGGAGGTTCGAACGAGTGTCAATCATGGTCTGCTCTTCACTGGCGACCATGTGTCTCTGGAGTGTGATTTGTCTACTCCTCTTGAGTGGAATGGACTTTGTGATTGGAAGTTTGATCTTCAGTCGTCTTCAGTGAAGCTGTTCCTTCTAGATGAACATATCACTCTGTTTTCCGATTTGACCAACGATTTCGGATCAGATACTCCCGTTCCATACACTCTGTTCACTCCCTACAAGTACACGTTCCACTGGGGAGTTTCTCACTTTTGCAACATCTACCTCAACATCAACGATGCCAACATTATCAACAATCCCACTGATTTCGAGGACAACACGTTTCTGGTGTTTGAGAGTGATGCTCTTGATATCGACTTCTCCCTGCCTCTGGACCAGATTCACCAGTCGTTGAATGAAGCCACTTTCAAGATTTCAGCTCCTATCATGGACTTCAATCTGTCGGTGCCTCCCTGGCATACTCTAGACTCCTTTCTGGAGACCGAGAAGATGGGTAGAGCTTACGAGTTTGCCATTGTCGGCACATACTCTTACTACTCGTCTTTTGACAAGGAGCACACTGATTCGATGCACGTGGAGATTTACGGCACAGATGTGACCATGGTGGCTCACGGAATCTTTGTCTGTTACCTCATGAAGGTCATTGACAACTATTTTGGCATCAACACCAAGTTCCAGACCATGGAGGAGTATGCCCAGAGAGACGCTCCCAAGGTGATTGACCCTGTGAATTTCATCAAGGAGAAGAATGATATGGATGTGGTTGTTGACACCTTCATCACCAACGGAGTCATTGTCTTGCCTGCAAACTTGTACTCCACTCGAGAGTACTTACGGCTCGATTTCCCGTCTCTTGACATCGACTGTCGGTTCACAAACTACTACATGGACTTGCAGTCGAACATTGCTCCTATTCGAGGCAGATGTGTGACTGAAGCCACCACCAAGGCGTACATGCTGGCACGGGAGTCGCGTGCTCATCCTCTTGGAGAAGTGCAGCCTCACATTTACATTGACGGCATCGATGTTCATGGTCATCGACTCTTTGGTCGGCCTCCTGAAGAGCCTACCTACTACTGCAAGTGGGACTTCCATCTGGGCGACATTCAAGTCCGTGGACCTATGAGTTCTCTCGCAGTGCTTGGCCAGGCAGCCGACTGTTTCGACTACGGATTTGACGATACAGAAAACAAGCTGCTGATGGCGATTCCCTTGTTGTTCGATGTCACTTTTGTGTCTGCAAAGATCAACTCGCTGACTTTCAGACTGGAGGCGGATCCTGGAGCTGTGGAGGTGCTGACATCGTCTGTGGCATTCAAGCTCAACGATCTGAACAACTCTGACTACACTGCCAGAGCCTCGGTCAAAATCCCATGGATCCAGCTCTCGGTGATGACCAACGAAGAGGTGCTTTCTCAGTTGACCACTTCTGTGCTTGTCACTGATTACATTCAGAAGCGAAACATGGACGAGCGTCGAGGCAAGCAGCAGGACCACATTCGTCTGCATGACGACTCGTTTGGCAGATGTGACTTTTTGCTCATTGACAAGTACGCTCCTGATGACAAGCCGTACACGATTGTGCCTACCCTGCCTCTTCCTCCTCTTGCTGAGCCTCTCACTGACGAAAACATCAACTCTCTGGGCACTGCTGGTATTTTCTCAACCTACAAGAAGCGAGAGAACTACGATATTGCCCAGTCGTCGCTTTCGTCGGCGTCTACAAACTCGCATCGAATGAGTATCGACAGCAGTTTCATGACTCGAAGCAGTGGCATTTCGCGAATGAGCAGATCGAGAAACAGCTACAAGATCCGCAAGTTCCGGCGTCCACGAATTGAGAGCAAGTTTTTGGCGCCCAAACCGTGGAGAAAGGCCTCCAAAACGGCTGTTTCCGACATTGACGTCGATCCCGACTTTGCCCAGGACTTTTTCGCGTCGAAAATGCGGCCTGGAATGTCGGCTTCTCGAGAGACTCCTGATGAGGACACAGAGACGGACAATATTGTCGTTCAGCTGGGTAAGATTGGAGGAACTCTTACTCCCGCTGCTTTGACGGTCATTCTGGCCATTATGGCCCAAACACCCCAGGACGGTTTCCACGTGACCCTTGATAAGCTGCAGATTCAGGTCATGAAGAAGCTCAACTACATCTTGTCTGGCCAGCCTGAGACCAAGAACATTCGTGTGGTCATTCCGGGCGTGGATATCGAGATGAAGGCCAGTCCTGGAGGCTCGGAGGAGTACGTGCATCTTCAGATGGGTACAATTGACATTATGGTGCGTGATAATGTGCACAAACGGCCTCAGTCGATTGAGGATTTCATTCAGGAGACCATGGATGGCCATGAGCCCAGAGAGAACAGTTTGATTGTGTATGGCTCTATGGACTTGACTTTGGAGGTTGTCAAGAGCAGCCACACTATTGGTCCTTCTCCTAATCCTCTGGTGCTGGGTTTGACGCAGTTTGAGTTCTGGCTGAATCAGGATGTCTGCAACTCTGCTTCGGCTCAAATCAAGGAGCTGGATGTGAGTCTGGACAATCAGCAGCTCGAGTGGCTTCTGAGGAACACCGACAGACAGCTGGATAGACTGAAACTGCTTCTGGACGACATTCCCAACCAGAACAAGGCCACTCAGTCGGATAGAACCAAGGATGTGGTTTATTCGCTGGCTTTGGCTGGTCAGCAGTTTGATATCACGTCTGATCCGTCCACGTTGACGAAGCCGGCGTATATCATTCGTCTTTCTCAGCAGCATGTTCGAGCTCATGACTCTTGGAAGATTCTCATTCGTCTGAGACACATTCTGCAGACTGTTCCTGCTTCGTGGTACTCTCAGAAGGAGAAGCAGCTGATTCACGGCGACTGCAAGGTGCCTGTGGACGCCAGGACCAAGGTCATCAACGTGTTCAAAAAGTGGCGATTCTGGGAAATCAACAGTATCCCGAAATCGTACCTCTTCTTGCACGTGTTCCCTCCTGAGGGCAAGAAACACATGACGATGACTACCCGTGTGTTGGTGGATGTGGATGGTATTGGATTGCGATTGTTGTTTGCAGAGTGTGAGAATTACTTGTTGTTTGATTACGTGCAGGTCTATGTGGATGTGAGTGAAGGAGATGACCATGTGATTGACGCTGATGCTGGAGTGTGTGTTGCCTCTATCAGAACACACTTTTCTCTGGAGATTGTGGACACTATTCAGACGATTGCGAGGTACGTGGATGCCACCAAGCCCAGTGACGACGAGATTATCGACACCGACGATACAACTCGACCCAACACCAACGGTGAAGTTGCCAAATTGGAGCCTCCTTTGTCGCCCATGTCGATGTCTACGAGCATGCTTTCAGACAAGAGCACGACGCCTGAAAAGTCGGTTTCTCCCGTTCCCGAGAAACCTGCCTCAAAGTCGCCTCCTATCAGAGTCATGGTGAACACTCTGTTGTCGTCCTGGGTGGTGTCTATCAAGTCGTCAGCAATTACTCTGTCTGTTTCCGGTCAGGAGTTTTTGAATTCCGTGTTTGTCGAAAAGACTGGAGATGATCTGGTGAACGATGTCAGTGTGATTCTCACTGGCACATTTGGATCGACTGGTGTGGAACTTATTGCTACAGAGACGGACCAGCAGGTGGTCTCGTACTCGATCAACTCCACAGCGACTTCTATCGCCTTTGGCAAGTCGATCCATGTCACATGTGACACCCAGAACATGCTGCTGACAGTTTCTCAGGATCTCCTTGCTCTTGTGAAACTGGCTACCCAGTTCTTCGATAACGACTGGGGTGTCATTGACAAGCTGATTGAGGAGTTGAGTGGCGAGGAGGAGGTCAAGGCTCACCATACCCCCGGTTCTGCGGCTGCTGCTGCTATGGATGCGGCAGATGAGCTCAAGGAGGAGCTGTGTGAGGAACCGGGACCTCTCAAGGACATTATTCCGTTCCTGGACAGAGTCTCGTTCAGATACTCGCTCACCTCGCTGCAGTGCTCCTCCATGCTCATGCCCAACTGGGTGTATGCCAACGAGTTCCGAAACATGCAGGTGGTTGTTGGATCTGGTATTGATTCGAGAACTACCCTCAACGGCTCGTTCGAGGTTGGAGAACAGATGCACGAGGTTCGAAACCACTCTTCTGGCGACTCTCAGATTGTGCTTGGAATCGCTTTATCTGCAGTTTCTGCTCTTGGAGGATCAGTCATCACCGAGGAGTTTGCTCTGTTTGACTGTGTTCTTCGATTTGGCATTTTTGACGCCCAGACTGTCTCTCCTAGCATGTTGACACGGTACTTGGCGGCTGAAAACGAGCGAGAGTGTGTCAGACAAATGTCTGAGGCGATTGACGAGCTTCAGGAGGTGCTCAAGAAACGTATCACGAAAATTGATGCCAAACCTGCTCCTCCTAGTCCTTCCAAGCCCCAGAAAACTCCCGCTGCATCTTCCTACCCTCTGCACTTCACCACGCAGATCCTGGCAGACCGGTTCTCGTTCACCATTCCCGCTCTGGACTCTTCTCTCTGTCTGGAGTGTGACAAGGTGTCGGCTTTGGCATACAACTTTGTCATGAGCGAGAAGACCAAGACGATTGAGCAGACGGCTCTCACTGGAGCAGTCACTCCCGATCACGTGCGGTTCCTGCTTCAGAACAAGCGTCTTCCTGGAGGTGTGGCTACACTTGTGGATCTCCATATTCGAATCTCTCTCTATGAGTACATCAAGAGTGGTGAGAGAAAGCGAGGAGCAGATATCGAGTCCGAGTTCATTCGTATCTGCCTGTCTTCTCCTTCGTTGCTGAAGCTGATGGAGATTCTGACCAACATTGAGGGAGACATTTCGTTGCTGGAATGGGAGACTGAAGGGCCCATTAGGCCCAAGAGAAAGATGTCACGAGAAAGTGTCGACTCCAAGGTGTCACGTGAGTCTTTTGTTTCTGCTGAAGAAGGTCCCGACGCTGAAGCTATGGATGAAAGTCCTCCTGCCGAAGAAGATACCTCGTCAGACTCTTCTCCTCTTCAAAACTGGCGAATTCGAACGTCTTTCGAACAAGTCACGTTTGGCTGGCTGTTCCCTCCAAACTCGGGATTCAACGGAATCGTGTTTGGATGCGATAACGTGGCAGTGGTGGCTCTGTCTGGCTACGGACAGCTGCGTCTCAAGGGTGTCTACATCACTCCAGCTCATGGCAGCAAGGACACGGACTTTTTCCCCGACAAGGTGTTTCCTACTCATGCCAACACTGTCTATCTGCCTCGATTGCTGGTCACCTTTGCCACATTGGATACCAGAGAGTACCATCTTCGTATCCTCGGTGAAGAGCTCAAGGGCACGATTTTGCCGTCTATTGTTGATATCGTGTCTTGTACTGCCACCACCATCAAGCAGACAGTCAAGGAGCTGGAGCTCCTGTCCAAGGAGCGAAACAAGCGTCTGGAGAAAAGCAACAGCAGCATTCGAGTTGTTGAGCCAAACACTGCTCCCTCAGACTCTTCCTTGCTCTCCATCGACCACTCTTTCGTGTTTAGAGCAGACGCCAAGTTCCAGGGAGCTGTTGTCTCACTCTGGAGTGAGTCTGAGTACGCCATGGAGATGTACGCCGAGACGCGACATATCCAGGCGTCTTCTGGAGGTCGTCGATCGACTGCAAGAGTCGTGGAGTCGTCTCCTGAACTGTACCTCCAGGCTCCTGCTCTGGAAGCCAAGGTGGACTTTAGACACAACACGGGTTCGGCCAACAAGGAGCTGCTCAAGTTTGGAGTCACTGTGGAGCCCAGTAGCAACACGCTGTATCCTCGAATGATCCCAGTGGTGCTGGATATCGTGTCTGGTATGAGAACTCTGCTTGAAGACAAGAGCGACAAGCGCAAGGATCTCAAGCTGGATCTCAAGAGTGAGATCAAGAAGGTCAAGATTGAGACTCCCCAGCCCGCGGCTCCCTCCAAGGACCTCACCTTTTCCGAGTGGGATATCACTGCTGGTATTCAGATTGAGCGCCAGGAGCTGATTATGAGCTGCGAGCCTACTGCTCGAGTTTCTGCTTCTCTGTCGTACCAGAACTTGTCTATGAACATGACCACTGTTGATGCCAGTGAGGAGGGTCTTGGAAAGTTCTTCTCCTTCACTTGTCGTCTGCACGAGTTCAACTGTTCGCTCCAGCACACTTATTCTCGAGAGATTTCTGCCATGGTTGGCATTGACGAGATTCTGTGTGTGGTCAACAAGGACAAGGATGTCGATCCTGACCTCGCCAACACCTGGAACGTGGCTGTTTCGATTGTCGATGTGATTGCAGACATTAACGTGAAACACACCCAGGATCTGAAACTGTTCCAGGAGCTGTGGCTCAGTGAGATGCCCGAGAAGGAGAAGGAGAAGGAGGTCAAGGTGAACACGGACTCGGAGCGGTTCGTGCTCAAGTACCACAGGGCGACGTCGGGCACGAGAATCTGCTGGAACGCCACAGTGTCCAACGTCAAGTTCTCTGCGGATCTTGGCCAGTCTATTGGCAAGGTCACCGTGGGTCTTGATCGGTTCTGGCTGCTCACAGACAAGAAGGAGCATCTTGACCAGCACATCACGCTTGGCTTTGAGCTCATCAAGATCCATTCAGACGGTCGTCTGGGAGGTATTGTCTCCTTGTCCAAGTTTAGACTGGAGCTTGCTCTTCTGTGGGAGATTGACGAGGATGCCCAGGTCACACCCGAAGACGTTCCTCTTGTCACTCTGGTTGCTTCTCTCGCTTCGGCGGAAATCCGAATGGCCTTTGATTACCAGCAGTTTGGTATTGCGAGTATCAAGAACCTCGGCTTCTCCGTCTCCAACCAGCGAGAGGTGGCCGACTATCTGTCTGCCATTGTCGACATTGAGCAGATTTGCGTCTTTATCACCGTTCTGGCACCCTCCAACATCCTGGATCTCGTCCAAATCCTGGTTCGAACCAAACAGGGTATTGAGGGAGCCTACGAGGAGGAGGTCGGAGCTTCCAACGACGAAACTCCTTCCAAGGAGAAGAAGATTGGCCGACCTCACCTGCTCACCTCAGTGGACGTGTCCATCAACTCTGGAACGCTGCAGGTGTACCCAAGTACTCTTCTCGATACTCAGGTGCTGTACGTCAATCTTTCTGGAACCCATGCCAAGTTTGTGTGTGACACTCAGAAACGAGGTCTAGTCAAGTCTCATCTGGAGCTTGGAATGCACGAGTTTATCATTGCTCTGAGTACGTTCAAGACCCAGATCAACGAGGAGGATCTGTTGACGCTCACTGTGGACGAGTTTGTCGCTCATACTCGAAGAGCCAAGGGAGGAACCATTGTTCGAATCCCCAAGGTGGATATCAACATGCACACGTGGCAGTACGACTCCAACCCCACGGAGGTCAAGTTCACGTACTCGTCTGAATTCGCCGGTAAGGTGGACATTGGCTGGAACTTTGGCTCGGTCACGTTCATCCGAGAAATGTGGAACTCGCACGCCAAGGCGTTTGCCAGCAGAAGAGAGGCCTACAAGCTCAACTTTGTGTCCAACCCGTCGGTGCTCAAGGACGGCGAGCTCGAGGAGAAGCTCAAGGACGTGGCTCTGGACGAGAAGTACGTCTACGTTGCTCTGGAACCTCCTAACATTGAGATTCCTCAGCTGAGAGATATGGGTGAGGCCACTCCTCCTATTGAGTGGATTGGTCTACATCGACAGCGGTTCCCTGGTCTTACACACCAGGTGGTGATTGTGGGATTGCAGGGTCTCGTGAAGGAGGTGGAGGTGGCTTATTTTGCAGTGTTAGGAGCATAAGGAGGATGAGAACGAGGAGGAAGTGTGGAGAGAAAAGAGAAAAGTGTTGGGAAACTATTTATTTATTACATTGATTTATTATGACTTGTTTTGTAGAGTGTTGGTGTATGACTTACTTTGTATCTGGACGATTTCAGATCAAATTACTTGTACGATACAAGTACAAGTAATTAGTACAGTAGTTACTCACCAATTCCGACTCTGTGGTCACGTGATCAAATTTGTACACCGTGACGTTCTAGAACTTGTACCTTAGTGTCTTCACACTGCTTCCAACGTCTTCACATCTAACATGCAAGATGGTATCATGTTTGGAAAGGAGGAGAAAATGTGGCAAACTTGAGAAAGACGCAGGGATGGGCTTTGGGCTACTAGTAGAGATGTTAGAAGGTGATTAGAGTAGTTGTTGGCGCAGTTTAGAACAATTTGGGGGTTTTGTAGTGTTTTGTTGCTCTTTGGAGGGTGTCAACAGATGTAACTAGGAATGAAGGTTTTGTCAACTGTGAGCTTTAACTAGATGGTGGGATAGGAGAACCTGAATGTCTTCTTGAAGCTGTAATTTTAATAGAATGTCTTTAGAAAAAAAATATTGTTGGAAAGTCAGTCACTAGCTATCGGCTCAACCCACTCTAATTTCAATTGCTCCACTGGAACACCGAAAATGAACCCCCAGCACAACTTTATCCCCAAGTAATTCTTAACAAAATACCAACTTCTTGGAAAATAATAGAATTGTACAAAAAAGTATAGAGGGATATAGCTACATCCTCTAAATGGTTATTTACAGGCTAAAAACGTCCCTACACCCTTCATAATCCCCCACTACCTCCTTCGCTTGTTCCCCTCTCTGTTACCCTACCTAACCTAGATTTATCCTGCAGCTCTTCTTACTCAGCACTTGCACTACCTAGCACACAACCCACCACTGAACGTCTGTTTGAGCATGAATAACAGCGTGGAGGAGTTTTTGGCGCAGACTCAGCGCGGGCTGGACCAGGCTCCGCCGCCGCCTCCCTCGCGAGCTCGCACACACGACTCACGTGACTCCGAGCGAGATTCTCGAGATCGAGAGCGGGAACGAGACCGCGATTTCAGAGACAGAGACCGCGAGCGAGACCGAGAGCGAGACCGGTACCGCAACCAGCGGTGGCGTCGGCGTGACGACTCGGTGGACCGCGAGCGGGAGCGGGAGCGACACAGAGACAGAGATTACCGAGACAGAGGAGATCGAAGGGACAGGGATAGGGATAGGGATAGGGATAGGGATGGAGGTCGAGATGGAGGAGGCAGAGACAGATACAGCAGAGACAGGGATAGGGATGGCAGAGACAGGAGGGACAGGGATAGGGATCGAGAGAGGGACCGGCCACGTGACCGGGATCGCACCCGAACCAGAGACAGAGACCGGGACTTGTCGTCGGACGATACGGTGGTTTCGCTCGATGAGCGGCCCCTGTCTGCTCCCACGGGCTGGGATGTCAAGGCTAGGGGATACGAGCGGGTCAGTTCCGAGCTGGCCAAGCGATCGGGTCTGTTTCCGTTACCGGGACGTCCTACTCAGGTCAACTACAATGTGTTGAGAGGACTGGTGGAGGGTCTGCCTGATCAGCCCACTGATCACGAGACGGCTGCAATGATGCCGTTGGTGGACACGGGACCCATCAACAACGGTAAGGGTTCTGTTCGTCCCGAATTTTCCCGAGTGGCTCGAAGACTGATTCTCAGCGGCATTCCTGCCGATCAGATCGACACAGTTGCCATCAAGAGCTTTTTCACAGACTTCATCGAGGGTCTGGAGCTGGTGGGGTCCAAGGAGCGGATTGTGGATGGCGTCTATAAACATCCTCGTCTGGCTGAAGTGTTGGTGGAGTTCTTTTCTGCCGAAATGGCCACCTTAGCCCTGGCTCTCACCGGCCTCGGAATCAACTACTCGGGACCCCCCATCAGTATAAGACGACCGTCCAATTACATCTGTCCCACTCCCGAGAGAACAGACTCGTCGCGAAGAGCGCCTCACGAGGAAGAAGAAGAGGTGGCGTCTATAGTGGAGGACTCGGCCACCAAGATCATCATCTGGGACATTCCCTTCAACGTGGAAGAGGCCCAGGTGCGGCAGCTGGCGGCGTCGTTCGGAGAGCTTTCTGCATTTCAGCTCATTCGACAGCTGCCGTCACGTGAGTCGGCCGGAATCGCTCTGGTCGACTACAAAGACCCCGAGGTGGTCAAGGACGCCGTTTCGGGGCTGTCGGGCCAGGTGGTGGGTGGTAAGAACCTCAAGGTGATGCTAGCATGTGAAGGACCGACGCAGCTGTCCTGTTCGTCCAACAACGGACTCAAGGGCATTGTGACGGTGATGAACGACGTCAAGAACCGGCCTGAGTCGTCGGTCATTGTTCTGTTCAATCTGGTGACCCTGGATGAGCTTCTGGACGATGTGGCCTACAGAGAAATCACCGAGCAGGTCGAATCCGAGTGTCTCAAGTACGGAGGAGGAGAAGAGGTTCAAATCAAGATTCCTAGACCTGATCCCGAGGCCATGAAGGCGTCGTATCGGCGGTTGATCTTCGAGACTCGTCCCGGCGTGGGCAAAGTGTACGTCAAGTTTGCCAGCGTCGAAACGAGCCGAATCGCTATTCAGAAGCTGACCGGGCTCAGATTCAGCAGGAGAAGCGTCATTGCAAGTTACTACTCCGAGGAGTGTTTTGACATGAACGTGTTTTAGGAGAAACGCAGGCATTTGCTTGGAATGTGCACATTGGATGACATGGGAACAATCTTCTTATGTCCTCCACGATAGTAACGTCCCTATCGGTGTGTACGGTATATGGGAAGGATTGGATTGGATATAATATCACCGAGCTCGTCTCGGACTGTAAGCAGCTTATACAGTTAATTTGTACATTGAATGGGTAGAGAGGGTGAGAAATGTAGAGAAGTTCACAGTAGGATACTATGTCTATAGAGTGAAGGACCAAAACTAGCACTTGTAGAGAGTTCTATTGCAGGAGGGCTTGTATAGATGCTGTGGACTGAAAGGTTCCTTTTTCTGTGTTATTCAGTGGCGATGGGGTTTCATAGCTCATCTTAGATACTCTCAGTTGGTAGATTAGTAATCAAGATGGTCAAAAAGTGAAGTAATGGTCCCCGAATAACCAAAAACTGTCACAAATGGTCAATAGATTGAACAACTGCATCTAGCCCACTGTGTAGTACTTGTATTTTAATGATTACATAAGCAACTGTGGCTTCAGCAATAGACTCATCTGATGCCGATTAGATTTGACACAGCGCTATGACAAAAAATATACAGCCTAAGGAGATTTACAGTAAAAAAGTCATCTGGAGAGGTTTATTGAATAAATAAAGGCAGAAAAAAGACAGAATATCAGCGGTGGCAAAAGCAGTGACAAAGCGGTGGCAAAAGCAGTAGCACCAGCTCTTGGAGCACTCTCCCCCGCTGATAAACTCGTCGTATCTATGGCATAAAGTTGAGAGCCGAGTCAGAGACGCAAGGTCTCCACACCTACCCTGTTTTGAGTGAAGGTCACGTCACGCTTGAGTTAGTAAGGGTCGTCAAAAGCTGAGAACGCCTCAGAAATCACATCACGATTGTTTTGTTTTGTCGTAGAGTATCCCCATAATATTGTAGGTTGGCTCTTCCTAATACCATAATGTTTTTCATCATTCGTTGTGCCAGGATATCCCTTTGTTGGTACTCACCGTTCAGTTCTGTGGTTGAAGAAATCACAAGTGGACAACGCCGTCCTTATATACCGTGACTTTCAGGGCAAGCCAAGTGACACACCACTCCTCTTTTTGAGGCTACAGATCGGAGCAACGATTTCTATTGGACTAGCCTGTACTTGCACTGCACCGCACCACATGGCACCAAACTCAGAAGTGACAGTGGGCGGATATTTGGGGCTGGGAGCGATTATTAGGGACCGGTAGAGTGAGATTGAAGAGCTGGTTTTCTGGAGACGTTGGATATGAGGCATAGAGACCGCCATATCATACTCCTCCATCCCCAGATCATTTTACTTCTCACACGCCCCCTTTGCTTTCTTCATGTTCATGCACGCAGAGACAAATTGCGGTGAATCTGGGGGGACTGGGATGGAATGTACGCGGCGGACTGTAATATACGAAGGGTGGTAGTTGAGCGTGTGGGTGTATTTTGAGTGGCAATAACGGGTATATAATTAGACAGGATTGTAGTCCTGGAAAGTATCGAGATAGTACTGTAACTGTAGCCCCAGATATGTCACCAGGAAGGCTTCCCTTCGCTCACCTACAATACTGTAGTTTCACCCTGAACCCACCAAGAGGGTAACTACAGATAGAGACTACTCAGAGTTGATTAGTAAGCCAAAGGTGGAATTGGAGAATTTTCATATCGCTACTTGTAAACGGGTTGAAACAGATTGTTGCTTTGTACAGTGAATAACTTTTCCTTCTATAATCGTATGGTCAGTTTTTGTACACTAGAGCTCGTCTAAGGATCTTACTTAAGGGAGTCCTCATCAAGCAGGAAATGGAATAAGTATAACAAAAAAAGCAGGCCTTCCTCGTTCAATGCAATTCTTTATTATCATAAATATAATCCACATGTTATGTGAATCTGGGGTACGATACGTACTTGTGCTGTCTCGTTGGGTAGTGGTAGTAACAATAGCCAACCTCACTAACAATAGCCAACCTCATCCTTGTACCACAGGTTGCTGTCCGCCCGTGACCTACGGCCACTTGCTTCCGTTAGTCACTCGCGCCTAACTCCGCTTCACCTCCTCAAAAACACTCTCATCATAAGGATGTCTCACCAACTGGTCGTACAACTCGGCTGGCAGTTTTGCGACAAAACTCACACCCAGCTTGATGATCTCCTTGGCTCTCAGAGGAGGCAGAGATCGCAAGGCGGACATGGGCGACTTGCTCTCGAGCAGCTTGTCTCGCATCAGGTTGACCTGGGCAATCACAAACAGCACATTCATGTGAACTCCGTAGGCAAACAAAAAGTCCCATAGAATGACCACTTCAGAAAGAGGAGGGGTACATGCTGACAACGTGAGCACCGATGCAAACGCATACAGCTCGGCCTTGAGCATCTTGGAGTTGAGATACTTGTACAGCGTAGGATCAATAATCTCCAAACACATGTCAATAAGAGCGAGAGCCGAATGAACTCCTTCAAGAGTGGGCTTGACATAAAGAGGACAATCTCGAGACAACATGACGTCCAGGAGATTGAAAGCCATCGCTTCACTCTTGCAGACGTACAAGAACGGAGCTGCCAACACGTTCATACCCTGAACATACTGATCTCGATGCGACTTTTGCAGAAGATCAATACCCTCCTCTAGACTGGCCTTCTGCTCTCTAATCTCATTTTTCCATGCGTACGAATTGAGCACTCGAATGAGCGCGTCTTCAGGCACCTTTTGCTTGAAAACAGTATCTGTAGCCATGGTTCTAAAGGTATCGTTCCTGATCTTGCCATACATGGGAGACGGGCCCAATTTGATCAGTCTAATGTAGTCTTCCGCACGAGTAGGAGGTACCTGCAGTAAGATGGACCATACAGACGATCTATAAGTGCATTCCGATTGGTCATTGGCTTTCAATCCCTCCACCAAAACGAGATATCGTAGCTGGTTGAGAGAACTCTTGAGAATGATGGGAGTCTTGGAAATGAAATTTTCAATGGTATCTTTTCTGCGCGACCGCGGCTTGCTCGGCGACTTGCGTTCGCTGAACGAAGATATACTGGAAGTTTTGCGCAAGTCGCGTTCCAGCTTTTCCAGACTGTCTCTTCGGGACATGTGTGAATTGGCACGTTTGGGGCTTGGAATGTGGGTGTCTAAGTCACGTGATGAACTTCCAGGATGCGGGTCTCTGTCTGTGTGCTTGGTGGCGTCACAAGTAGCTCCAGAATCGACTTGCAACTGACTTGAAACTCTTGTGGTTGTATTGTGAACATCACCAGCCATGTTTACATGTTGTGCATGTGCATGAATCTTATTTGGAGTGGTGATAGGGGTGGACGTAGCCTCTGGAGGGCCCAGTAGTGGGTCGATTGGCGCGTAATTCGAGAAGGAGTAAGGGTGCGCTGGTTTGGGCGTCATGGCGAATTTTCAGAGCCCCAGACCCTCTGTAGCGTCAGATGTAGTGTGTTGTGTGGAGTGTATTTTTAGACACTATTGTGAGAGTGAAGTATCAGGAGGTGTACAACTACAGACTCGTATCCGTACTAGCAGAAATAGTCGCTTTCTAGTGCCGTGTAATATAATACCGTGAATGGGCTGGATAATAAATACCAGGTTTCGGTCTTTTCACGGTATCCGTACAGATCTACAAATACCCCAGTTTCGTCATGGTCATATCAATACATTAACGCAGTCTAATCACGTCTAATAGTTCTACGTATACAGCTTCAGCTGCTGTCTCACGCCTGCTCCTTGAAGTTGAAGGGCGCGTAGGCGTAGCCCTCTCCCTCAAAGAACTTGGACATGGCCTCGACCCAATGCAAACGGAGGGAATGAAGCATGGCCGACGTTCCTTCCATCATCACCAGAATGACCACCGTCAGGACAAACCACATGGCAAACATGACCACGACCATGGCCACTCCGGCCGGTCCCGTGGGGCCAAACGCGCTCTGAATCGTCATGTCCCACAGCACAGTCGACAGCTGGGCATGGGCCAGAGACAGAGCCCAGAGACGCAGGTACGAGGCGGTGTGGGAGACACAGTTGAGACAGAACTCGATGGTGTGGATGACCTGGTGGATCATGACCTCGCCAAACTCAAACTGCTCGTGGCCCTCGCCTTCCTCGTCAAACTCCTCGATAGTCATGTCGAACGAGTCTGCATCGTCGTCAGTGTCGCCAATATGGTAGGCGTTGGGCTGACGAATGGCGTCGTACTGCGTCTGTTTATGCTGTCGTCGAAGATAAAGAGGCTTCAGAAGCAGCAGCCAGGGCACACAGACAAGAGCAATGAGCACCAGAACGACCTGGACAAACTTCTGCCCAGGGTACAGGGGAGCATCAATGGTGCCTGGACTCAGAAACATGTTGATCAGCATATTCAGCAGACCGGGGGGAGTCTTGTCCTTGGCAATCCAGTCCACACACCATTTGTACACAATGGTGAGCGACAGGTAGCCAAAGATGGACTGCATGAACAGCAGACCCGGCACAAAGTTGCCCCAAATGTCAATCTGGGAGTTGAAGAACTTGTAGTTGAGGAAGGAGAAGAAGAAGGAGTAGCTCATGTGCGTGAAGCCCATGAGAATCGACAGCTTCATCTTGTACGAGTTGGTGAACAGCAGGTTGTTGTCTGTTCCATGCCATGCGGGATCCAGACCAAAGGGGTAGACTCCCGTTTGATGGGCTGTGATTCGTTCTTTTTCCTCCCAGCTGTCGGGCCACGCCCAGCCCGATCGGAACAGCGTCATGCTCTTGGAAAAGATATCGTTGTACATGAGACCTGTGTAGAGCGAGAAGACGCCCATCAGCAGCACAATGTATCTGCCCGAGAAGGCCATGTCGAAGATTTCGTCTCTGTTTCGCATTTTCAGGATGCTGTTCTCCTTGAGCACCATGACCAGTCCTGCCAGCGCCAAAATGACTCCATGGCCCAGATCACCAAACATGATGGCGAACATGAAGGGGAAGGTGACGACTGTGGCCAGTCCGGGGTTGATTTCCTGGTACGACGCAATGCCGTAGGCGTCCACAATCAGCTGGAAGGCCGCGGTGAACTTGTTGGTTCTGTGGAACGTCGGTGGGGTCTTTGACGTTTTGATTTCGTTGAGAATCGAGTTGATGGCCACTCCTGACGACAGCGTCACGTCTCGGAGCACCTCCTGCACGGCCCCAAAGTCCGCCTTGGGGATCCATCCCTCGGCAATCAGACATCGGCGGGTCTGGTCGTAGTTGAACATGTTCAACGTGTGGTAGATGGCCTTTTCCTTGGCCGCCAGCACCTCCCAGTGGGGTAAAGTGTTGGCTGCCAGAGCCAGTTCTGTCATGAGCGCATTGTTAGTGGATCCGAGCACGTTGTCGACGTCTGCCAGCTTGATATTCAGCTCCTCGACCTGTTCTCGTCGTGTGTCAAAGTCTTCGGAGACGGGGTAGAGAGTCGCTTCCAGAGTGAGCGCGATTCGTTTGATTTTTTCCAGCAGGCTTTCTCCGTGGCCAAAGACGATGAACACGTCCTTGCGCACGCCTGCCAGCGGCTTTTCGATCGCCTGGTGTCTGAAATACAAGTTTCCTCGTAGCGATCGCCAGAGGATGCGTTCGAAAATGGCGGTTTTTGTCGACGGAATGACGCCTGTGACGAACGACAGACCCGCCACAGAGTTCCACGACACCGTGGCGGCCTCCACGTCCGGCTGGGGGTCGTCCAGATCGTATAATAGTCCTGCTCGATCTCCCTCCAGAGACGCCCGGATCTCGTGTCTGTTTTCCCGTGCGTCGGCAAAGAAAATGCCGGCCGTCTGCACCATTTCTCGGCGTTCGAGAATCAGCGCCCGCTTGTCCACCAGCTCGTTCCAGGTGCCGTCCAAATGGCCCACCCGCTCCTCCAGAGCTCCCACCTGGTGGCACATGTTGTCCACCTCATCCAGAGTAGGAGCAGCCACTCCCTCGGGCTGTTCGTCGATCGAAACGCCGTGCTTGTCGATATGGGCCCGGAGACCGCGCAATTGGCGCTCCACGCCGTCCACACGGCGGATTTCCTTGATGAAGGAGCGCTGAAAAACGTTGACCGACGTGTTGAGGTCTCTGAACATGACGACCCCCAGCTCTCCCAGAGCAGCCACCACGTCTCGGCCAATTTCGCTCGCCACGTACAATTGGACCAGCGACATTTCGGCCGACCGAAATATCGCCTCGCGTTCCAGAGCTGCGGTTTCCATCGTGCCTCAGAACAAGTGACTTGTAGATGATGAGATGATATGCCACTTGTCAACCTTAACATACAGTAAGCAGGGTGTACAACGATGTACAAGTACAAGTAGATGAGAGAATACAAGAACCACACCAGCTGAGAGGAAAGAAAAGAGATGGAAGAAAAACAGTCACGTGACCAAATATATCCGCCCAGCAGCTTCAGATTCCACCAAATTTCCTCTCTTCATTACTTCTTCCAACTACCCCTTCACCACCTCTTACACTCTGCTCTTGGCACTACGTGTACTTCTTAGGCTCGGCTCCACGGCTTATCAGATTCGACCCGATAAGCTCTGCTGCATTTTTTTTTTTGCATTCGACCAGTCCAATACTTGGCAGTGAAAAATTCGCTTAACCGAGGTCGTTGAGAAAGCGGTGTTTTTCCACTCATCTCAGATGGCCATATATATTAGGACGCTTACTATGGTCTAATTTTGCAACCGTTATGTTACGTTAGATTAGGTGTGGCGGAAGTGGTTATGGTGGTGATGATGGCGAAAAGTGCGAATATACGAATGTTAAATATACGAATCGAAAGCTCTCGACGAGACGAGTCGATTGGTATACTCAGAATTCAGACCTGACTACTATTGCGCCCTCCAGATGGTTCATCTCCTTCTCCCAACAGAAACTAAAGTTGCGAGAATAGATGCCTCGTGAGAAGGTGGCAAAGTGGCAAACGGTGGTGAATACAAGGACTGCTGAAATTAGCTGTATGAGGATATGTCACGTGACTGCTTAGTAAGCCGAAGGTGATTTCTTTTTGGTTTTGTTTCTCTTCCGCCTCTATTACGTAACCAAATTTGACCTCACTTGCCCCTTCCCCACATATTACGTCATCACACAGCCCGCACTACTGCAAGATAATACAGACCCATCATCAGGCAACAACATCTGACCGAGGATAACTGGGGACTTTGGTTCTTGATTTGAACCAACTCGCTTGTCTGTTGAAAGATTCTTGCAGAAACAAAAACACACTTGCACCTGCTACTTGCACAGCCTTCAAAGTAGGTTCTTCAACAAGGTCAAACATCTCCACACTGTACACACTCGACAACAAGACACAGCCTCGACGAAGATACTGCGACGTTTAAATTGGTGCCAGAGCGACGTAAATCAACTTCCCACCCTCGCTAGAATCGATTTACCACCCTTGTTGGCAAAATGCACCACATTGTGGCCCACGACAGAGAGAAGGAACGGCAACATGACCTGAGGGATATGATGCATCGGACTCACTCTCGCTCAACTTCAGCAGTGAGTCCTGATGACAGCGACAAGTGCGTGACTTCTGAAAAGAAGACGCCGAAACGAACGCTGCCCCAAGGAGAAACAGTGCGCTACCTGTTTGTTGACTTCAAGGCGTTCCACTACCTGAGACAAGAACAACAGTGCAGCTTAGTCAGTGAGGAGGCGGTTATTCACGGCTACGAGGCGTATATGGTGGAGCAGTGGGTCTGTGAGCGGCGTAAGGTGACCGTCATCACGTCGTATACCGGAAACCAGAACAATACCGTCCGTGTGGGCGTTCTAGCTCTCCCTAGAAACCCCTCGTTATGGACTCCCAGAACTAAGGCGTATTTCGACGAATTACTGAAAGGATACGCCAGAGCGAAGGAGACGGAGCTGGGAGTCTTGTTTGTCACTTCGTTATCGAGTTTCCCGTCGTTTTTGACCCTGGTCTCGGTTCCCGGAGGCGATGTACGAAAAACATGGGAGTACTTTGACGTCAACGAGAACCTCAAACGAATGGGATGTGGAGGACGAGCTTCGCTGGCTATTTGCGAACCGTCAGGAACAGCAGCAGCCAAGTTCAAAAACATTTACAAGATCCACGATAGTGTTCCCATCACGTTTGCAGCCAAAGAGATGGTAGTTCTTGTACAGCTGTCATTGTTCTACTTTGGGGTTCTACAGCCCGAGTACTGCGATGGACTGCTCTGTAACGAGACTGTGGACGCCATCAACACGTGGTGGGACATGTGGGGAGTGCGAAAGTACAATACCAAGCCCAAAGATGGAGTTCTGGGTCCCACTACAGTTGCTGGTCTGATTGGATTTGTGATTGGAGTCAGAAACCGAATGGCCTATGTTCTCAACTCCAAGGTGGCCAAAGATCCGTTTGACTGTGAAGGATTTGTCGCTGGTTTGAGTCGTTTCCAGAAACACGAACGACTGCCCAAAAGTCGTATCATTGACCAAAGAACCATGGACAGACTGTACATGCTCACCAACAAGGGCAGTTACAACTCGGATATCATCGATCTGTTCAAGTCGTCCATCAAGGAAGTGTCAGGTAAGCAGCATCTCCACATGACTGCCTCTGAGACCTTCAATCTCGAACAACTCACCAAGTCTCTGCAGGGAGCAAGATGCAAGTACCTGTGGGCAGGAAAAGGCAACCAGCGAACAGTGGACGCCTCACTTGTCTCAAACTGTGTCGGCATTCCCATGTCTTCAGCTGGACACACAGAACTGGCTGCTCCTAGAGATATCAGACGAGTCATCCGAAACCCAGCTTCTTCCACAACCACATCTCTAGTTTCGACCAACAACAACACTGCTGGAGGTGCAGACACGTCTCGAAGGGCCATGTTCAAGCTCAGAAAGCCCAGAGATGTGGTGGAAGTGCCTCCTTCGAGACTGTACCGAGGTATTCGAGGCAGACTGCGGTCCACGTCTCCTAACGACTCTGTCGACGACGATATCGGTATCAGAGGCCACAGTTCTACTCCTGAACTCGACCTGCCGTTGGATAACATGCTCACTGATCGTCTTCTTCCTCAGGAGTACCATGACGATAGCAGTGACGACGACGAAGGTCACCGTGCACGACCTGGACGTCAAGATAGCATCAAGACTACAAAGACGAACCATTCTGCGACTTCGTTCGACAACAGCAACCCTGCTCTTCATTTCCGACGAAGATCCAAGTCGGTTGACCAGTTTCATCACGAGCTGTCTGTCCCTGAACAGCTGGAGAAACACCATCGATCAGTTATGCGACGAAACTCGTTCAGTCTGATTGAGAACTTCATCTTGCGTCAGCCTCCGGAGAAGTCCTTTGTGTCCGAGAAACGTATCCGACGATCGTACGAAAAGTCGCAGCTGTACCATTTCCTCTTCAAGCGTCATGTCAAGAAGATGCGACATGTGTGTGAACAAATCGACCAGGAAAGTCGAATGCTAGGAAAGGCCAAGATGCGAGACGACGTGCTGTTTGACAAACTCACGTCGTACCTCAAAAACTCGTACAGAGAAGAAGCCCGTCTCAAGTCTGCTCTCCATGAAGTCGAGGTCATGAGCTCTCGAATCCGATACGAGTCCAAGATGCTGCAGTCCAAGATCCAGGACGTGGAAGAGACGATGGAGAGTTTTGTGGGCAAGGTACAGTCGCTGGAGGAGCGGGTTCAGAAGGCGTCTGCTGCTCGAGGTTATGGCTCTGGAGGCTTCAATGTCAAGAAATGTGAGCTCGAAGAGAACCACCATGATGGACACAAGGCCAGTCCTCTGGAAACCCACAGACCTCCTCCTCTCAAGATTCCGACCATGAAGGTGGCTTGCACTGAGGTTGGCAAGGGCGGTGCTCCTTCTACTGTTGGGTGTATTGAGGGATCTGCTCAGTCGCCTCTACAGAGTCCCCTAGGAGACATCTTTGAAGATGGACCCACTCCCAGCAGTCTGTCTGCTGTTCTCTGGCCTGACAGCAAGCCTGGAGAGGAGGGACTTGTTCAGCGGGTGTTCAACAAGCTGTGTGAGCTAGCAGGATACGAGACCAAGGGATCGCTCAACAGCCACCCTGCTGCAGAACGAGTTTACGCTGAGTAAAAGTAATTAATATTTATAGGTAACAATACAACACATAGCCAAATACCGTTCACCATTCTATTACTATAATACATTAAATATAATCGTTTCGTCGTTAATTTGACTTCCGTTTCTGCACAACACAGTTTTTTGGGGTTCTCCAAGTGGAGAACGTTTTTTGTTTTGCCCACTATCCAAGATAGACAGCAGCCTGTACTGAATACCTCGGTTTAGTGAGACTTGGTCAGATGTACTACCATCATCACCTTATTGGCAGCTCCTAACCTGAAAAAGCCTTATTGGGAAAAGAAATCGCTAGGATCGTCTTTACCCTCGCTGCTTTCGTTAGCCTGAATCAGAGCTCGCGCGATCGCAATCTCCTCGCCACCGTGAACGTGTTCCTCGAACGCATTCTCCACCTGGGGGTCCACGGGAATGTTGTCGTGTCGGGTGAGCTGCTCGTCCTGGTTGTAGGACGCCAGATCGACGTCAAACTGGCTCATCTGCTGGTTGTTGGACGCTATACTGGCGGCATTCTCGTCCTCGCGGTTCTGTGCAGCCACCGAAGCCATCAGCTGCTGTCCATCTTCCGTGTCCAGTCCCAGATCCGCCTGAAGTCGGCCAATCTGGTTCATATTGTAGCCCAGAGGCATATGACTGCTGAGGTTCATCATGCTGGTGTTTCTTGACTGCTGCGACTGGTGTTGCGACTGGTTCTGGGACTGCTGCGACTGCTGCTGTGTCTGCTGCTGGTCCGAAGAGCTGGGAACGTGCTGGTGCACCTGCAGAGCCGACAGATCCTCAAAGTCGTCCTTTTTGATGCGCTTGATGGGCGGTCGGGCCACTTCGCGACACTCGACGCAGTTTCTGATCGCCGCAGCAACTGTCTCCTTGATTCGCGTCCAGTGGTACGACTCTGTGATAATAGACGTGCTCTTGTTGATGCCTGCGTGGCTCTGTTTGTGGACCTCTGTGGCAATCTGGATCTGCCGTTCCGGGTCGGAAACCACCTCCCTGTCCTTGAGCATCAGTTTGCCGTCTCTGAGACGGTAATGGGCCGCCGAAGATCGCAGACGCGACTTTTCGTGTCGGTCCGATTGAGGAGGGTACTTGCCTGTTTCGAGGTAGTATTTGATCTTGTCGAACCGCAGCTCGCCAATGGACTCGTCGGTCTCTTCAATCAGCTCTTTGCCGTAAATGAGAGCGTCCACGGGTCCGTTTTCATTGTCCTTCAAGTGTCCTGCGCCCTTGATTCGTCCCACCTTTTTGAAACTCAGCGCATCGAAGATTTTGCGTGCCGCCACGTTCGTCTCGTACACCAAGTTGAACACCGAGTAGGTGTAGCCCAGTTTCGGCGCCCATTCAATATAACTCTCCACCAGAGTTCTTCCAATGCCTTGTCCTCGGATACCAGCATTGACTAAAAAGTTGGCTGTGCAGATATGGCAGCTTCTGCCGGGGTAATTGGGTCGAATGAAGAAGGATCCCAGACACTCCTTTTCCCACGCTCGGTCGTCTCGGATAAGAGGCTCGTTTCCAAGCAGCATAATCGCGGAAAACGCGCCAAACCAGAAATTCTGGAAATCGTCAAATTGGATCGGGTGAAAGTGCGGGAAGGTGTCTCCACGCTCCAATTCCATGTTGAACTCGTCAAACAGAAAATATTGCAGCGTCTGGGGGACCGACTGCAGACTTCTGATGGGATAGATGGTGGCGGTGGTGACCTGGTCCTTGAGCACGACGGTCAGCGGCTCCACGGACGTTGCCGACTCCAGATTCAGCTCGTCGCCACGCAATTGAATCGGATGCGACGTGTCTTCGAAAGTGGTCATCATTTTCAGAGCCGTTTTCTGTCGAGGGGGGGGTGCTTAGTAATCAACTCTTTTTTTTTCTCTGGTCAACAATATACTGGTCGAATCTCGCTTAAAACGCTTTAGCCGTTATTTCTCTTTGTCGTATTGTCCTTGGACTGGTTGAAAAATGAATAATCCACTTGGTTGCACTTGTTTACCACTCGTATCGGTCGTGATGTGGGACGCTGCCTGGCTGCAATCTCCAAGGTGCAGTCTGAAATATTAAAAAAGGAACTTGCCTCAGCCCGGCTGGAAGGAGAGGTGTAGAAAAAAAAAGGAGCCCTGATGGCAGGCGTAGATGCCGTTTTCGGGGGCTGGAAGCTGCGTGGATACGCGGGGGTGGCGGGGCCAAAATCGCTCTCGGACGCGTCGCGTACTGTACTGCCGTTTCAAAGCTGCACACGGGCTGTTTAGGGGAGTTGTGGGTGTGTGCTGAGATATTCTGAGGAGGCGAGAAATTTTGCCTAGGGTTACCCGGTCTTGATGTAACGGGCGTCTTAGAGTTGTTAGAGTTGCTGCAAACGCTATTTTGCTGGACTGGGTTGGACCAATGTCTTGAATGTGATAAAAGCGGCAGGACCAAGGTCGGTTGGGGGGGGCAAGCTAAGGCTGTGAAAAACACACGGGCGGTTTTTCCTAGTCTCACGTACAAGTAGCGTTGACAGCTCTGCCAGTCTCTCTCCTCCTGCTCTCTCGTATAAGTATGCGACTTTAACTCTTCCAACCTCCCAGCTGCAGGTGGCTCTTTGGGGACAAGTGAAAATGGACGAAGATCCCAAGTGTCTCAGAGTCTTTCTCGAACGGCGTTACTAAGCCGTGCAGCGGTTGCAGTTGAGCACGGTGTGTCTGTGGGTCACGTGACACGTCTTTCCGTGGAATCTCCGCCCGTTCTCCGCGGCGCGCTATCACGTTTTAGTGTGGAGTTTGATTTTGGGGAGGGGTGTGATTGTGGGGGTTGTGGACGTGATAGCGGGAATCCGAGAGCATATTCGTGATCAGCGGGGTTGGTTTAATCGATTCGCGTGTTTCCAGACTTGTGTCTCCTTTTTTGGCCACTCTGGGTACTTCTCTTATCTAACGTTGTCGTTTGGATAGGCCTCTTTGCAAGCGCTATCTCTTAGACTGAAAGTCGTTGCAGGCGTTGCACATGTCGTCATATCTGAGCTACGGTAGCTACGGTCGGGCTAATGAAGCCGAGTGATGGTTATGGGGTTATGAGGGCAGATCTTACATTTCGTCTTACCATACAATTGTGTCTGTTATACATTACGTAATGCTATCAAGAAAAGGTCCAAGTTCTCACCTTAATCACAGCCTCCAAGTGTTTGTCTCTTCGGTTGCCAACTTTCTACCATAGATTAAAGCCCCCACAGGCTCATCAAAACCCTTCAGTATGGCAGCTCCTGGAATCTTTCCCACCACTTGGAAACCCAGAGAGTCCCAGATCTTGCGAGAAGCGGTGTTTGTGTCGAAAACGAGGTTGAAAACCGAGTAGCTGTACCCCAACCGAGGTCCCACGTAGATGTAACTTCTTCCCAGAGTCTTACCCACTCCCAGGCCTCGATGACGAGTGTTGACCATGAAACCCGCGTTGCAATTGTGCGAACATCGTCCCGGATAGTTTGGTTTGATGTAATAATTGCCCAGAACCAAATCAGACCAATCACTGTCTTCTTCCAAGGGCAGTGCACTTCCTCTGATAAGAAGACCCACCCAGCCTACAAACCAGTACTTGACAAAGTCAGCTGAGCAGGTGTAGGGGTTCAATTGCGGGTACGTCTGTCCATCTTCGATTTCCTGGTTGAATTCGGCAAACATGAATTCAATCAGAGACTTGGGTAACTTTTCAGCTTCGGAGTATCCGTTCACAGGCACGATAACGGCTTGTGTGCCATCTTTCAGCGTGACAGGCAGCGTCTGGCTGAAGGTATTCGTGGGCTGTTCTACACACTTCATTGTGGTTGGTGGAAGAAAGTCATCATTCAGCACTTTTCCCAACAGTCATACCTGTAGTTCGCACCCAACTTCCTATCGTGATGTTATTGTGGAGTGCGGCGCATGCATATCTGAACTTTAAGACATGGACAAGTTGGTGAGTATGGGAGGTGGAGACAAGTGAGTGGTATAGTGAGATAGCTGGCCGTGAGAGGAATTGATTTTTGTGCAAAATTCGTTTCCCCGACACTTTTACCGTCCAATTCGAGGACATCAATATTCCCTGTCAAAAGTCTATTCGTGTGAGGAAGCCCGAAGCGATGTCATAGAATGTTCCAGTATGATTACAAGTGTAGCTTCAAGTCACTCTCAGATTTATCAATAATTAGTCTATTATTTACATACCGTTAATCACCTCTCAACAGCCTCCACAGCGAAGCAATATCTATCCTCTGCTCTGGAAGAGTCGAATAGAGCAGAATGTACAGTCTGTTTCGCTGTACTGGCACAAACTGGCCTGTCAGCAGTCGTTTTATCACACGTACCGACAAGTAGTGGAACCTGATTCGATCTGACAGTAACGAGTACTGGTAAAAGATCTTGGAGAAGCCCAGAGGGATGTTTTGGAGCTCCAGAGTGACTCCATTGGCCACAAACTTGATTCCTCCAGGCAGCCGTTTTCTATCTTTGGCTCGCAGGAGTAGAGCAAACAGAGGAAAGTGGTTCAAGAAGGCCAACACTGTCTCCAGCACAGCAGAGAGTATGATGATTGACAATCTAGCCAATGCGAAAGCTCCATAGAACACCATGACTGTCGGTAGGAGGAATACCAGCACTGTGAAGAAGATGGTGCCCATGAGCAGTTGATCAAGGTCATAGTTGCACGAATCAATTCGGTGTCTGAGCACGTTTTGTCTCTTGCCTCTGAATAGGTGGAACAGAGACGTGATGACACCCAGCTGCCAGTGGAAGATCTTGGCTGAAGCAATGTAGAATGCATAAATGTGAAGAGTGGTGAAAGAGATGAGATCACAGAGAACAGAGATGGTTAAAGTGATACCCCCTACACGTGAGATGACGCTTCCCAGAGCAGGCATGTATGGAATCACGGGGATAATAAGTCCATGAACCACTGTTCGAGACCAAAAATGGATCACCCAGAGCAGAAACTGACCAAAAAACTTGGCCAGCTCAGTGTTGAGCTTCAAACCAGCTGGAGAATCCATCAACCAGACGATAGTTGACTCTGGGAACGTCACCAGGATGTAATTGGCCAATCTAGGACCATTTTCGGCAATATATCTCTGATTATCAAGCAGATAGGCACTCAAAGCAAACCCTAGAATGAGGTCATTCAACACAAGCCACACAGTGTTGTACATTCGAATGTACTCTGGAGGAACATGTCGTTTGGCAGTACTTCCCTGACCACTTTCACTGATTCGTCGTTCAATGGCAATATGACTAGGAGACTGGGTATGACTGTCATGGCCTCTAATTCGCATCCATTGAACAGGCAGATAGCACACTTGCTGCAATCGCAGATCCAGCTGGATGGCTGTGGCTGACATCTGTTTGAGGCTTTTGCCAAACACCCGAAACTCGATCAAAAGAAGACACGCCTCACAAAAAAGACGAATACTCATAACAAAGTAGACGACTAAACTGGTGAATAACGGGATAAATGGGTTGATGAGAGTGCAAACAATGGAGGAAATCACGTGACTCTCCTTATTGTTGTGCACCAGCTTTTGTAGTCGATAAGCTGAGTTGATTTGACCGAGGATTCTTTCAAGATGATACTCATTGGACGTATCATGAAGAGATCCATTCAACCTTGTATATTCGTCTTCTGAATACGACAAAACTCCCAATTGACAGTCTCCTCCTTCCTCCGTCTTCTCAATAGTCTCGACCACTATCTCTTTTTCACTCAAATCACCCTCAAACTCCACTCCTCCATGCTGAACCAGCTTGTCCATTAAACACTGCTTCTTTTGTTGAGCATGCACCAAATCCTGTTCAAACTCTTGCGAAATGACTCTCATGGGTACAGACCAGCCCAGAATCCCCAGAGAAATCGGATCCGTGCTGTAAAACTGCATTCTTTGTGGATTTGGCGTCTTGTATGTGATTATCGTCACGTCAGGTAGAGAGCACGATAACGTGGGATTCTGAGCTGTGCAAGTGAACGGAATGAGATCACGTGACGAGTTGTGTAACGCACCAGACTTTGAGTCACGTGATATATCTTTCCCCACGTATCCAATCACCTCCAGGCCTCGCCTTCGTGCAACCTCGGGAAGCTCGACACACGTTGCGATGACCACCACGTTGTGGCCGTCGTTTCTCCACCCGATGACTAAGCAGTCCGCGTACCGCCGCGCGCGCATCACGTGCAGCTCTTCCAGCGGCCAAAACACTCTCATTGTGGCGGACCAGGTGTTTCTGAGGTTCTTGTCGTGGAAAGATGAGTTGATGTTCGGGGAACGTGAGACTGCGTTATTCATGCATGAGGAGGTAGAAGTGGAGTGTTGAGAAGATGGCGTAAGGTTGGGGTATATCGGAGTTTAGAAGATCTAGAGTGGTTTCAAGGGTGTTTCTGATGTGATTCAAGTTGTTTCCAAACCTCCAGCTCTTCTGTGGCATGAGATAGATGCTTTCCCTGTATCCCACATCTGCTAAGTATACTTAGCTTTGGCTGTTAAGTTCTGTTGGGACATTTGTTAGCATTAACACCTCTCTCTTCTAAGATCGCCAGTTCGAACCGCAGTGAAGACATTCCACCACAACGACTCACCATAACATGAAACACGAGCTTTTTATACGAACTGAGTCCAGCCTTCGCTCCCCGTCCCCACATGTTTCATCTTCTCACATTCCTTAGAGAATATGAAACAGGTTCGAGTTTTGAAACACTTTCTTGGAACGCACATTTCACTGCACCTTAGTCTCCATGCAGAGAAGTGTTCACCAGAACTGAACTGGAGACACCCTTCAAGTGGGTGCTTCACTCAAAAGCCGAAAAGCAGTAATTTTTTTATTTTTTTTTGGCCACTATCTAATAATACCCGGTCACGTGACCAGATCGGGCTATACCATCCCGGTCACATGACTTCACTGCCCCCCTATACTGCCCAGCTGTTCGATCAAGGCGGAGTTCGGTCTCCGAGAGGCAGTGCTGTCCAAGTATGATGAACATTGAGTCTGCCTCTCTCTCTCTCTCTCTTTCAAGTCACGTGAGAGAAAATTCTTCCCCGGCAGTGTCACATTCAGGGCAAATCTCGGGTTGCTTCCGATAGTACGAGCAAAAAAATTCTTTAATGATTTTTTTGGTGTGCTTTTTTTTTAATTTGCCTTTTTTTCGGTAAACAGTTTTTGCTGCACTGCCCCCCAGGTGGCACTCTTAATCATCTTGGAAAAAAATCCTTGTTGTAATAGTGTGACACCCCGCATACGGGGACGAGTTAAAAGTGTTCCGAGGAGTGATTTGAGGGCTATTAAAATGGCAACTATTAGGCGAAATTAGCCAGAAAGTAGTTCAATCGATAACTGCTAGCTCGCTGAGTCTAATGGTGTACTTCTTTTCGCTTCGTTATCAGTCCAAAGGCCATTAGCGTGGTCTGAGTGCTTTACCTACTTGAGATCTTACGATCCAATTCCATGTCAAAAATGATGATCATTAAAGAGTTGGCAGAAACTCAGGGTTGATCAAGCGATCAAAGCTACTTGTACGGTGAAGAAATCAGCGGACGTTAATGTACTGTTAGTCATGGAAGGGGTTAGAACCGAAGTTGTGACGATACTTTGATACGGTTATTCAGGGATGACTTTAATCAGACGAGAGAAACAGATGAACTCGGTCAATATTCATCCTGGAAAGAAACGGACTTCACCATTGAACTCGTCCTGAAATTCTCTACAAGCACATACCCTCTTATCCCACAACTTGTCACTCTACGCCTCTATAGCCCCAGTCGGAGTCCGAGATCTCCAACGCTAACCACCAGAGGTCGCGTGCCAAGCCAGCAACAACCTCTGCTCTCCTCCAATCGCCTTGCGGGCGTTCTTCAGACCCTCGTCGCCGCTAAGTCTGCGGCTCTGGGGCTGTGCACGAACGTAACATCTGGTTGAGTTTGGCTTGTTGGCGTGAGACATGGTTTAGCCGGAGATTCAGGGTTGGAGAGGATAAAAATTTGCACGTAACCAAGGAGCTGGGGCCATTGCCGGGTGTTGGGGGTCTGTCTGTGCTCTCAAATGACCTGTACAGCCCGTTTCTACGCCTCTAGTCACTTTGGGCAGTGTCATCACATGTCGGCTATGTGCAGGATTCGTATCCATGTGCTATCAAACATGAGGGACGCATGGTGAGTTTGGAGCCAGGAGAAAGCGATTACATAATCAATGACGGCCAAGCGCAGATACCGGATTTAGTCCGCATCCAATGCCTGTTTCGGGAACTGCCCACAATTCGGGCTTAGGTTCGGGCTGAGTCGCGCGGGGATTGTGGCGGTGGAAGTGGATGAAACGGGCTGCGGCTCGGTGGGTGTGACGAGCCAGGCGAGGCGGTGACGGCTGTGAAGCCGGTACTCGTTTTGGACAGATATCGACCGAGATACGGGGTAAATAGTGTAGCTCTATGAAAGTTGTTGATACGATTAACATCATAAGGTTGAGTAGGAGTTGTAGAAAAAGAGGACATATTGGGGTGGTTTTTTGTGGTTATTCAGCAGGTTTTTTTATACTAATCAGAAACTGCGGCCTTCTGTGTGCCTCCAGGTACATAATATTCCAGGTATTTTCACTTCCACGGCGTGATGTCATTGCCGATATCCGTCACACGGCTCGATCGCTCCAGGCTATGCACATTTCACGCACGTCTAAAAGCATGGTGACAACTCTAACTAAACGACAGCTAATAGTGGTAATTGGAACCCTATCTAAGACAGTGTCAAACCACACGGCAGGAAACATCTCAGTCTCCATATATATACCATGTCCGCGCCCACCGAGTCCCCCACACCCTCCCACACCGACACAGACACTCAGACAACGATGGCCACCGTCGCAGCACCACTCGCTTCTATCTCCTCCTCCAAGAAACAGCACAAGATGGCCACCAACACTCTCATCATCACCGGTCTTTCGCGGGCCCATTTTTCGTCCGAGGCGTTCATGAACGAGCTCAAAAAGGCCCTGGCCTCCGACGATCTCGTCTGCTGGGCGCCCCTCAAGTCTCTGGGCCGAATCGTCTGTGTTTTTGTCACTCCCGAGTCGTGCTCGGTCGCCAAAAAATACATCAAGCAGGCCGCCGAGGCAGCATACGTGGACGAGGAGTTTCTCAACTACTCGACCCTCAAGGCCCAGTACGCGCCCAACAACACCGACATGGCCTCTCTGGGCGACACAAAGCAGCTGCTGCAGCTTCCTGACGCTGGCAAGCTCTTCTTCATCTCCCCTCCTCCCTCGCCCCCAGTGGGATGGACCTCCAGACTCGAAGATACCCCCAACCCGGATGCGTTCGACTCGCAGTTCTACGACATGCTGCACAAGGAGCTGAGCAACGTGGCCGAGCCCAAGGAGGACAAGAGTGACGACGTGATCCAGATCCCCGTCACCCAGGGCACCCGAAAAATCACTCTGCACGAGGGACTTAAACTGGACACCAACCAGGGCGTTTCCTCGGGCATGAACTCGCCCACCATCATCCTGGAGTGCGAGGAGGGCGATGTCGTGTCGCCAGGCGTCAGCTTTGCCAAGACCGAGCGACCCCCTGTGGATGCCTAGACGGTAGACGAACAACTTCATTTCAGTGCATACACCACGGTATCTGTGGTTTAGAAAACGATACATACTAATCATTTATTAATATATTATTTAACCAATTGGAGAAGGTGTAATTGAGGAGTGGTGGCGAGGCAATGAGGTCAAGCCTTGTTGTGCCTGACCCAGGGCAGTGCTGCTTGTAGACCCACATGCTGCGGTTGGACATGGGATAATGTGCGACGGTGGTAACAGGTAACAGTGTTATCGGTGAGTGTAGAGATAGCAGCTGGTGATGATTCGTTGCTAGCTAACCTCTGCTTTGTACTTTTGGGTCTCGTCATAAACCCATGGACATACTCTTAATCTGTCGCCGTGCGTAATCATGCATGCATTTGTGTAACTCCCCAGACCCCATTTGTGTAACTCCCCAGACCCACTTTGTGTGACAGAGCACAACGTCTCACCTCAACTTGCCACCCCCTTTTTGTGACACCACCACGACACTTGGCAACGCTGAGTTGGAGACAGAACATGATTGCGTCCGCGGCTTTGCTGCTTCAATGTCGTGGTGTGGTGTGGAGAAGAAGGGAGGAGGTGTAGTGGTTTAAGTATTTGAGCTTTTGTGTTTGTGTAACATGTCCGTTTTGGTTGGGAGTTCAGATTTCCCAAGTGTACCTTAACAAAACATAAGGAAATGCAAATGGGGTTTTATTACCAATATAAATTACGAAAACAGGTTTTATGTCGATTAATAAGAGATCCTATTGTTGATCTTGTTGTTCATCCTCCTGCCACCCCTCTCAGGCGTTTTGGTGGCCATCTTATACATGTTCTCCTTCAGAGCTTTGTATTGAGCTGAAGAGATTGATGTGAACCCTCTATCAGGTGAATACTCATAATACTCGGCTGAAAATGGGTGAATGATATTGTAAACAGCAAAAGTGAGCCTGTGGAATACTCTGTCTGGCAGATATTTCCATCTGGTGAGCCAGACAAGGGTATCTATCCTGGTGGAAGTGGTATGTCCAGTGTCTGATGTTATCACTCCATTAACCAATTGTAGTGTAATAACATCATCAGTTAAAGTGACTGACAAGGAGTCTCCATAAAGGACTCCTTCTACCATAAGAAATGAAGGAGTATGGGAGTGAAGTGAGTAAGAGGAAGACAGGGTCAAGTCTTGGCAGTACAGATGAACTTGAAGAACATGATGAAACGTTGGTATTCACCAATCACACGGGTGTGAATAGATAGCTGTATACAGGTGCTTAACAATCACTATCGATTTGACGGTTAATTGGTTGGTTGTCTAGGCTGCTTAGTAAGCACTATACTAAGATGTGAAAATGGATGTTCTCCTCAACAGTGACTTTTTATCTATCAGAGCATACAATTCGTTTCTAAAACCCCCCTGCTACGTTTAAGATGTATCTATTGTGCACACGTCAGGAACTGGGACAGTTCTACTTTATGCTTAGTCAGCTTTGTGATTAGTCAGCACTAATAACTTCAACTAAATAGTGGGTGATATTAACGACACGCTGATGAGCTGGAAAAGACACTGACCCAGAATGAGCTCTCTCATAACATAGTGGTGTGTTGATATACTTTTATGACACGCATTTATTCTTCTTACTCTCCTAAATTCCTTTGCTATATCATCTTGAGCTGTTAGAAAGAGTTGTCCTATAAGTAAACGTCAAGTAAGCTTAACAAACCCCTCATACAGAACATACGTCAACATTGAGAGTATGAGACGGTCAAGTGAAGCTCGAGTAGACTAGCCAGAGTGTACTAGATGAAACAAGTAAACGAAATGACTCTCAGCAGTGCTCTTCACACGTGTAGCTCCTTTTTGGCGGATTCTGTATATATACTCAATACTGAGCTACTTGTAGGGGGTAGCTCAGACGTGAAAACATGACTTCCTGTACTAAACAACAAAGAACCTGAGTGGTGAGTGCAATTTCAGTAACCATTCGTGTTCTAGAGCCATTCGCTACGCTCACGGCTCTACGCTCACGGCTCAAGTCCAAGTCCAAGTAGAATTTATTGTCTTTACGACCTATATACATATGGGTGCAGCCTACGGCCCACACCAACTAATAGTTAACAGTTTAGAATGCTCTTCTTCTTCTTCTTCTTCCCCATGATTAGGCGGCCTGGGCCTGCTCCTGGGCCTCGACCTCCTTGGCAATCTGCAGCTGGGAGGCCAGCTCCTGTTCACTAGCCTCAGCAGTGGCCACGGGGCTCAGCACGCCGTCGTCGTTGTACTTGGCCCGGAAAAAGGTGTAATGCAGAACAATGTCGGAAATGCCCCGCAGGTTGGGGTCGGTGGCGTAGTCCGGGTCGATGAAGAAGAAGACGGGCATGTCCACCTCCTCGCCGGCCAGCAGCTGCTGCTCCTCGAAGCAGAAGCACTGGATCTTGTTGAAGTACTGCGATGCCAGTGCCGGCGTGACTGTGTACGTGGCCATGCCGATGATGTCTTTGTCGGTTCGGTTCTTGGCCTTGTAGAAGCACAGAGCCGTTTCTCCGGGGATCACAGACACCTCTCGCTGCTGGGGTCGGAAGTCCCACGGCAGGATTCCGGACACGTCGCCGGAGAAGGTGATTCGGATCTGTCGGCCCTGCTCAATGGGCTTGAGCCGCTCCGCGGCAAACCGCGGGTTCTCGTAGTCTCCGGTCTTCATGTTGCCTCCAGGCGTGATCTGGCCTCCCCAGCCCATCTGCTGACACACAATTCGGTAGACGGGCACGGCGAGGTACGAGAGGCCCAAAAAGGCCACGATGACGGACAAGCCGTAGAGAATGGTGGAGTTGACGTCCTGCTGACGCCGCTGTTTTCGGGCATTGGAAAACAGCTCCCGGTACTCCTCCTCGGTGACACCCAGCTTCTTCATCTGGGCGTCTCGTTTCCGCAGAAACTCGTCCCGCGCAGCCTCGTAGGGCTTGGGGGCGTAGAATGCCGTTCTGGAGGTGCTCAGAAGCCGGCTTTGTGTCTGAATCGCGGAGTTTCTGACCAGCGAAGAAAGCACTCTGGCGGAGAAAATGGACGGGCCAAGTCGTGTGACTCGGGGTAAGGACTGTAGCATGGCGGGATCGGCTTTTCCTGACTAATTTGCTCACTCTGCGCGAGATGGTGGAGGTGAGAAAATGTGGCTGTTAAGCAGTAGACCAAGTGCAAAGCAGGTAGACTACAACTTTTCGTGCATTAGCCTTTTCGACTGTGGCTGATTAGAGTTGGGAGAGGAAAAGGAAGAACTGATTATTGTGTGCTGTGGTGGTAGTGTGACTTAGCTGGTGGTACCATTAGACTCACCGTGAACAGAGGACTTGATTCATATATTTAAATCTCATTTTTGACCACTCAGAACCCTCATATACCACCCTCCCTTCATCTCACATTGCGCCCAATCAAGTAACCCTAACCCTCACAAGCCACATGTGTGTGGCTGAGATCAGCTCATTTTGTCAGACTGCAGAGATGAACAAGAGCTGTTAGAGGGAGATATAATAGGTATAGGAGGATTGTGGTGGAGCTGTATTTTGGTCACGTGACATTGCCTAACGTCTTTTATTTGGGTCACGTGATATCCTTATATCTCCCCTCTCATTGGTCAACCAACTTTTCACCCAACCTCCACTCAACCTCTCAATTCCAGCCCACCCCACACTCTGAACACACGACTGGGATTTTCGGATCACGTGACCAGAAATCTGAAGACGGGATGTCCAGCTACAAACACCAGGGTTAGGGCCCCTCGTACTGCTCGGTTTCAGGGTCTTGCGGCTAACTTGAGAACGTATCGCATGCACATTGACCGTTGAGTAGAAGTACCTTTCTACGGGTATAGAGAGAATTGGGGTCAAAAGTGATCGTATTTGAAATTTAGATGTACCATTCGAATACTGGTCACGTGACGAACACAATGGTATAATTATCTTCTCTATACGGGCTCTCTAGCGCCTTTTGTACGTCTCCATCCTCCCTTCAACCTTATCCTTGTTATAGAGCAAGTGGTAATAGATGAGTCTTATGATAGAGAAGAGATGAGTAATCAGAGCGACTGAACCACAGCTACGAGTGCCGTAAGGAGACAGCGCCCTACCTGTACTTTTATGCTTACTAAGCCGCTCCATTTGTCCCAAATCTTTAATGTTCAATTTTCCGACGCACATGACAGTTCCAGTTCGGAAAAACTCTTGCAGGAGTGTACCGGATGGGAGGAAGGCAGAAGGGGGTTTTGGGGGGTGTTCTGACTGAGTGGAGGGTATGTAGAGAAGTGAGGTGTGGTGTTGTCATGGTAACGTATGTTTAGTCAGCTTTCTGGAGCCATAATGCCTTTTTTGCTCGTTCTAGAGACTCTTGTTGTATCCTTCATTCTACCATTATAGTCTCATTGATGAAGATGCAGGGGTGGTTTCGAGGGTCTTTTTCGGTGGCGACGGGATGATTTTATTACGTAATATGGGTAAACCGGGGGTGTTAAACCGATTAAAAGTGTCAAAATCACAATATCTCTTCTACTCACCGACTTTTAAGCATTCTCTTCCATCTGGTAAAGTCCGTTGAAGAGTCTAAATAGTCTAAATTGTGACTAATTTTGAAGGTCAGACGAAAAGATATACCAGTCTGTTTTGTTCCATAACCACTCTACAGCTTAGCCAGTACTACCGTTGTTCTCCCCCCTCTCCGCTCATTCTCGCCAAACTCTCCATTCCCCTCCACCTCGCCTACCGCCCATTTTATACCCCTCCTCATCTCAAACCTCATACTGTTTAGGTTTACAGCCAAGTGAGAGAGGAAACATGAAGAGGAGATGATAGATGAGCTGTAGGTATATAAACGAGTCATTCCAAGCCCGTCCTGTTCACCATAGAGCACAAACCGCTCGAATTCGCACTATTCTCTTTCCACCTCCCCAACACACCTCTACCTTCTGTTTGACGTGTGTCAGAAATCCCCACATGTAACTCAAATTTCAAAATCAAAAATCAACCAAAAATCAACCTCACCACCAACTACCAGTTTTCAGACGAAGAGCTGGCGGAGATATACGGCGCGCACGTGACCAGTACGACATACACGTGACCGACAGACACACGCACGACCGCAAATCACGTGAACTACACCTCTTACTCCACACCACACCATACCTCACCTCAAGAAGCTCCAGTCAGTCTAGACCTCGACAGGATACCCAGAAGCGAGAAGACGACAAGAAGAGAGACAAAAAGGCCTTACTATAGTCACGTGACCGATATACACCACCGTGAGCTTGATACACGTGACTTTTTCCACCTCACGTGACCCCACACCGACTTTTTTTGACGACAAAAACGTGACCAACCCCACTACCTCTCATTACAACTTGTTCACCATGGACAACGAATACAAACCGCTTCGACCGAGCATTTTGGCGGCTCCCGGTCAGTCGACCATGTACGATATGAGCGCGCAGGGCTTTGCGGCGTTCAATATGGGCTCGAGTATGTTGACTGGACCTCAAAACTACATGTATGGGAACCACCAGCCACAACAGCAGCAGCCTGTGAAGCGTACCAAGCGCAAAAAGGTGGACCAGGCGTGCGTATATTGCCGCCGAAGTCACATGACTTGTGATAATAACCGCCCGTGTTCCAGATGTGTCAAGCGAAACATTTCACACCTTTGTCATGATGAAGCCAAGCCTGTGAGAGGCAAGAGACAGCAGAGTCAGTCTGACGACGAGGAAGAGCAGCAGCAGCAACAACAACAGCAACAGCAGCATCAGCAGCAGCAGCATCAGCAGCAGGCTCAGAATACGGTCAGTGGCTTGAATACGCCTAACCCTGGAGGTATGTCTGCTCAGTTTATGAACACCGGTGGTATTCAGAACGGGTTGTTCTTTTCGGAACATGCCGGCTCCGAGTTTTCGTCCCTTAACGATTTCCTCACCATGTTTGATGATGTAGTTTATGAGGGTCAAGGGCAAGGGCAGCCTGGACAGCCAGGACAGCCAGGACAGCCAGGACAGCCAGGACAGCAGCAACAGGGTCAACAGCAACAGGCACAGGCACAGGGTCAACCAGGACAACCTCAACAACCCGGTCAACCTCAGCAGCAAGGTCCAGGGCAGCCCACCCAGGACGGTCACGCTTACCGTCAAAACCAGGTTGCCATGACTCAGCAACAGCTTCAGAGCCAGCAAATGCAAGGACAGCAGCAAGCTGCTCCCCAGACTCAAGGTCAGAACCCTCCTACCTCTGCTGTCCATGAAGACCCTCCTCAGGTTTCGGAAGCCGCTCGAAACAAGTTCTTTCTCACTGCCGCGGACCCCACAATCGACAACTCGCCCGAGGAGCGGCTCAAACAGGTCATTTACGCGAAACTCGAGGCCGGTCTGCTGCAGCCGTTCAACTACGTCAAGGGATACGCGCGTCTTCAACAGTACATGGACAACTACATGAACATTTCGTCGAAACAGCGGATTCTCAAACCGCTGTCCATTTTCCGACCAGCGTTCCGGGCCATTGCTCAGTCGCTGAAGGATATCGATCTGGTGCTCGTCGAAGAGGCGTTTGAACGTATGTTGCTGGACTACGACCGAGTGTTCACGACAATGGCGATTCCAGCGTGTCTGTGGCGACGAACAGGCGAAATCTACCGAGGCAACAAGGAGTTTGCCGGTCTGGTGGGTGTGCCTGTCGAAGATCTGCGTAACGGCAAACTCGCCATCTACGAGCTCATGAGCGAAGACTCGGCCGTCAACTACTGGGAAAAGTACGGCAACATTGCGTTTGATTCGGGCCAGAAGGCCGTGTTGACGAGCTGCAACCTGCGATCCAAGGACGGTCGAAAACGAAAGCTGTGCTGTTTCTCGTTCACGATTCGACGAGATCGATACAACATTCCCAGTTGTATCGTCGGTAACTTCATCCCCATTAACCCGTAATGGAGAGTGTACTGTATATATTTAAGAGATGGTTTTTATTGAAGAGGGAGGTTGGTGTAGACTTGTGTCGGTTCTCAGTGTGTACCTCTATGACCAAAGGCTCTGGATGAAGAAGCACTTGCTCTTGATACTGAACCGTGAGAGGAACATTATCAATGGGATAGATAAGGACACAAATTTATAATCTTGATATATAAGAGCCAACACAAATAAGTGGCCCTGGGAAACTGCAATAGTGAAATCTCCAAATATTCGCTTTGCTAGTTACAGTATGTACGGCAGGGTTTCTACCACTCCTGGGCAATCAAGTTTTCATCTTATAACAAGTTGTTGAGAGACCTATTATAGTATCCTGGTACCGGTACTAGAATCTATGTACAAGTAATAGCTCTTGTACGACATTGAGTACAAGTACAAGTACAAGGTACCGGTGGTACCGTAGCTCTAAACTGCATCTCTGATCAGTATGAACTACTCATACCTCTACTCTGTCACTGATCTTGTTCTGTTTGCGCCTACTCTCTGTTAAATCGTAAGAATACCATTATACCATGTGCCATCGCTTTGCACCATCTATATATTTTCTGGAGCGGTGCCTTACCCCTTAGTCCTTCACAGTTTACTCCGTCTTTGCCTTCTTGGCTCCCTCCTTGTCGTCCGCCCGCTTTCGCTTTCGGTCCGCCTTGGCCTTGTCGGCCCGTCGGTTGTGCTCGAGAATGTCCTCCACGTCCACCACCTCGGCCAGAGCAGCGTCCAGAGCAGACAGCTTGTGGCCGTCCACCACCACCTGCTCCTCCTCCTCTTCGCCGGCTCGCAGGCCCTTGGGCATGATGAACCGGCCGTCGGGCTGCTGGCCAATCTCCTCCTCCTCCTCTTCGTCGTCGTTCTCGTTGAACACGTCGTCCTGGGTGTACAGGTTGTCGGCCAGGTAGATGGGCAGTGCTGGAGACGAGCCGGTCTTGAGGTAGACGGATCGCACGCCGTCAAAGCCGTTGGGCAGGTCTGCGGTGAACTGGTCCACCACGGCGTACACGTTGGCAGCAATCTCCTTGGGCGAAAACAGAGTCGTGGCCACACGCACGTTGGTGTGGTTGGACTGGCTCTTGAGGTACCAGGTGGACGACATGATGTTCTGGAGGCCCTGCTGGGTGGCCTCGACGTCAATGTCCTCGGTCTCCACCACCGTCTCGGCCTTGGACCGGATCAGAGTCTGTTTCTCCTCCTTTTTGTGCAGCACCGTGATGGGCAGGGGCAGCTTGACGGCGCCGTTCTTGTAAAAGGTCTTGCCGAGGCAGAAGGGCATCTCCTCGGTGATCTGGTCGTCCACCACGAAAATGTCGTGTGCGGCAAACAGCTGCCGTCGGGCCTCGTAGGGCTTGAACTTGCCCCGCAGCTTCTGTGTGCCCACCACTCGAGACAGAGCGGGGGTGGTGGCGCCCTTGAGCGCACGCTTGTACGAGTTCTGGGGGTTCTGAGACAGCAGACAGATGCTGGGCTGCTCTGCGCTCTTGGTCCACAGGCCATGGGGCACCTGGACCAGGGTAGGCACCTGGGCCTTCTCGGTGGCAACAAAACGCTTGGACGTGATCACCAGGTAGATGAACTGCTCCTCGTTGTCGTCGGCCAGCAGGTTGTTGGCGTCCTCCTCGGCCTGCTTCTGGGTGAACTTGAGAAGAGCCTGGGCGGCGTTGATTGTGTTGTCCGACGAGGCCAGAGGCGAGGTCGACGTCTCGGCCACAGAAACAGATGCTCGTCGTTTGGTAGGAGTGTCCTTGGAGGGGGTGCCCTTGGTAGGGGTGTCCACGGCAGCCTTGGCCGACTTGGGGGTGCCCTTGGTAGCGGACTTGGGGGTGCCCTTAAGGGCTGATTTGGGAGTGCCGGTCTTGCCCTTCACGGGAGTACCTTTGGGAGTTCCCTTGGATGCTTGTTTGGCGACCATTGTGTGTAGTTCCGTCTGGAGGTCAGTATAAGATCGTAGGTGAAATATATTTTGGCGTAATCCTAAAAAAATTTGAGAGCTGCAGATTTTCAAACCTAAACAGGTTGAGGGAGGTGTGGGTGGGGAAGTGGGTGGAGAATACTGGAGGGTATTGGAGGGTATTGCCGTGTTTTATTTGGTCTTCTGAGCGAGGATCTGCTTTTGGTTTTTCTCTAGGTGCTTTTCTCACCGAGATGATTGGAGTGTTATGTCTTTGTCTACAGTTGTATGTCCAAAGTTACGAAGGATGAGAGTATGACGATTCCAGACACTGTGGAGCAGGTGGCGATGTTAGGAGTGCATTGGGGGTTGTTTAACACAGTTGTAGAAGTGATTTTTAGTAATTGGAGAGGTGTTTGGGTGAAACTGGGGTTTCTGCTGAAGACTGAATTTCTCGCTTAATTTACTTGTCACTTTGTATGTAAGCTTATTATTTGTTGACATTGATAGCGTTGAGTCTCAGATCAGCTACAAATAATGTCACTATAATGCTGTCTCCCAACTAATACTCAACAATGGAGTACAAGACAAGAGTCTATACAGAATCTTTCAGAGTGTGAATAGAAGACTGAAAATTCTTCGGGAGCACTTTTACACCCCTTATTAATCTCACTCTGACCATCTTTTAGCCCAGCTTTCATTTTTCAAGCATTCTGTTAGCTCTCCCCATTGCCCTCAACTTCACCACGTGACTTAGAGTTTCGATACAATATCGCAGAATCCAAGCTGCAGAAGCGTCTCTATCATTAACACATTATCACATCATGGTGAGTATGAAGGGAGGCGAAGGGAGAGAAGCTGACAAGCAGGTTTGGCTGCTGGTACATGTCACGTGACTGTATCTGTCGAAGCACGTGATATATCACACCAGCGTGCACGATGACATGACATTCTCAGTGATGGACATGTTGAAGGCACTGTGGTATGCCAATGAAGTTCTGTTTGATTTGAGGTTCTGGTACAGTTTCTAGCATTTGCAGGATGGTACACAGATGTCTGGTTCGATCTCTGATTCGATCTTTTGTACATCTTTCAGGAGGTTACTATGATCAGGTGAAGAAGTGAAGAGTACTTTGAAGTGAAGAAATAAGAGAAGACGAGATCTCAAATGGACAAGGGAGGGCTGGATTTGATATCTGACCATTCAACGTTGAACCTGGACACTTTGTTCTGCTAGATCTGTTACTTTACATGATAGTCTTTGATAAGATAATCAGACTGTTACCAGTGTTACTAAGACTACCGTCTGGTTGGTTATCATATCTCTTCCTTCAGGGATCATTACAACGTCTATGTGTTTGGTATCCGTGTTTAGTGATAAATACTTTTTGCGCCATCCTCTCGCTGCGCTCGATTTCGGCGAACAGTGCTAACTCAGGGAAAACGAAAGTCCTCAAGCGCCCCCGCGAAAAAGGTGAAGCAAACGCTGGCCACGCAGTTTGCTTGCCTTTTCTGCAACCACAACGACTCGGTCGTGTGTTCCATGGACAAGAAGATGGGCATTGGCAACCTGTCGTGCAAGGTGTGTGGCCAGTCGTTCCAGGCCAGCATCAACGCTCTGTCGGCTCCCATTGACGTCTACTCCGAGTGGATCGACGCCTGTGAGGCTGTGGCAGAGCAGGAGAAGAACAAGGACGATGACTTCATCGAGAAGGACGGCGGATACGCCAGTGACGACGACCATGTCCCCAAGGAGGAGGACGACGAGTTTTCTGATCTGGAGTAAGGGGATATTGAGAGCAGTGCATGTATTATGAAAAGAATGTATATTAAGATATGAGGTGTGTGTACAGGAAGTGGTTGGCCGTCCATAGACAACTTCATATGTCACTGGGTTCAGATACAGCGTTGAATTCATGTTATAGTAGAGTCTGTTCTCATCTACAGATCAAGGAACCAACAGTTCATCATTAGAGTGTCAGTAATAAACTGAGTCGTTCATGGGGGTTACTGAGTCAAAGAGTGGACCATTTGAGATGAATGATCTGTTCTATATGATGTATTATATGAGTTCTTTTTCTTGATAGGGTGAAGAGCTGCTATAAACAAGTTCTAATGGTTCTAGACTGACAAATTGTCATAAACATTGCACTTGATGTTCGTTCATTGCCTCCAAATTCACGCGATTTCTTGTATTTTCTTTTTTCAATACACCTCACCTTACCATGAGCCAATACACATGCCCCTGATAGTCTCATGTCAGGTCATCGAGATAGGGTTGCGATGTTATTACAACTAAGTACGATACAGGGGATTTGATAGGAGAGAGGATAATCGACATAATCTTTGTAATCATAATCTCTACAATCGTCATAATCTCTGTAATCCCAATCTCCACAATCGTCATAATCTCTACAACTACAGAAAGGGACTACATGTACACCAAACTCCAAGGTCTGTACTCCTCGTTCTTGTATATGCGATCAATTAGCTATTTTAGTGCGTTTATTCAGCAAGCTTGGGGAAAAGGTCCTCCTTGAGGGTGATGCCGAGCTCCTCTCGGACGTCCTTGAGAGCGTCAAGGTATGCCTGGTACTGGGACTTGTTGTCGACCTTGTATTTGAGACCCTCGAACACTCGGACGGCGGTGGGGAAGTCGTTGACTCGTCGGCAAGCCTGCAGGGCCTTCTCGATCACGGAAGGTGCGGGGACCAGATCGTAGGCGAAGCAGTTGTTGAGAACTCGCTGGACCTCAAACAGATCGTAAGCCTCCTCGAACTCCTTCTCGAATCTGTGTTAGTATGATGGAATTGGTGTTGACGTGGTGTCGTAGAATACGATGGTGTCATGGTTAACGTGGTGCCGTTACGTGTTTTCTTCTCTTGTGTGTTTTGTCCTGTGTTGTGTTGTGTTGTATGTCGCAGTCATCTTTTAGGTGGTGTGAGGTGAGGTCATCAGTCACATCTTCCTTCAATCTCATTTTTTAAAGACGAGATTTTCACACCTTTGAAGACCTCTTAAACCCCCACATGTCCCAATTCCTCGTGTCCTCTTGTTCATGTCGATTGTCCACAGACACTTGTCCTGTCGTGACGCCTCACAGCAAACACAGCACACGGCACACAGCAACTCCTAGAATCATCAGAAACACGTATCACAGCTCCACGTGCAACCAGAACCCCCATTTTTCCCGTCGTCATTTTCATTCGTCGTGTCGTCTGTCGTTTTTTTTACTCACCGAGTGGTGAACTCATCGAAAGTCTCCTCGTGAGCAGCGCTGTAGTTTCGGATGGCCAGAGGCTGAGCTCGAGCGGCCACAAAGGTGGGTCGGGCAATGCTCAGTCGAGCGGCGGAGTTGAGGGCGGAGCCTCGGGCGATAGATCGGAAAGCAGAAGCAAAGACCATTGTGATGTTGGGGTAGTGACGTGCTGATGAGAGTGTAAATATCACCGTTTCGAAAGTGGTCTGGTTTTCCAAAATGCAAAGTCAACCAAACTTTTCGGCAAGCTGATTGGAGGAGTCCACTTTCCAAATAAGGTTCACACATGTGCAGTACATTTGGTCATGGCCCAATACCTGGGACCAGCCATACGGGGGGGAGTCTTTAGTAATGAGGTAAAGGGGGGAGGAGGTGCAAAAAGACAGGTTAGGAGGCTTCAAATCAATAGCGGCTGTGGCGTGTTCGTTCCCAGGACACCCTCCCAGGCCATAGCGGCACTCCCCTCGCCTCTTCACCCCTTCCACAACATTCTCAACCCGCCTTGCCGACCATACGCATGGCTTGGGACAAGCTGGCCAATCAGCGGCGAGCAATGCAATGTCAGCTGTGGCTGGTGTGGCTGGTGGCCTGTTTTTCGAGCCCGCTCGTATCGGCGATTGTCAGCTGGCGAGTGGCAGCGAGTGTGTTTGCAGAGGTAGAGTGGCCTTTAGACGCTGCGCCATTGAGCAGATATCTGGGTGCGTTATTTGCTCACGTTAGTCATCAGGGGGTGCTTATGTAAGCTTAGATGAGCTTTTTGAAATCGGTATTTGAGTACCGACTTCGTGAAAATACGGACCAACAAGCCTTTTTCTGACTATTTCTACAGTATCTACTACAAGTATCCCCTCCATCTCAGATTCTTACTCAGCATATGGTTCAGCTCATTTGGGTCACATGACTCGATCATAGTTTGCATGCAGACAGTATTCTGGTGAAAATTCCAGGGCCAAAACGCGGAGGAGGTCTAAAAAACGCTACGCACTTCGCCGCTCGACGAAACCACGCCCAAGCTGCCGCCTCACGCGCACACTTCCCGCACTCGCCGTTTCGCCGAGAAAAATCGCCCAGACGACTGCAGATCAAGCGGGTTATATGACAAATGAGACGGATCAACGTGGCCGTTCGTACCGTGGGTCTGGGGCCCAGGTATGACTACAAAGCGTTGGTTCCATCGATACAGACTGCGCGGGCGCCAATTCGCCCGCCAAGCAGGTTATTCAGTGCTGTTCAGGCACCGTTAGGAGGATTACGGTTCATTCAGGACATTCTCATGGCTGAAGAGCCGACTTTTTTGCATTTGGTTCAGGAGGTGATTGAGCAACCGATCCGGGAGGGACACAAGGGACCCAAGGGGGCCGTGCACAAGCTGCAGATGCAAAAGCTGCGTGTTCTGGCCCGGATCAAACACATGAATCTGGGGTTGGAGGAGCAGGTCCGAATGGTGGCTGCTAATAGACTGATAGACCATTCCAGACTGCTGGAATTCTGGGAAACGTGCTCGATGGGCAACGGAGGAGATCCACAGCTGCCATTGTCCACCGCCATCTTGTTGGGTCAACAGATGGTGGCAGACGGAGAGTTTGAGCTTGTGGCGGACTTTCTGGCCAACCAGTTCTCATTCGGAGATATACTTATGCTGGGCGGCCGGGTGATTGCCGACGGAGGGCCCAAGAACAAGCAGAAGCAGGTGGTCACGGCGTTTGAGCTGTGCAGGGCGTTTGAAAAGCATGGATTTGCCCAGCAGCTGGCCCGCGAGTTTTGGATTGGAAACATCAACGGAGGATTGCATTTTTGCCAGGGTCTGGACGGCTGTATTACGGAGAAGCAGCTGCAGGACTTTCTGTACAACAGCGAGCGGATCAGCTACAGATTGTCCAAGTACAATAGTGGGGCGTTCATGTTGGATGAGGCTCTCAAGCCTTATGAGAAGATGAAATTGTTGGAAAAGTACGTTCAGCTGGGGAACACGGAGGTGTTGAGAAACCTGTTTTTCAACCAGGCGGGAGAAAAACACCAGGAATGGATCCATGCATGCATTGAAAGAGTGATCCGAATGGCGATTACGGATTCCAGGCTGGTGGATGTCGTCAAGGAAGTTGTACACAAGAAAAAGGATCTTCCGGTGTGGTGTACTGTTCGAATTACAGCTCTGGTGACCGATCAGCGCTCGTTGCGAGGTCTCTGGGCTCGATATTCTGCTCAGTACGCGCATTTGGCTGAAGATGAGGCCGTCAAACAGACCAAAGTGGCGTTTCTGGAAAAGGCCGTGGCTCTGGGAGACATTCACACGGCCAGTAACATCAGCAAGGAGCTCGGAGACAGCGCTCCAATGCCGCTAGTTAAACAGTATCTGCATATGCTGTTCAACAACCGTGTACATAAAGATCAGTCGGACAAGTTTGATCTGATCACGCGGCTTTTGGACGCTTATTCGAGCCACCCAGCAGAGATCATCAAGGCTCTGGGTGCTGTATGGCCTCACAAACGATACCGCAAGTCTGAGGTTCTTCTATGGGACCTTCTTCGGGCCTTTGAGGCTAGTAAGCTTCCTCATTGGTCTCAGCATTTGGAGAAGCAGTTCGCTTTGGCACTGTTTCCCCGTCCACCAGTTGAGAAAGTTGAGTACTACTTTCTACCAAAGGTCTCTGTTCGAGCCATCTGGCTGTGCATTCAGACTGAGCTGTCTAAAGCCATGGAGGCTGAAAAGGGCGATTTGGACCGCAGTGAACGGCTCCAATTGATCACAATAGCACTCATGGCGATCAGAATCAAGTCCAAAAGACGTCGTTTCCAGAGAGGACACTTTTTGGAAGCTGAAAAGGACCACGAGAGCGAAGAGGAAGAGTCAGAAACAAGTTTGGTCGTGGCTAACCCTTATGCCGATCTTGATCTGACTCTACTGCCACCTAAAGCTCAATTGGAACGTCTTCAGGTGCCTGCCGAGTACCTCAAAATCAGAGATCTTGACATGTTCCTTCTACAACACCTGGGTAAGCAAGAAAAGCCGTTTACTGGAGACATGGACCAGTGGATCTACGACGTGCTCAGTGTGGAAACATACAAGCCCAATCTGGAGACACTCTCGGTACAAGATCCAACCTTGGCCTTCAGATTGATCCGGTGGTTCAGGCACGACTTTATGTTCCCTATTCCCCCCAAGGTTCTGAGAGCCATGGTTCCAGGGTTTGCCAAATCCGAACAGTTGTCGAATAGCATGTCTTTCCGGTACATTTCCGAGGTCATTTCTCAGCTACGTTTACAGAACGAACCGATTGGAGCTGATGTGTGTGAAGAGCTGGTAGACTCGTTGTTTGATCGAGTGACTCTTCCTGGAGCTTCGAGAGACAAGAAGCGGCTTCAGTGGGCTCTGACGTTGGCTAAACAGGAACAGGTAGGAGGAGAGGTGGTGGAGAGGTGGAACCGTCGTCTCGAAGACATGAAGAAGCGCCAGGACGGTTTTTGGAGGGACTCATAGGGAGTCAGTCTTGTGCTTAGTAAGCCATGAGTTGGTGATTAGTAAGCCTCTGATTCAAAGGAACGCTACAAAAGACACGAAGTCACTACTGACGAATGTCAACTACAATAAGGGCTTGCCCGCTGCATATATATAATGAATAACGAATGCATTTATCTTCTACTTGTAGGGTATCTGAGTGTTCACTTTCGGCTAACGCCATTGCTCGGTTAATAAACGTTTGTTTTGTCAATCCTGAACTTGGCATTTTGGGTTGAAGGTTGAGGGTTGAAAGTGGGTTGATGTTGATGTGAAGATGTTTTTTGTGTCCCCTGAGTGATAGTATTACAGGTACTCGTACGTACAAGTAGTACAAGTACAGAATTGTGACATATCACCGTATTCCACTGCACGCTTTCTTCCACGACCCTTCTCTACAGGTCGACATTCTTTGTTTTCATCTTCCATGCAAATCGCACTCTCCCTCGTTGGTTCGAGATCGACACACTGTAGAGATTCGGAAGTGTATTCTACAAGTACAAGTACAAGAGTGTGATAATGAGGTGTGCGAGAGGAGTAAACAACTGAAGTGGTGTGTTTTGGCATGTTCCAACTGTGTCAATCTGGTATGTTTTTTTGACAGTTATTCAACCGTTTTTGTGATATGACGTCATTTCTGTTAGTACCTACCAGAGGTGGCTGTGGAGGCATTAACGAGGAGCTATTAATGAGACTGGAGGTCTAGGGTGTAAATTGTGGGCGCATGGCTGGGGCTTAGCAAATTGAACGGAGAGGCTTAGCTACAGCAACTATAGTTGGGACTCTAGACAAAGCTGTCATTATTGGTAATACGCCTAAGTGTGGGACAGTGTAGCGTGACATGGTGAAGAGATCTGTCATAGGACGGGATATTATTGAGATTGAGGGGAGTGGGTGACGTACGGGTACTTGGTACTCCGCACTCGTACTGGTACGAGTACTTCCTTCGTCCTTGATGGTGGCAATAACCACTCTAGTTTGACCTATCCCAAAACTGCTATTCTTGTGCAATTCTATGGTGAATCTCAGCCCAATTATTTTTTTACAGTTCACGTCAGTGGACAAGGCTGATGCTGATCAACGTCGAGAAATGTCTCAGATGGATAATATCGCCGGGATTGCGAGCGCTGGAATCAGCAGTAGTGCCGAGAGTCCAGCGGCCGATCAAACCGGGTGTTTGACGTTGGTGTCGGTGCGCTTCATCATCGTCTTCCTCACCTCCTTGCTGCCAAGACCGTCTATCCATCATATCCACGCAATCCAAGGAATAGTCTATAGTTCTATAAATAATAGCCTAGCAATGAGCAGTTTGAGGAGACTGTTGCGAGCCCTAGAAGGACTGGAAAGGTCCCCAGACACAGAAATCCACGCTCCGCGAGCTAGCGGCCTGCAGGGCTGTGTCGCGGCCCAACTAGCGGCCCCAGGAGCGTTTTCCAGAGCGGTTCGACGCCTAGCGCACACATGATAACTATGCCCTGGTAGAGGCACAGGGCAAAGTTAATTCGCGAAGCAAGGAACGGAACATGTGTAAGCAAACGCCTGCGTGAGTGACTGGTGCAGCGTAAGATCGATCGATATACCAGCGTCGATGTCACCCGTCTCCGTAGCTACAGCCCCGTTTCTCTGCTATCCTCTGCTCTACTCCCACCTCTCCCCTCCCCCTCCCTCATCGCCCCCTATAGCGCATGAGGGAAAAAGACAAGTCCAACCATGCACAGCAAGTGCACAGCCGCTGGTCACTGGAAAGGTGCAAACCATACGCCTCTATAAAAGTATATGGGTGGAGCCTTTAGCAATTCTGAGAGCGGTCTATTGCAAGAGACATCTACAGACGACAGCACGCTGGCAACCGACCCGATCATCTACCTCACCTAGAAATACAACACCGACACGGCCTTCGATCTACAAGTATACAACAACCAACCCACCTCCTGTTGTCAACGTCAAACCTAGCCGCACATTCCAAATACACTCTCGAGAGAATAGAAACAGAAGACCCTTATTTTCGACTCTTCCTCTACCACCACACACGCTAGCAAAAATGCACTTTTCCTCGTTTCTGCTGGGTGCGCTGGCAGCCTCCGCGGCCGCCAAGAACACGTACCAAATCAACAAGTACGGCTCGCCGCTGACCAACCAGAAACGGTCGCTCAGCGAAAACTCGGTCGTCCAGCTCGACACCTTTGCGGTCCGATCTCTCAAGGACGAGCCTGCTCCCCGAGATGCGGCGCTGCTCAAGCGACAGACCGCCACGCTGCCGCTGAAAAACCTCGTCACATACTACGAGGCCGAGGTCAAGATCGGCACCCCTGCCCAGACCGTCAAGCTGCTGATTGACACCGGCTCCTCGGATATCTGGGTGATTGGCAGCGGCAACCCCGACTGCGGCTCCGCCCAGGAGGCCCTCAACGACCACAACATCATCGACTGCTCCATCTCGGGCACCTTTGATACCTCCAAGTCGTCAACATGGTCGCAGAACCAGACGGACTTCTTCATCCAGTACGGCGACCAGACCGCGGCCGAGGGAGGCTGGGGAACAGACACGTTTGCGTTCGGCAACACCAACGTGTCCGGCCTGTCGATCGCCGTGGCGTCCAAGACCAACTCCTCCAACGGTGTCATGGGCATTGGTCTGGCCGGCCTCGAGTCCACCATCACCTACCGAGGCAACGACCAGATCTCCGGCAACCCCTACGAGAACCTGCCGATGAAAATGAAGGCCGAGGGTCTCATCAAGGCCAATGCATACTCTCTGTGGCTCAACAACCTGACGTCGGACAGCGGCAACGTGCTGTTTGGCGGCGTGGACTACGCCAAGATTGACGGCGACCTCTTCACCGTCAAGCTCGTCAACCCCCAGCGATCCGTGTCCTCCAAGCCCATTGCATTCTACGTTGGCCTGGACTCGGTCTCCATCACCGACGTCAAGGGCGTGTCCGGCTTCATCACCAAGCAGCCCGTGCCTGCGCTGCTCGACTCGGGAACCACCCTCACCTACCTGCCCCAGGAGGCCTTCAACTACGTGGTGCGGGCCATGGGCGCCACCTACGACCCCCAGAACGGCTACGTGTGTCCCTGCAAGAACGGCTACTCCGGCCACCTGGACTACAACTTTTCCGGCGCCAACATCTCGGTGCCCCTGTACCAGCTCACCTACCCCATCCAGCTGCAGTCGCAGTCGGGCCGAACCGTGAACGCGCAGTTCCGAAACGGCGACGACGCCTGTCTGCTGCTGATGCAGGCCTCCCAGGACCACGTGATTCTGGGCGACTCCTTTCTGCGAGCCGCCTACGTGGTCTACAACCTGGACTCGTACGAGGTGTCCATGGGCCAGACCAAGTACGGCGTGTCCGACACCAACATTGTCGAGATTGACAGCAACGGAGTCAAGAGCGCCAACCCCGCCCCCGAGTACTCGTCCACCTTCACCAACGTCAACTCCGAGACCACCGTGCTCCGAGGAGCTCCCGGATCCGCCGGCAACTCTCCTTCTACCACTCTTTCCGGCGGTCTGGTGGCCGGTTCGTCCGCAGGCGCTTCTTCCGGCTCTTCTGGCGACGGTAAGGGCAAGAACAACGCTGCTGGTCTGGAGCTCAGCATTGTTGGACTGGCCGTCGCGGTTGTGATGGCTTCTTTTGGTTTGATGTAGGAGCAAAACTACCTCCAGCAAAGTCACATCCCACCTCCTAACACTACCGGCACGTTCATAACGTCCCTGACATGCCACTATGTATTTAGTATGATAATAGATATATGAGATAGACTGAGAGGTCGGGGTTAAAGACCTCTTGTGGGTACTCGTACTCATCGAAGGAGAACATGTGAAATGTCCACCTCTGAAGGGAGTGTAGCATATGTGAAATTTCACCGCTTCCATATGTAGGGTCGCTGAGGTGCTTGCAGTATCAAAGTCAAAGGTTGCAAGCAAGTGTTTCAGGACGTGAGACTAAGGGGGGTTTCAGGGTCCAGCAAAGGGAGTGGTAGGAATGGTGGTTATCGAGACATTGAGGCAGCTAATTAGTAGGTGCCTTGGAGTGCATTAATTTTTTGAGTGACTATCATAAGTAGATCGTTCTAGATATCTGATCTCTCCCTCACAGTATAGCTACAGTAGGTCACACGACATCTTCAGCTACCTCAAACATGATCCGAGTCTCAGTTGAAGGTTGGATGAAACGTGGAGATTGTTCCGATTGGGGTTTTATACCGAGTTGAGGGTCTTTGTGCAGTTGAGAAGGAGATGGGGAGGTGGGGAGGTGGTTGCTGGCTACTCTTACAGACTATGAACAAGTCGTCTGAGAAGTGTCATTTCATATTGTACCTACAGAGCTGTGTATACCTTTTTTGAAGGCACTCGAATCAAGGGTCGGACCTGCATTTGAGATGTGAGAAGAGGACTGCGTTCAGGACGTTTTCATGAACTCTTGGTACAAGTACTTGAAGCCATATTGAAACACGTCAAGGGGTAAATCTCGATACTTGAAGCACCCACAACGTTGCCCGTCACATCTATCTATAAGTACATAATTCCAATAGTTTCTCCTTTAATTTTGATGTCTCATATGTCTCAGTGTTTTTCCATCAGCCTTCATGAAAACGACCAAAATTAATGGTTCTTCTGACGATTTCGGCTCAACGGAAATTACCAGTGTAGTTTTGTGTAACAGTGCAATTGCTCATTTCTTCTCTGCCGTTTTTGGCTGGTTGATAATGGTTCTAGATGTTACACTGGATGCAATTTCCCAGTGCGTATTTGAACAAAAAAACCAACTAAAACCCAAGTATCATACTTGATGTAGAGATCTCAACATCCGAAGAATAACAGCACACTATGGCCCCCAGAAGACGTCAGACTGTCCCCTCCCACTCTCATCTGATACCATTGCTGTATGCTAGTACATTGTACAATGTAAAAGCATTGCTCGATCTCCACTCACTGACCCACTGCGCTGTTTCAGGTCCACACTCACCTCCAGGACCTACTCAAAAAGGCAAGTGCGCGATGCTCTCCACATCTGTCAACGTCACTTGAAATATGACGTCTTGGAGCTGCAGAGAAGACTTTCGAGTGGAGATTGCTGTGGAGATTGCTGTGGCTGCTCATTGACATACTTGTACTTGTAAGACAAACATCATATAGACAACCTAATCAGTCCATAGAAAACAAGGTCGTCAAAATTGGGAGGATAAGATGACCTTGAGAACAAGACAAGTCAAGAACGGCACGACGAATCAACAATACAACCACGACGCTGTTCGAGCAGTTGATTACAATTGTACTTGAACTGTTAATATACTGGGCGCCCCGCCATCTGTCAAACCGCTCGCATGGATCATGTAAGATTATGCAATGCGGTGGGTGGAGCAGGTGGGGAGGGTGCCCCATGTCAATCTTTCATAGACATTGGTCTTATAGGCAAGAGCTATAGAGCAATTGAGCTTTGCGATGGGTTGGGGGGAGTTGAAATTCAATTTGCGCATGATGGACAATGACTGCTTTCGTAAAATTTGAAATTTCACACCCAACTTTCTCCTTTCAATTAGGCAACTTTTAGTCTGGGCCGTGGCAATCATTCTATATTTGGTCTTGTCCAAAGTCATTGTCCGTGAGTGAGTCTTTGACAATTGCAACTCAACAAACGGCTCGACTATCACTCTTCAGTGTAACACTGCCTCTACTTCTGAGACAGGAAGGGACCTACTGCGGAAAGGGGTATTGGTGATACACATTCCGCTAAAGAAGAGTCATACCGGCAAGTCCAATGACTCCCGTACGGTATTTTTGTCTCACCAAAAACCGTCACTTTAGCGAAACGTTGACGTTCTAGTAGGCCCCCCCTTGACCCCACTGTGACGCTGAGACAACTGCCCCGGGTGGGTGAGTATATTTACGTCATAATAGCCCCGTATATGAAGTTGCCATCAAAGAGAGCCAGCCAGACAAAGCACCCACTTACAGGGCCTGCCGAGGTCCTCTCTCTCGACGTTGGTCCAAGACACTATCGACTTCTTCTCCGACGTTCGAAAAGGTCTCGTGCTTGTGTGGTAGGGTCGCAGAAGACACGTGCACGACACGGTCTCTTCTATAGCTCGCTCGCCGGACGTGGGGTTGGGGCAAAGGGTGGATTTTCTCACAGCCAATCAGTGCCGATAAACTAGACACGCAGGGAAGTGCATGTGGTGAGCACGGGAGACAGATTTGGGTCCAACTAGGTTTGTCAATCTGGCTTAATTTGCAGCTGCAGGCCTATCAGAGACAGGTGTGGGGGCAGGTGTTATAGGGGAGGATGGCTGGGGGCGTTTCCGCCGTTCAATTGCGGTGGTTTTGCGACTCCGGTGAACAATTGAGCTCTTTCCAACCACGCGGTTTTGGCTCTCGACTCTTGTCCATATTTTAAGGCCACCTTAAATGGCACTCCTTCCCCATGAGGAGGCTCTTCATTCCAACAAGCTTATATGGTAGCTCCAGGCTTTTTCTGAGAGACACGTTTTTGGACCGGCCGAAATTTGAATTTGCCAGGATGCAAAGGGGTAAAGATGGAGTAGGGATGGCGGATTGTCGGCGGTCGACAGCCAGGTTCTCAGTGTTTAATCGCCCATTTGATTTCCTGGAAAACACCAACCGTATACTCATCGGTCGTACATACAGGAGGCGATGAGTTTTACAGGAGAGATGGTAGAACAATAGAGACCAAACCACGGAGAAAAGACACGCCGCCACACCCCCAAGGTCCGACATCGCCGTCCAAAAGGGAACGTCCAGGAGCCGGCCAACGTGCGCTTGTGCAAATGGAGTTTGACAGTCGTCCGTAAAGTCTTTGAGTTTGCAGCACAAGGTTGATATCAGCATTGTCCATGCAGCGGCGTGCTTTGGGGGACATGTGTCCAAACTCAGCTGTAATTGGTTCCTGGGCGGTTGGGTAGGCTTGTCGTTCAACGTGGATCATGTCTTTAGAGCGTGACGTGTCGGTCGTGTGAGCCGAGCAGCCTGAAATTTCGCGTTTGCGAGCCCGCCCGCGGCTCAATTCGACCGCTGAAAAGACAGCCCTCTTAGGCGGCCCACGGCCCATAGAGCCCCTATAGAGCCCCCACCACCTCAGCTCCAGCTCACTAGAGACTCCTTCTCCACCCCACCCAACTCAATCGCCTGCTCGCATGACAGTAGAGTTTGCCCTCGTGCTAACAGTGACGCTTTCAACAGGCACCCCGAAAGCCAACTAACTTTTATAAATACCCGTAGCCCCCGGTCGGGCTGAGGTCTCGTGTAGTCGATTCCGTTCACTTCTTCATTTCAACATGCTACAATACGCCATCCCCGCCTTTCTCGTTCTCGGACTGGCCCTCGTCCTGGTCAACTCGTCGGCCAAGACCCTGGCCATCTTTGCCTGGAACTGCTTCATCAAGCCCTTCACCGGCCACAAGGACGTGGCTGCCGGCCAGCAGGGCGCCCTGGAGTCCTTCTACAAGGGCCAGGCCAACATCTACGACCGAACCCGAGCCACTCTGCTCAAGGGCCGAGAGCAGGCTCTTGCTACCACTGCCGCCGAGCTTCGAAAGAAGCATGATCTCGTGTGGGTCGACATTGGAGGAGGAACCGGCTGGAACATTGAGCACATGACCACCAACTACCTGCCCATTTCCTGCTTCAAGGCCATCTACCTGGTTGATCTGAGCCCTTCTCTGTGCGAGGTGGCCCGAAAGCGATTTGCCGACAAGAACTGGAAGAACGTGCACGTTCTGTGCATCGACGCCGCTGATTTCACTCCCCCCGCCGGCTCCTCCGTCGATCTCTTCACCATGTCCTACTCTCTCTCCATGATCCCCACCTACTACGCCGTTATCGACCGACTCACCACTCTGCTGGGCAAGGACGGTCTTGTCACCGTGATCGACTTCTACGTCCAGTCCCACGCTACCCTGACCGCCAAGTCCACCACCATGGGCGGCGAGCTGCTGCGACACGTCAACTGGTTCTCGCGAACTTTCTGGCGACTGTGGTTCGAGTTTGACCGTGTCTACCTCGACTCTGCCCGACGAGACTACCTGGAGTACCGATTCGGAACCATCAAGTCCGTCAACTGCCGAAACACCCGACTCGGAGGAATCCCCTACTACTACTGGATTGGCTGCGACAAGGACCGATCCACCAACATTCTCCAGCGAGCCAACGCCCTGGCCACCGAGTCTCCCTACCTGTCCCCCCAGAACGAGCTTGTTGTCGGTGACGAGGACGCTGCCAACAACACTCTGGCCATCCGATCCAAGGGCTACGACGCCGCTCTCGTCAACATGCAGCGAAACTTCCCCGCTCCCTCCTTCTTCTACCAGACCGAGATCTGGCGAATCTTCTACAACCAGGAGCTGCCCAAGTACCACCAGTTTGCCAACCAGTACATCTACGCCTTCACCTGGGAAGACCCCCGAGAGGACAAGAACATTCTCAAGTTCAAGCCCAGCGATACCGTTCTTGCCATCACCTCTGCCGGAGACAACATTCTGTCCTACGCCTCCATGGACGCTCCCCCCAAGCGAATCCACTGTGTCGATCTCAACCCCTGCCAGAACCATCTGCTCGAGCTCAAGCTGGCCTGTCTGCGAGTCCTGCCCTTTGAGGACATGTGGAAGCTGTTTGGTGAGGGTAAGCACCCCAAGTTCCAGGAGCTGCTGACCACCAAGCTGGCCCCCCACCTGTCTTCCCACGCCTTCCAGTACTGGCACAAGCGAGGCAACGCCTCTTTCACCGGCAAGGGTCTGTTTGATACCGGCTCTTCTCGATGGGCCATCCGACTGGCTCACTGGGTTTTCGCTGTCTCTGGTGTTTCTGGCCACATTAACGCTCTCTGCGAGGCCAAGACTCTCGACGAGCAGTGGACCGTGTGGGAGAAGTCTCTGCGACCCTGTCTGTTCAACCCCATTGTCGCCAAGGTTCTTGTTGGCAACCCCATTTTCCTGTGGAAGGCTCTTGGTGTCCCTGTCGAGCAGACCTCCATGATTGAGGGCGGTATGCTCAAGTTTGTCATTGACACCTTCGAGCCCATCATCAAGCGATCTCTGATTTCCGACGACAACTACTTCTACTACCTGTGTCTCAAGGGCTGCTACGCCGCCAACAACTGCCCCGACTTCCTCACCAAGCACGGCCACGCCAACCTGGCCAAGCGAAAGGGTGCCCTGGACGGCATCCGAATCCACACCGACGAGATCAACGAGGTGGTCAAGCGACTCAACCCCGGATCCGTCAACCACGCCATTGTCATGGACCACATGGACTGGTTCCCCAAGGACGGCCACGCTGCCCGAGAGGAGATCAAGTCTCTGCACCATGCTCTTACCGAGGGCGGCAACGTGATGCTGCGATCGGCCTCCCAGAAGCCCTGGTACCTGCGTGTCTACGAGGAGGAGGGCTTCACCACCCGACCTGCTGCCATCCGAGAATCGGGCACCTCCATTGACCGAGTCAACATGTACGCCTCCACTTGGGTGTGCACCAAGAAGGGCGCCATGGAGAGCCTCAAGATTTAGACTATTTATTATAGATGATGTATTATATGACAGATGATGATGACTGTAACTATCGTGACATTTTTTAGGTGTAGCTAAGCAAGTTAGGCGAACACAACAGTGTGAGTATGAGACATTATGTAAGACTAAGAAAGGAGATCGGAGGGTGAAGAATTGGCCACGTGCTCAAAAGCATGTGAAAGTTGCTCAAATGGAGAGAACTGATACCATTTCAATTGAGTTTGGATCGGTGAAATAATGGATTAGGACTGTTTATGGTGTGTGATGAGATGTGCTTATGGTTGGTACGGTGTACGGTAGGCCACCAAGAAGTGTATGGGCATTGTTAATTGAGGCCGAGTTGTTTAATTCCAGTCAATTAATCAACCCAAGGAATCATCATTTCTATTCACCATATCAATTGAATGCCAAGATTTTCAGCAACCTCGCTTGTCGTATTCGCTTAAAGCTGAACCTCATACTGAGGAATGTTACCCACACCAATATAACACGACAACAGCTAATTCTGAATTCTGTGGCGCCGTTATGGGGGAAATAAATCGATCTGTGGCTCGATGAGGGGAACTGTTACTTTGAACTCTTCTATTCGTCTCGTTGAGGGGATACCTTTGTTCTGTTCACAGCCCATGCCTTTGCATCGTCTCGAAATGGATCCAAAACTGCAAATGGCACCATTCGAAAGCTTGATTCGAGGGGTTTAGAGTGATTGAGGAGGTGTAATGTGAAATTTCCACATTACGAGTACTGAAGAATTCCGTAGTTTTGCCCACTCTCGTTATCTTGTTCGTGCTGCAGTTTTGATACATGGCCCTCTCCTTCACGATAACAATGTTACATCGCCGGTCATAAATGAGGCCTGTAATGACGGCTCAAAGAAGTTTCATAAAGCGAACTTTGCACCTCTCGAATGAGTTTCAGAACAAGGAGATTACTGAGGTGTCCACTTTATCCAGCAGTCTTGAAACCCAGCCCGCGTGCTCTAAAGCAAGCGCCGTAATTAGTGAGACATGTAATGTACGGTGGCTATCCAATAGTCGACTTTGTGGCTGCCTCACGCGAGTAAAACGCTACACACACGTCCTCGTACTGATACTGATACCGTTTCCACGGCAAGTTCACTCACTAGCTCTTGGCAAGATCTTAGTCGTAAATAAGGTCACAGGTAGTCTCGTCCTGTTATCTCTGAGGACGTCTTTTCTTTGTCCTCGACTTCCGAGGCCAATTTGTTTTTCTGGCCAGGCCAATCCCTGCTGCTCGGACGACTGCCTCTGCGGCACCTGCCTGCCACCAAACCATCAGACACTGTGGGTCCTAGCTGCCGAACCTAGAGCACTGCCAAAAGTGTACTTTACAGTCTTGCTGATAGTTAGTTTGACGAACGGTGGCAAGTAACGGCTGAAAACATTCAGTGATAGAACTAGCCTGTTATGACTACAAGTCCCTTCTTCCACCAAAAGCTGTGATGTTGTCTCTTCCTCTCCTGTCTCGTCATCCCCACGTCTTATCTTGCATCTGTTCTGTACGAAGGAGACAGTGGATCAGCTCATCTTGCATCGAGTGCCGTACGCCCCACTGGGACGACTCAAAAGTGCCCAAACGAGCGGTTACAGTTAATCATTTAGGACTCATGTTTTGAGACAGCCCTCGCATTTTCAAGCTGATAAGCTTTTAGCCGTATTTTAGATGAAACTGTGAACTTTTGGAGGGAGACGAATCGGTGACCAAAAAAGAGATCAAGCCAAGAAAAACGGCCCCATCTCTTGGCAATCCCTGACATTTCATTCTGTCGCATTTTTAGCTCTCCAGCCCTTCTCGCCAAGCTCATTAGACACTTGCTGACATCACTCCCCCTCAGGAACAGACTAAACTCTGCTACACAACAAGGACCTGGGGCCGTATGATAAGCCACAATTGTGAATAACGATAGTGAGGTTGAAATGGCAAGTTATACACGACCTACAGCAGTCCCGGAATCGATCCACAATGTCTTGATACCCCTCGTTATCCCCTCATCATCCCCTCTGAGTTATTACCCTTGGACTGAAAACGGATACTGATAGCTGAGTTTGCATTGGTATAGGCACCCATACACTGAGTGCTCACCACTCACCACTCACTCACTCACTCACTCACCGCTCTACTCGCATTCGACATAGCCTAATGCTAATCGGAGCTCTAACTGGAGCTCCAGATAACACCATTGGCTGGCAGCGTTTTCATCTTCTCCAGGTCCGCTATCAGAGTTCCTTCGGTGCTCGAACCTTGAGTCAAGATAAGTGAAATGAACCTGTTCCAGTTCACCGAGGGCCAGGGTCGGAGGTGCAGGATGGAGACAGTATAAGTACTCGGGCAGAGCATTGTAGAGAGGAGCTCGAATCCCGGTAAACACACAATTCAATGAGCGAACGCAAGTCCTTTTCGGAAAACGTTGAGTCCGACAACTCTGTGGGCGAGATCCATGAGGTCAAGCCCGAGGGACCCCCCGATACTTCTCACTTGAACGCCTGGGGCCGGTTCAAGCACGGATTTGGACCGGCAGACGTCGCCCATCTCGATATCGAGGGTCTGACTCCCATGGAGATCACCGCTCTCAAGACCGCCAATGCTCCTCTCCAACGTAACCTCAAGGGCCGACATTTGCAGATGATTGCCATTGGAGGCTCTATTGGTACGGGTCTGTTTGTCGGATCCGGTAGTACTCTTTCCAATGGAGGTCCTGCTGCTCTTCTCATTGCCTACGGAGTCATTGGTATCATGTTGCTGCTCACCATGCATGCGCTCGGAGAGCTGGCTGTCTGTTTCCCTGTTTCTGGAGGTTTCTGTACCTATTTCACTCGTTTCCTCGATCCCGGCTGGGGCTTTGCCATGTCCTGGAACTACATTATGGGCTGGTTTGTCATTCTGCCTCTGGAACTGGTCGCAGCATCAATGACAGTCAACTTCTGGAACGAAATGAACGGAACTCACATCAACGCGGCGGCCTGGGTGTCCATCTTCTGGGTCATCATCTGCGCCATCAACCTGTTTGGAGTCAAGGGCTACGGAGAAGCCGAGTTTGTCTTCTCGATCATCAAGGTCGCAGCCATTATCGGCTTCATTCTGTTTGGAATCGTCATGGCTGCGGGAGGAGGACCCAAGGGCGGAGCTTTCCACGAGTACCAGGGCGGTAAGCTGTGGCAGCATCCCGGCGCCTTTGCTCACTCGTTCAAGGGTGTGTGTTCCGTCTTCGTGACGGCTGCCTTTGCCTTTGCTGGAACCGAGCTGTGTGGTCTTGCTGCTGCCGAGACCGAGAACCCCCGAGTCATGCTGCCCAAAGCCACCAAGCAGGTCTTCTGGCGAATCTGTCTCTTCTACCTGGTGTCCCTGACTATTGTCGGTCTGCTTGTGCCCTGGAACAACGACCAGCTGCTCAACGGCTCTTCTTCTGCCGACGCTGCTGCCTCTCCCTTTGTCATTGCCATTCGACTCGCCGGCGTCAAGGGTCTGCCCTCGGTCATGAACGTGGTCATCATGATCTCCGTTCTGTCGGTCGGTAATGCTGCCGTCTACGGTTTCTCGCGAACTATTGCTGCCATGGGCGAGTCTGGCCAGGCCCCCAAAATCTTCGCCTACATTGATCGAGAGGGACGGCCCATTTTCGGCATCATTGTCGTACTGGCCTTTGGTCTGTTCTCCTTCATTGCCGCCGCTGGAGCCGAGACCCGAAACGAAGTGTTCAACTGGCTGCTGGCTCTGTCCGGTCTGTCTTCCGTCTTCATCTGGGGCTCCATCTGTGCTGCTCACATCCGGTTCCGAATGGCTCTCAAGTACCGAGGCCGAGGAACCGACGAGCTGTCGTTTGTTGCTGGCTTTGGAGTCTGGGGATCCGTGATTGGAGTCGTTCTCAACTGCCTGGTGCTTATGGCCCAGTTCTGGATCGCCCTCTACCCTCTGGGACAAAAGACTCCTGACGCCTCGGACTTCTTCCAGGCCTACCTGGCAGCTCCCGTCATTCTGGGATTCTGGATCTTCTGGAAGATCTGGAAGCGAGACGGTCTGTTCCTGCTGCTCAAGGACCTGGACATTGATACTGGACGACGAGAGCCCGATCTCGAGCGAGTCAAGGCCGAGATGGCCGAGGAGAGATACGCTCTCAGCCAGAAGAACTTCATGTACAGAGTTTACAACTTCTGGTGTTAAAATGCCAAAATACCACCCTTCTTCTATACTCATATAATGTCGACTTTGGAGTCTGCTAGTTATTTAATGATTGATTGTTACAATAAGAGGTGTGAATTGTAGACTTGATCAAACAAGTTTAAGCCACAAAATAGGAAATTTGAGCCAATAATTGCCTCATCGATTCAGATCTTGGAGTAGTGATCCTATCACCAAAAGTGTCCATTCCACGCAGCTTACTCAAGGCTGGACACATAAATCGCCATTTGCCCCATAAAGTCATGCATGGTTAATCACCAGCACTATTGAGCCTCGAATCCTCCTGGCTTTGATTTTTCACTTTCAAATTCATCTTTTCGTTTCCTTATCTACACCCCGACCTGATCGACGGCTTATCTTCAGGAGGTTGCATTTCCTACACCCTAATCTCGAATGTTGCATCACCTTATTTGGAAACGAGAGAAGACGACTATGGCAGTGGGAAATGGGTGTATAGCGATGGGGACTTGATTTTTCAGTGTTTTGAGCGCTCAAAATACACCATTCCAATTTTCGTAGCTACCAGACCTCCCGATTCGGTCCTTCCCTATCTACTGCACATTCTTCCCTCTGAAACCCTGTGGCTTGGTCAATCGAGTAGCTAATGTTCGACGCCAAATCCTTCCAATCCGGTCTCACTATCGTCTATTCTTAGCCAATGGATAACGAATGAAGGTAAGCTCGGTTATAACTTGTATGTACTCGCTTGCAAGTGTAATACATTTTGGTGTATGTATGAACATGTCCAATGGCCTGTCTAGAGATGTATCTAAAATATCTACAAATCAACTATGAAGATCCACCCCTGTCATACAGAGGTGACGTTTCCTCGACATTGTCAGTCTCAGCTCTGGAAGTACGCCTCTAGTGGCAGCTCGTGGTCCTCAAAATGTTCAAACAAGGTGGTGTGAAGTAAAGCAGACCTGTGTAGAGGAGGCCTATCCTTGTAAATTTCCGGGTACACTGGAGCGTATCTAGCGTCAGGTTCTTCATCAAACGACTCGCCGTCTTCTAAAGAAACTGGCTCGTCAGTCACATGTTCTTCACGAACAACACGTGTGAAGACTGGATCTCCTCCCCGAACAACCTGAGGTACACAAGCCTCGTTCCACCATGCGGTGAGGTTCTCTTCTCCGGCAATAAGACCTTTTGAAAGCTTTTCCTTCACCTTTTTGTACACCCAGTTATCCACTGTATAGAACCCGACCCCGTCACCATCTGCATAGGGAATAGAAAGAACACACTTGTCGTTGAAATAGGTTGTTCCTGTTTCCAAGTCCCCCACAACCAATCCACAGGCTTTACCGACTGTAAAAAATCTTCCGTTTCTAACGATTTCAAATCCGTTGTTCGCAATACCAGCACCTGTACCAAACGAACCAATAACTGGGAATCGTCTATCCCATACTGTCAACGCGTGTCCTCTCAAGCCGTCACTTGCGAGCTCATCATCGGTTTTCAGCTTGGAACGAATACCCAGATCAATCCACAGTCGCATAAATCTTCCCTCACAGTATAGATAGAGGTATCCGTTGTAGGTTGTCAAGAGAGGGCCCTCAGGAATAGCCGTGAGAGGGATGATGCATACTAGAACCTGGGGTAAACCTGGTGACGGCTCTACATAAGCCAGGTACCGGTACCGAATCGAATACTGACTTACATGGGACGACAATTTCAGAGCACCTCCACAACCAGGCAACAACATTGCCTCTGACATCTCAAACGCACCGTTGTGAGACTCTGACCAGACGTAGGCTCCTGACTCATCTCTGGGATGCGAGGCTTTGTGAATCAAGACCGTGCTTTTTTCCGTATCGGTACGCAGCAGCAGTAAAGAATCGTTTTCATCTACTACTTCGAACAGTTTGCCGGGATGGGGGTTGAGAATCGTCAATCCAGACGGTGAAATGACAAAGAGCCGCGAATCGTCCCAGTTGAACTTGGGAACCGGAAGCACCCTTTCAGACACTTGCATGGTCTTGAAGTCCACCTGTACACCTGGGTATTGTAGCAGCAGTTTGGTTCCTTCAAGAGTCTCGCCGTATATATTGTCCTTGTCCACAGCCGCGTACGGCTCTGAGAAGAGCGGATCCATGGCCTCTCTCACGCCATTGTCTTTGGAAAAGTCCACACACTCGCCAAATTGCACCTTGTTACAGCACAATCTGGCCGGTAGAGACAAGTTGCGGATTGTATAGAGATGCCGGTTACCTTCACGCTGTTCTAGAGCCCTCGATGAGCGTCTCACTAGAAGTAGAGCACACTTTCTCCACGAGTCAAGGCCACATTCTTCGTCCAGAGAGAACCAGGGGACTCGTTCCAGGACCCGTTCACGCACAAGAGACGAGTCCAAATCGGTCCACACATCGAGAAACTCGCTGTTGACCTGACTGAGCGCCACACAGCCCTCAAGATTGGAGTATTCAATCACCAGCCGGACGAGTTCGTTGCTGAGCATGTTCACCTTGCGTCGTAACTGTAACAACTGTGAGAGAGTGTCGTTACAGTTACCCGGTACGAGTACACCACTCGATGGTAGAGTAAATAGGTTGTACTTACGAGAACACACGATACGAGGGTGAAGTCAACTAAACAGATGTCAACGGAATATAATGCAGGGAAGACAATAAAACGGAATAAAATAACTACACGAACATAGAAGTAATTATCGTAATCAACTTATGCACAGTGGAATCATAGCTGGTACTAGTCATTCAAGCCATTCACAAGTAGCATTCTCACAATCGCCGTTCAACCAGAATCTCACTAACCTCTGATTACTAATGAATCATGTGATCTACCATCAGTTCTTCCAACTAGTTACTTTAGATTACGAGTCTCATATACAGTATCTTGAACTAAGGCGGTTGGGAGGTGCCTTGCAGAGAAATTTATAAGTTGAAGAAATACCGAGAAAATTACAAAAAAAGAAGCAAAAAAATTGCAGAAAAAAACCTGAATACACTCCACCACTCCTCTCCAGTCATAATCTATAACATTACTATACATATTCTACCAGCAGGTGTCAGCACTCTACGCCGGCAACTTGCTTCTCTCCCTCATCTAACCTTGCATGAACCTACAAGGTAAGCTCATTCTTGATCTCCTTGCTCACACTAAAGCTCATCTCTCACCTTACTGCTAGCTCCCATGGGCATGACAATCACGTACTTGATGTACAGGTCGCCGTGAGAGTCGTCCACGCCCATCTGGGGCATGCCATGGCTCTTGATGACCTCAATGTGGCCGTTTTGGGTGGGTTCGCCCTTCTTACGGCTCAGAACCACCTCCGATTCCTCATCAAGGAAGGGAATCTTACGGGTCCAGCCTCCGTGAAGCGCCTCCTTGAGCGATAGAGCCTCGGTTCGGAACAGATCGTTCTTTCTTCGTCGATAGCCCATGTTTTCCGTCGGTGCTTCTCTCACCTGGACGATCAAATCTCCAGCCACGTGATCTGGTGATTTGTCAGCTTCTTCCTCAAAAGCATAGCTGTGGACTCGCGGAGTACCGGGCTCGATATACACGTTGTACTTTCGGTCTTCTCTCTGCACCTTGTGTCCTCCACACTTCTTGCAGGGGTTGGAAATGAGATGGCCCTTGCCCTGACACTTGGGACACTGCTGCTGGAACTTTTGGATCATCATGCCCATCTGAGCCACCTGGATGACCACGCCGTTGCCGTCGCAACCGTCGCACTTGTGGTTGACACCGTCAGCACTTCCAGAACCCTTGCAGCTGGAACAGATGCCCTGGAGGTTCACCTGAAGGTCCATATCGAAGCCCTTGAACATGCGTTTCATGCTCACGTCAATGTGGGTTTCTGTGTTGGGTCCCTTGGGCACGCCTCGTCGTCCACCTCCTCCTCCTCCGAAAAACTGTGCAAACAGATCAAACGGGTTGGTTCCTCCTCCTCCTCCGTTCTTGAGACCCTCGTGGCCAAACTTGTCGTATTTGCCCCGTTTCTCCTCGTCCGAAAGCACCTCGTACGCCTCGCCAATCTCAATGAACGTCTGATGGGCCTCCTCGTTGCCAGGGTTCTTGTCGGGATGGTACTTTTTACTCAGCGTTCGGTAGGCCTTTTTGATATCCTTGTCACTGGCGCCCTTTTTGAGCCCCAGAACGGCGTAGAAGTCGGCCTGGGCGGCCACAAGCCACACCAGCGTCGCCAGCAGTAATACGGCCTGAATCACCAGTCGCATTGTGTCGTTGGAGAGAGTTGATCTGGAATACTGCTGGAACTCTCCTAATGCATGAGCCACGGTGTACGTTAATGCCCGTCACGTGAGATGGGAGTCTCTTCGTGTTAAGGTTGAAGTTGGTGTGAGGTGTGATAGTGAATTAATAATCAATGGGAAAAGGTGGATGATAAATACGGTCTTGTAAATGGCGTATTAGACGAGCAATGTATCGGGAGAGACCATGATTTGACAAATAGTAAGGTTACTTGGTTGACTGATTTTGGTTGTCTGCTTAGTCAGCAACTCAATCACCATGATCTCTGACGTGGATGTGGCCAGAAGTGCCTTGAATTCAATGAGGGATTATGTCCATACGCCATAGTCGTCTTTTGTATGTACACAAGATATTCGAGTACATAAACTTGTATGCTATTCTTCATGATATCTGTTGTCGTTCGTGACGTGCACTGGAGATGAGATGTGAGACAGATGATCATAGCTTACTGAGGGACAGTTGAGTGGCAATTTTAATGGCAGTATAGAAGTAGAATTCTACAAGTATGAGATGAAATACTGAAAGATGAGAATATCTATTATCTTCAATTCTAGCCGTTATTGTATGTCATTTATTGTATACCCTGAGTCTCTAACTTGACCTGACATCCTCACTTCGTAGCTAAGTCTTTTCTCAACTGTATCATTGACTTTAGTTATCCTATAGTTGACCATCTACCAGCTTAACATGACACATTAATCAGAGGTGAAAGTCATCTTGAGATATGAAAGTACATTATCCAAACTATTCATCCCCCAATTACTCCATCTGACTAACAATTCTGTCAATATATCTTCTATTACTCTCTACAAACACCCCCTTCTCTCCTCCCCTCTTTCCAATAAAGTTCCTATCACTGTGCATAAGGCGGAACAAATATTACTGACCGAGTTTCATTCACAATACCATGAGAGAAATCATCACCCTATCCTTTGGCCAAACTGCCGGGCATATCAACGCGGACTACTTCAATTCGCAGGAACACTACTTTCCTCTTGCCACTAAATCGACCTCTGACCCCCAGGTGCGATTTAGACGAGGAGTAGCCACCGATGGAAGAACAGAGACTTATAACCCCCGTCTTCTGACCTGGGAACTCAAGGGAGGATACGGAGCGTTTCAGGCGTTCAACCAGTTTTATACGGAAGGAGATAAGAGCCAGGCAAAGGTGTGGAACGAGGGAGAAGTCAAGGAGATCAAGGAGCAACCCGTTGATAAAAACGAGTACCAAAAGGCTCTTGATCTGGGTCGTGAGAATGCTTCCCAGCTAAGTACAGATACCACAAAGCGATGGACCGATTATAACCGACTGTTGCATCACCCCAAGACCCGTCATCAGCTGGACAATTGGTTGTTTGATCCAGATACCGCTCCTCAGGGTATTCATAGAGGAGGAGATCAAAAATGGACTGGATTTGATGTGGGTGTCAACGAGTGGGAAAACGTGCTCAATTCGGATAAAGAGTACCTTGACTCGACTCTGAGATCGTGGGTCGAAGAATGTGACTCTTTGGGAGGTCTCAATGTCGTAGTAGATGACTCAGCATGGGCTGGAGTGGCTGCCAAGATCCTGGCAAACTACAGAGACGACTTTGACGCCAAGGGGACCGTGGTCACGTGGTCTGTGGAGGCGAAACCGGAAAAGAAGACGAGAGAGACCCAAAAGAATGCTATTCAGACCACCATGGCTCTTTCTCAGGTCAGCTCAATCTACATTCCTGTCTCTTTCCCTACAAAGACTCCTATTGATGCTGATTTCGATCCTTCTAGTCCCTGGCATCAGGCTGCTTTGTTTGGCTTGTCTGTTTACGAACCAGTTCAGCTTCTGGCTACTCAGAGAACTGGAGGGTTGTCTCTCGATGCTATGGCTGCTCTTTTGGATACTACCGGTGAGAGAAACATTGTTTCTGAAGTAGGTGGCACCCTCACCGACGCTGACGGAGATAAATCCACCATTCAGTACGATTCCAAACTCTTCCAAGAACTCTTCCTGCCTTCTAGAATCCCTCCAAAGACTCCCCATGTCTTTTCTGATCTCAGTATCGCCAGATTGGAGGATCAGGATGACGATGCTAACAGTTATAAGCTGAATCAGCCCATGCCTGACGTCTCTTCTCAGCCTGAATTCACTAAACAGTACGTCAGCTCAAAGACTCGTCTTGCTGTGACTACTAAACCCCGACGAACTCTCTTGGATATGGCCAAGTTTGTGTCCATCTACGAACGAGGTGATGAGCGTGAGGAGATGAAACAGGAGCTGGGCGATATGGCTTCCAAGTACGAGCACGGCTGGGAAGAGGAGAGTGATGATGATGATGACTATTAGAAAAAGCCCATGAAGCTGCGAAAGCTGAATATAGTATATAAGTTATATGACACCAACGGTGAATCACACCCTGCGAGTGTATCAATCTATAGGATAGGACAGGTTAGATGTTTAGGCCTCAACTGCCTTCTCTTCAATGGACTTTTTGAACTGGGCAATATCATTGACACCCGTAGCAGATCCTCCACAAAGAACAACAACCACATTGGAGTCTTTGTTCAACTCAACCAAATCTTTCAGAGCTGGAAGAACAGCCAGTGAAGCTCCACAGGCAGGTTCAACAATGATCTGTTTACTGTCTGCAAACTCCACCAAAGCAGAAACGGCATCATCGTCAGAAACCACTGCAGAAACAGTAGGATAGGTCTGGGCGTTTTCAAACGTTTTATCGGCCACTCTAACGGCTCCCAAAGATGTAGCGATTGAAGTAATACCCGGCAGTGTCACCAATTCTCCCTTTTGTAGACTCTGACTAAGCGCATCAGCTCCATTAGTCTCGACTACAACCACAGGACAGTCGAGCTTGTGACGTCTCAGACCCTCCACGACGCCATTGAACAGTCCTCCTCCTCCTACACTGCACACCACAGCGTCAGGTTTGATTCCTTGCTTGACAATCTCATCAACCAGAGTCGAGTTTCCCTTCCACACAGCAGGAGCGTCAAAAGGATGGCAGTAGATGGGAATTTTGCCCTCCTTTTCCAGTCTCGGCATCTCCTCCTTCTGCAGAAAGTCGTTGGCTTCAGACCAGTGTTTTCCATGAACAATCACGTCAGCTCCTGCAGCTCTCAGTTTCTCGATCATTCGAGGTTTAGTTGACTCGGGAACAACAACCGTGCAAGTGACGCCGTTGAGTCTCGAGGTGACGGCCGCTGCGAGTCCAGCGTTGCCTCCAGAGCTCGAACACACATGCAGAGTGTCCAGAGAAGCGTCTGGGTCCGAGTCCAGGGCGTCGGAAATGACCTGTGTCATTCCTCGAGACTTGAAGGAGCCCGAGGGCTGCAAATTCTCCATTTTGAGATACACGTTGCACCCGACCTGGTGCGAGTACTCGTCGTTCTTGAGCAGTGGCGTTTCAATGTATCCTGGTCGCATTGTCTGATGTGATGATGGTGATGCGGATAAGAACAAGATCAGACTTTCATCTAACTTTGATAGAGTGTGGGAGGGTTGTTGTTGACGTGTGTTAAATGATGGACGAGGTCATGAGAGAGCAATTGATTACTAAATCGGTCGATTGTAACAGATTCCACTTGTTTCCATGTTTTTACCACTTACGGTGGTGTGACCACAGGGTGTCTACTAGCACCTCTGATACTGTACAGACGCATACCAAGACCCATATCAACAAGCGAGACTGACCAGTCAAAATGATAAGAAAGTGTGTTAGTAAGAGACTGTGAAGAACTGGAAGAGAAATACACGATATTTGGTCTCAATTAACAGCGTCCTAATGGAAGCCTTTAACGACCTTTAATAGCACTTGTACAGTGATGAGTCCAACTGTGAAACCAACCAGCCGTCAACTGTGGTACAACTGAGAACCCTAGTAGTTTTGATATTGTTCTTACAGAGTAATTACTAGTACACTGTAAACCCAGCTTCATTGCAAATAGAAATGCCGGAAGTGCGATATTTTACGCTACAACCTGGTACTTTATGCCGAAATCAGATACTTTATGCCAGAATCAGATACTTTATGCCAGAATCAGATACTCTATGCTGACCAGATTATCTACGATAGATCAGAGTTATCAATAGAATAATCAGATCCTGTAGACCACTTGTACAACGAGACCCATTATAGCGTGGGTTGTCACTTTTACGCTACCAGAACGTCATTAGAACTACTCTGATATTCAGACACAAAGTGAATCAGATACTTTATGCTATTATGGTACAACTACAACTACAACACAAACACTTCACAATACAGCTACAGTACAACTGGATGTTGTCCGTTCGCGACCTACGGCCACTCACTTCCGTAAGCCGCTCTCTTCCGAAAATAATTAATATTAGAATCTCACAATCGATGACCGGGAACACATGCAAAAATAACGGTGAAACAGGCGGTGACAATAACGACCCACAGCATGACCCAGGATGACCGGATCAGCAGCAGCCGTCGGACAAACGGCTCCTTGATTCGAACCCGTTTCGTCAGACTGGACTCGGAAAAGCCCAGCAGAGCCTGGATGGGGTCCAGCGAAAAGAGACCCGCAATCACCAGATACCATCCAATGGCAAACGGCAACAGCACCCAGACCCGCTCGGTTCGCGAGTAGTTGAGGAAAATGAGACAGAAGCCCGTCCACACGGCGCCAAAGACGGCCACCAGACCGGCCACCATCCGCACCAGCGCTCCCAGAGGCACCAGGTTGCCCAGGGCCTTGGTGGCCAGAAAGCCGGGGAACACTTCTCGCTCCAGAATCTGAAACACGTATTCCCGGCACTCGTCAAACACCTCGGGGTCGTCTCGTCCCTGCTGCTCGATGGCGGTTCGCACGGACTCCATCAGGGGAGCCGGCAGGGCCAGTTCACGTTCTGCTCCAGGCATGAAATACGTGACGAGGATCTGCTGGGACGACTCGCGGATCCGTTCTCGGGTGATGAAGTTGGGCGAGTTGACGTCGCTCATGACGCCGTGCTCGTTTCGTTTGGGGAACAGCTTCTCGATGATTTCCAGCGTCAGGGGCTGTGAGGATGCTCTGGAGTCGACGCCCACGGGCCCCCGGGGCTGGGGCAGCGTCTGGGGCAGCGCGTTGAGTTGTGTTTGAAGGGGGGATGCAGGTTGGGTGCCAAGGAGAGGCGAGTTAGCGTTGGGGGACTGGGGCAGAATCTGCGACAGCTGCGAGTTGCGCCTTTGGGCGAGATTGGGGCCCGTGGTTTGCGGTTGCTGGGGTAAAGCAGACTGCGGTTGTGGCGTTTGCGGTTGCGAATGCGTCTGGGACTGGGACTGTGGCTGTTGCTCGCCCGAATTATCTGGGGAGGGGAACTGCAGCTGTGACTGGAGAGTGGGGTGGATCTGCGACTGGGAGACGTTGGACATGGACAGGTTGGTCTGCTCCTCGTCGTACAGCTGCTGCAGAGACGGTTGCGCCTGGGCAGCCAGGCCCAGAGACGCACGTGACGACTTTCTGTTGAGGGACAGCCGCGACGAGCCCTGCAGCGAGTGGGTCATGGAGGCTCGGGACCCCGGGCGGATCATGCCGTGTTCTTCGCCGGCGTCCTCCTCGTCAATGGGGCTTGCGGCGGCGCTCTGGAACAGGTTGGAAGATGCATTGGACAGGTGTGACGCCCGTTTTTCCTCGAGGTTCATCATGAACCGCTCGCTACGGTTGCTGGGCGCGTGGTCGTCGCTGATTTGCGACTCCCGCACATGCATGGCGCCCAGCAGGGCACTGAGACGCGACGCCGCCGACGAGTCGTGGTCGCTCAGCAGGTTTTCGCCTCTCAGGTACTCGGACAGTCGGTGGGAGTCTCCGTCTTCGAGTAGGTTGTGGTCGTGGATGAGGGTCTCCAGCAGGATACTGGACTCTCTGCTTTGTTCCGCCAGTCCCTGGCCGGTGATGTTGCTGATGCTGAGGTTTGTGTGTTCGCTGGCGAGAATGGACTGCCGCAGCCCGCGGATGTAGTGTCGACATAGCGACAGGTGTTGCACCACGTCCAGCCAAAAGTCCAGGTAGTCCACGCCACGGTGCTGGTCGCGGGTGTAGACGTAGAACGACCACAAATCAACGGGCGCGAGCGATTTGCGGTTGAGCACCTCAAATAGCGTCGGCAGCCGTTTGCGCTCGTCCTGAGGCAGTCGAGTGAGGCTCATGGGGAGGGGCGTAAAAGGTGGTGAGCTCTATGCCTGAAAATGTTCTGTTGCTGGTGTCTTGAGGTGATATTGATCGTGTAATGTATGTCGTAGTACTGTCGCTTCTGTTTGTGGTTGTAGACGAGTGGTGTTGGTGTCCGTAGTCGTGTCTTTCGCTCCTCTGTTGATGTTCTTCTTGAGTCCCGTTCTGCTTTTCAAAATCGCCTGTCACGAAGTGTCACACGTCGGAAGCTGGCTGGTGAAGCCCAACTTTATTTTTACGAGACTGTGGAAATTTCCCGAGCTTAAGCACGGTAAAAATAGGGGGGCAGGATGAGACACTGGGGCGGAAGAGTGAGACAGAGAGTTGGGTGGGAGAGTGGGAAGACGTCTGGGAGCTGCGTGTTGTATTAGTATGGCGCCCTGGCTGCCGGGGCCAGCCCCTTTTGCATTTTAGCGACTTTTAGCGACACGCTCAAACGGACTAAAACCGCCCACAGAAAATGATATTCTCACACTACACAGCGCACCGTTCTTGTTTACTTTAGTCCCAAAGCAGATTGACGTCATGTTTGGAGGGTGGAATATTATGCCATTTGGGGCGTGCAACAAGAAGGGGGGAGCTAGGGGAGCGAGATACGACAAATACAACCGTGGTTTTCACACCACCAAAGACCCGTTTTGGACTTTAGGACCTCCACTACGACCACTTAGTACAACTACTTCCAAATGACGCGGCTGGACCTCCAAACTCAAACCTGCATACCACCACACTAATAGACTCTGGAATGTGCACCTGGAAAAGCGTGTCTGACGAGAGTCCATGAAACACTTGTGCATGTTTCAGGAGGAAAAAAAAGAGTATGGGAGAGTATGGAGAGTTGCTATAGGCGTTTGAGGAGAGTGCTGGACAGTGCTGGACAGTGCTGAACACCGTTAGTGGCGAAAATGTCCACCATTTTAACGCCTCTTTAGTCCCACAGACCATTAATCTCGGGTATGTACGGATACCGGAAACATGCCTATTTTTGGATCTACCGAGACTGAAAAAGTGTGAACAGAGCATGACCTGATTATGTAAGAAGCAAGGTGGATTTTTGACCAGCCGATTCCACACCATTTACTTGTACAACAACAAACACTGTACTTGTACCGCTTTGTTTAATATCGGGTCTCTGGGACATGGGGCTGGTCTCCACTCACAGTACACTGTCTTATTAAGGGGCTGGAGATAATATTTTTAGCCCAGACGTTTGCAGCGTGGAGGACGGATTTAGGGGGTGAAAAAGGTGTGCAATAAGCATGTAAAAAAACGTGGAAAACAGGGGAACCACGTGAATAGCGCCGCTTAACATGTGACCGTGGCTACGAGGGGTATTTACACGGTACAGAATCTTCTGTAGGGTCTTGTCTCCACTCATACAGTCCACAACAAATGTGAGTGACAGATCTACCATGTGGACATGTGGATACTGTATGTATACACGATAATTACTGGTGTGGTAAATAGACAGCGATATTATGTGCGAACAATTGCCCTATGCGGCATAAATGAGACAAGAAGGGGATTGGGGCTGTGAAGTCCATTAGTTGGATATACTTGGATTTAGAAGATTTAGGTGGGACTATTGTTATAATTAGAGTGAGGTGAACTGGGAACCGTGTATTTTACTTGACTAAAGTAAATAAAATGAAAAATGAAGTGAAAACCGGTAATGGGGAGTAATACGAGCAATATCATTCTACTGAAACTGCTCTCTGACTATCTAAGCGTTATTCTGATTTATATAAATTACCTTCATTTAGTCTTCTCAACCTCACTAAGACTAACATGGTGATGTTCAACAGTACTACTCTCTAAATCGCTCAATTTTGGGCCAACTGGGATTTTAAACATACAGATGTGATCTCCATAACCTCCAGAGTCCAACTATACGTTTCATATTCTCCAGGCCTCTCTACCTGTTCCACAGTCTTGTTGTTACCGACTTTCCATCCTCCACCCTCTTACTAAGCAACTCTAATTTATGCATGGGTTTTCCACACTCCAAGGTCGCACGATCCAGACCCATGTGCACCTCAGCATCATCATCACATCACTAACGACAGCATCGGTGGATTCAAGCGGGAAATCGGACACAGAGGGGTATTGACACAGACAGAAACACAAAGACGCAACCGCGACAAGCGACACACCCACACAAACACACCCTTCCAGCACTGCTGAACACTCAAAATACCGTCGATATCCATGCCCAACTACTACCTTGCTGACGACACAAAGTACACCCGTCCGTCGACGTCGGCCATGTCGAATCTGACGGAGCTGTGTGGACTCAAGCCGCTGGCCGACTCGATGGCGCGATTCGATCCCGTGACCGGCGAGAAGAACAAGCTGCGAAAGTCGTACAAAAACCAGCTGCTCGATCTCACGGGCAAGTTTGACATTCCTTCGCAGCCGTCGCTGGTGCGGATCATCCGGGACCCGGTTCTCGCCGAGACGGGCGGCAAGCCGCTGTCTGTGTTTGACCGAGACTTGCTGTCCCGGGGTCTGGACTTTGATGCGACTCCAAGCACAGGTATTCCCGGCTTCAACCCGGCGATGCTCGGAATGCCCGGTCCCGGCAAGCCTGGCGCGGGAGGGCCGCAGGTCGGAGGCAACCGGCTGCTGTCGGTGCGAAAGAGCTACAACACGGAGTCAGCAAGGGAAAGTAGTAACAATGAAGAGACGCCGATGGCGAGGAGGAAGAGAAAGGGAGACGACGACACGGACGGCGAGAGGAGGAGAAAGCGAAAGTGAGATGAGGCGAGGTAGGTGTGCCAATGAGATGACGTCATGTGCAACTGCCTGGGGACTGGTGAGGACTTGGTGAGACTTGGTAAAGTCTTTGCCATGAGGGGAACTTGGGGTGAAGGTGGTACAAGTACAAGTACATTGCTTCTCATGTCTACAATATGTTGAAGTCGTCTTACAAGCTGGGACAGATATTGCTGGTATAAGGCACACTGTCTATTCGTTTGCTGAGAGATCAGTTTGACTAAAAGTACAAGTACTCCGATTGCCCTCCCCCCAACTATTTATATACACAGAGTGTGTCTCGTATAGAATACATTTTGTTCTTTCAATGCCTGTAGAAGCTTGAAGATGCCTCTTACATCTCTATCACAGCCGTTCTTCAGATCTAAACATCGATCCCTGCATATAATTATGAAAGGCTGAACGGTGGGCGTTACAGATCTGTGTCCGAAAGAAGGCCTTTCTCAGTCGAAACACAATGAATAGAATCGTGGATGTGGGCTATAGTTGTATCCTTTCCTACTCGGCAACTACTGTGACAGTTCTAACACTCCAACTATACTCCAGTTGCATGTATCATCAACTGGGTCCACCAAAATGGCTGATATTCCATTGGTAAGCTGAGTAATAGCTGTCCCATTCTGCAACTGCTAAGCCGTATTCATTAATCCGACATCAGCCGACCCATGTCAGGTACTCCGTACTTGTAGCTCCATAGCTCTCACTGTAACACCGATAATGCCTCGGCTTTAAGCATCGTGTTCCTGGTCTAACAAATTTGCTAGCAGAAAGAACGTATAGGTACTCGGCTGTATTTCGGGGTGCCGACGAACTGGCCAGAACGTAGTGGCATTATTTCCGTTCCATACAAGTGCTCATTTCTTGACCCCCACTGTCTCTATGACGTCACCGGGTGGCTTTTATGTTGGCTGCTGGTTTTTACTTTTTGCTCTCTTCGAGGTACAGATCCAGAGAGCGTTCCGGTCGGCTCCGGGTCGGCTCGTAGCCGTAATTAGTACACGCTTTGTGCCTTACCTTTCAACGTCTACGCGGCTGCAAAAATGGCACTTGAGCTGGTTCAATAGGCGTTTGTTCTTGACGTGAGTGTCTGTCGTAGAGATAAGAACATCAGGACCTGCTTGTTTGGCCAACACCGTCCTTACCGCCGGTGTCAAACCCTCGCCTGTATCATGTAACAAAGACCGGGTCCCCTGGCCATCACTTATTTACGTCATCGAGTCTAGACTTGGCGTTAGTCGCAGTTAGCGTTTGATTTGAGGTTGCGTTGGTAAGCTGGGGAAAAGAGCAAAAGACGGCGAAGAATGACCTGCCGCACCAGTGTGACCTGGAGTCATGAGAAAGCCGTCCGTAAACAATACCCCGGATAAAGCTGGTGTCACTTGAGTGCTTGTCAGTTGATGTGGTGTGGTGATATGGCAGCAACTACATAGACGGTCGACGATATTACCCCCACGCTTGGATTCGAACTACTCGTACCCTGGATGCTCCGAAAATTCCCTCACGTCGGATAAACCGCTAGCTTGCAAGCATGTAGTCCAAGAGCCCAAAGACAGGGAGCAGACGACAGCTGTCAAGGAGCTCCCACTACCCTATTAATCCGGCGTGCCTCGACTTGACGCTCGACCCGCAGACACTGTGCTTTTTTCGCTCAAGTTTTTCCGACTATGCAGAGTTCAACGGGCTTGGGGGCTTGTTGGAGCCACTTGCGTTAGCCCGTAACAAACAGCGGCGAATTCTTTGGTCCTGCCAAAATTACCCAGTTGGGCAAATTGAGGGGGAAATGACCCGTCGAAAAATTAGCCGGGATTTCGGATTAACTGACACAGGAACAGCACAGTCTTTGTTCCTCAGGAACCCGCCATCATCAGCCCCCTACGGCCTCTACCCTCGGCATCTCGTACATTCCGGATTAATAGTTTAGGCTACTGTGGACTGCAGAGGGACGAAAAAGTGTGCCAGAGTTGAGTTGAGTTGGGTCGAGTTGAGTTGGGTGCTGTTTTGGGTTCTGACGTAGGTTTGCCCAAGACCAACTCTGAAAGATCTTTGTCGAAAGCTAGCCGACGAGAATATCGGGGAGGGCAAAAGTAGAGGCTATATCTCGTCAAGTAGAAGAGGTAGAGAGACGAGAGTTGGTTTAATCAACTCCCCTAACCCAGGGCATTTGATTAATACCAATAATGTCCCTGAAACAAGCCCACTCCACCCCCCTGCCTTCTCCACCTCGGCCCCAGCTTCCCCCAGCATCTTCCCCAATCCACGTGAGCTAAATCGCGGAGAAAAGCTGAAAATCCAAAGGTGCATGGAACTCTAATGTTGTCTGTTGTGGTCCCGAGACTTCTCTCACTGTATATATCGTGGACCTTGCCCGCTTGAGATTCTGCACTATCCCCCCCCCAGCTCTTCCTTTGCGTGTTTCTCTTTCAGATCCAGAAATACACCTTCAAACAGCAATAAACAGCGACAAACAGCGAGTTTTCCCATTTCCACACATTCCCACACATTCACAATGACCGACACAGCCTACGTTAACACCATTCATGAGGGCAACAACAAGGCACGCGACCTGGTGAAAAAGCACAAGGTGCTGGTGGTCGGCATCTCCTGGGCCGCCGGCTTCCCCGAGATTGTCGCCGACGCCAAGAAGGCATACCCCGACACTTTTGTGGTCGAGTTTGACAAGCTGGAGTCGGCTCTGGACAAGCTGGAGCTGCAAAAGTCGTTCCGAAACATCACGGACCACTGCGTGACTCCCGCCGTGTTTGTCAACGGCAAGGATATCGGCACCTCCGAGGAGATTTTCGAGCTGCAGCAGTCCGGAAAGCTCACCGAGACCATCAAGAAGGCCCTGGCTTAAACGCGCCAAACGCCTTTTAGCATGAAACCCCAAAAAGAAAGCGCTGATTCAGAGTGAATCGCGCGATGACGAGACGATGACCACAAGCCAAGACCACCAAGTTGACGACCAAGTTGACCACTTCAACGAGATGATGACGACGAGATTGTACATTACCATCTGATCTGTAATAGACCCATACTGACTGAATAAATACAAGGACTTGAGTCCTGAGAAGTATCACTTTACAATACCACACGTACGGAGTATGTACTGGCGAAAGCTGTTTTGTAGTTCCCTTTAAATTCGCAGCGATATCGCTCTACTTTACACATAAGCTACCGCTCTTCTCCAACACTCACCGTCACTCCACACTCCCCACACTCCCCACTTCTCCACTTGCCCCAAGCACCCCATGTTTCTGACAGCCTCTTGTGTCTCTTGTCTCCATTTTTTGCGCCCATATTCGCCGTCTATGACTCTTATCGCATGCGCTTTGTTGACAGCCACCGACACTCCACTTTGACTTTGCAGTCGTATACTGAAATGTGAGGGAAAATCGAAATGTGAAAGAAGCGACAGGCAGACGAACAACAGCGGTGGGAAAAAACGAAAAGTGGGCAGTGGCAAACAATGCAGACAAACGTCTAGAAGCAGGGAGAGATGTTGCAGGAGATAAGAGGGGGTCTCTGATTGGCTGGCGCGTTCCGGTTCTCAGCAAAATTCTTGCTCTTCATATTTTTCCACCCCACCTTTCACTCCCCCACCCCACCGTCTTCGCTCTTCTCTGGGGTTGTCTCTGGGGTATCCCCAAGGTTAGTCTTAAAAAAAAACTGTTAAAAAATGAGACTTTGACGAAAACGACGTCTTTTTTTTTTGCTTTTCCCATTTACCCTCCTCTCGGACTTATCGGGGATACCTTTTGGGGGTCAGCAAGCGTACAATTTTGTAGTCTAATGGGTAACCTTGTGAGTAAACCTCTCCCTGATTCAGAATAGTGTTTGAGCTCGGAAGGAACCGGAGTAGAGGGGAGGCATAGATTATGACCTAGATGAGAAGAAGAGGTTATGACCACGCGCCAGAAGAGGAAGGTACAGGTTATGACGTAGTGACAGGTTATGAGTGGAAGGAAGGGGCAAACGTCACATTTGTCAGGCGAGGATATATTGGCAGTCTATCCAGTTGCTCGCCGTCTTTTTCTACCTCCAATATTCCCCTCTGATTTGACCTTTTTCCACTACACTTCTTAAGTATCTCACTCAACCTTCTGCAACTTTTGTTAGTGTACACATGCCTCCAAAACTACCAGGCTTTTACTACGATGAAGAGCGCAAAAAGTACTTCAAGATAGTAAAGACCGGCCAGGCGACGTCTGCGTCCTCGGATTACTCCATTTCAGCCGTCGAAAACACCAAACGCCAGAAAAACAGAGAACGCAAGTTTCGAAGAACTGAACAACGCCATGCTCGAAAGACCATGGCTCCAAAAGTCGACAAGATTGTGCTTCCAAGGCACTCCTTGCACGTGACTAGTCGTGACACAGTCCATACTCAGATTCAGAGGTACCTCCATTGTCGAGAAATGGGTACTTTACAGCCCGGGTTCCATACTCGTCTTGAATCAAGAGCTTTGGGGTCTTTGATTCGAGTCACAGACGTGGAACAGGTGGGACAGGTGAGTGGACGTGATGACGTCACTGCAATTGCGCTGGATGAAGCTAATGGAGACGTTTTCACCGGTAGAGCGTCAGGGATCATCAATGCTGTTCGTCGAGGCAGCACCTTGATTCGAGAGTCGTACATCCGTCGAATTCCCGATAATGGCACTATAGGCACTGTGATTGGGCTCAACTACAATCCACGAACCCGGTTTTTGTGGTCTTTGTCTCAGGGCATGCATTCTGTCTTGTGTGGAGGCATTTCTGAAGATACCTATGCTGACTCTCTTTTTTACGATTTGCATAGCATGACGAGACTGACCATGTGGGACGACAAGTGTGCGTTTTCGTGTGCGCAGAGTCCAGATGGAGACATTCTGCTTGGCATGAACGGTCAAATACAGACGTTTATAGGCACTCCTGGGATGAATCGTGTCCATGCCATTGATCTCAAGAGTGACGCGACTTCTGTGTGTTATGATCAGGAGCTGGTAGTCATGGCAGGTTGCAGAGATGGAAATCTGCGTCAGATTGATCTTCGCGAGGATAGAACTGGCAAAAGGATCAGATCTCCGTTTCGAATCTCTTCTCCAGTGACGAACATAGGAGTTCATGACAATTTTCTTGCGTGTACGGGCCTACAGGGACAGGTTACGGTGTTTGACAAGCGGTCTGAGAAGCAGTCGTTATGGACAGCGTCTTACAAGAACGATTGTATGTTCAGACACGGATTTGCTCTTGATCCTAGTGGACGGCTTATGATGGTGGCTAATGATGACCAGACGGTCCAGCTGTTCAATCTGGCTGGAGGAGAAGAGAACTGGGGTGGATCTGCGGCTAATTTGGTTAGTTCGGTCAACGGACACAAGTTTGCCGACAATCTGACCTGTATTCGGTGGACCGGAGAGGGCATTGTGGCAGGTGGAGGAACTAACTTGTACTTTATGAGCGATCGCTCGTGATATTTATTGAATAGACAGTGGGTAGTGGCGAATTGGTACAGTATGGACAAGTAGTGCATACCGCTCGTAGAATGGGTTGGTACTGGGCGTACTGGACAGCCTGAGTGGGCTTGTTGGGTGGGCTGGATCAGACTGTATGGTTCAAAAGAAATGAGCCTGTATTCTGTCTCACACTTGTCCTAGTTCTAGAAACCCAGTAGAGACCGTAGAACCATAGAGACCATACAAACCATCCAAACCACCCAAACCATACTCCATATACCATACTTTTTTGGACCGTTTTACTATGTGCTCTTAGTTAGGATGGGATAGACTCCAGGCTCAGGCTGGTTAAATGTCGTCGTATTCGCATGGGATGTCTTCCTTTAGCCCGAATCTCCAGATATTATTCGGTTATCGGGTGTCTGGGTCTGTAAACCAAGCTAACTAAGTGTGAACTAAAGGGGAAGGTGGAGGTACATACTATGGTGAAGAAGATAGTGAAGGAAGCTAAGAAGAGGTGCGGGAATACGACGAATATCACGTGCTCCTAAGTCACGTCCACCCCTGGACACTTTGATAATACCTCACCCCCATATATAGACTAGAACATGATCATCCCTGCTAGCCTCTAATATTTCGATATTCAACACCTAGCTCTCCCCTCTTATTGGCCATACACTACGTAGCTGCTAGCGGCGGACACCATAGATCTGAGCTATCGTACAACTAGCTGGAAGCGGAATGTGTTACAGCTGGCCTCCTAGCGCCTATTATTAGCTCCCACCCCTTGCCCCTGGAACTGGGACATGGTAGACTGTACGAATTGACCCTGGACTGACAGGAGACAACAGGAGGGAAGTACGAGGCAAGCAAGAGGAAAGCAAGAGGCACAGCTCTTTGTGAGCCTTGTCTGTTACATGGGGGCCACCAAGCGACTCTGTATTACTAATATTATATTATTTTCGTCTATACAATGCACCTTTCATCTCGACCTATTACTCCACTTTTCACCACTCCACCTCCCCATCTCTCCTCTTCGCTTACATAAGCAACCTTATTTGTCACCCGGATCAACCTTCGCTGTGGCATGTATTTGCTGGATTATACGAGCTTACCGTAGACTATAGTTAGACAATAGGGTATTAAGGGTGGCTCCTGTTGTTGGCTTTTCATCGCCTGGGCAACAGATTGGGGCGCAAAAGACGGCTATTTTCACCCTCTTCTCACCCACCTGACAGGTCTTTGATCTGCGGATTTCCAACGTGAGGGCCACCGTCGGTTGTTATGTTGCAGGAGTGTCCAAAGTTTAGCCACAGCCTGTAAATTACACTTTTGGCCAACCCTGGGTCACGTCTGGCGCCACGATGGCCACGGGACGCTAGCGGGCGGGAGAAAACGTCGGAGAAAAAAGCCGGGGTGCGCGGGGCCTCTGGCAGGCGAATATCTGGCGACAAAAGACGGAGAATACAAGTTTTGGAGTCAGCTGGATATCTTGCATGAGGGACGCATCTCTTGTTATCGCTACACCTTAATTTAGAGTGCATGTGAATAAGCCCGCCAACCAACACAAAGCGGTTGGGATAAATTAGACTCCGCCAACGCCAAGATTCGTTGTCACGGTTACTTATTGAGACCAGCGAGGTGGACACAGGCAACAGGAGGTATTTGTCGGTGTATATGAGTGTTAGATGAGTGTTGCGAGTGTTCAGATGGGCTGGCTGGAGCTGCTGGTCTTTGATCTGTTCGTTTTTCGATTTTCCAGCACTTGTACCTGGTCACTACCACACCCTTGAACCAGAAATACGGCCTAAATTGCCGAGATTGCCCCCATCTTTGCGGCCCCAAAATTGCCCCATAAAACTGCATGCTGGCGTGGAAATTGCGAAAATTGCGCCTCAGAGTCCGTTTGGCTCTCTTTCCAGCCGCAGGGGGGGATGAAATATGCAGTTTGTCATGGACTTGAAAATAGGCTCTTTAGCAAGTGAGAATGAGACGGTGATTTGGGGTGGTGGGGGTGACGTATCGAGTAGGTAAATGTACTGGTGTGATCCCCTCGACGAGCTGAACACAGTTGTGGTCTTAAATCCCATATTGGCCGAATATTGCGCCGTTTAGAGACCTTTTTCTCTCGTGTTCCTATACACCTCCCAATCTGCCCGCACAACTCTAACATGTCTTGCGCTTAAAGAACACCAATTGACACCCACCACGTAAGTGTTTCACCGGGATCTCGGGCGTGAAAAGCGGTGCTGAGAGCTCTGGCGGCTTCTGAACGGCCCATAACGTACAGCCCGAGCTCCTGCACCCCCCCCCCTTCTCTCCTCCCTCGTCCTATAGTAACCTGATTGCCCTGAGAGAAACTACTGCACATCCCCGATCCGACCCTTTGCAGAAGTTTGCATCTTTTGGCAGGTTGGGTTTGAGTAACCACACAGAGCGAGACTAAGCCGACTGGAGAGAGAGAGACAGAGACAGACAGAAAGAGACAGGGCGAAAGAAAGCGAGTAGGACGGGGTGTAGACCGAAAGTAGCCGGAGAAACGGGATTCCGAGCACGTAGTAGTGCTTCCGAGCGGCCGGAGAACCGGCTCCAGTCGCTTCCAAGCCTCGTTGGGCCACCCACCGTCCCTCCATCTTGCCCGCCTCATGCGTTATTTGCCAACAGAGTCGAGGCTAGGGCTCAAATATATTTTAAACCTAATACCCCCTAATATCCAGAGAGGGGAGGAGTTGAGGGTGTCGATTCTGGCGCCAATGAGCGGAATCCGGGCGCTTTTTTCGCCCTCATTTGCTCGCCCCGTCTCCGCGGTCACCCACATACCGCTTTTGCCCTTATCCGCACCCTCCACAGCGCCCCATCGACCCGTCTTTGCTCGCCGTGTGAGGTGAGGGCTGCAGACCTTGTGCTTATTTATATCTACCGAATTTAAACCCACGGGCTTAGCTAGAAACTTGACCACACTTCTTGTTGTATTGCCTCATTCAAACCCGACCTCTTGTAGACCTCCGGACCACATTGAGGGCCTTTATGGTGAGTATTCCAGCGACGGAGCAGCGACGACGACGGCGGCGGAACAGCAGCGAAAACAGCCCACAAAATCCGCTTCAAACTGCCGGTCCACAACCGGCACCCAACAGGTTGCCACAGGTTGGTGGTGGCAGATGGAGATGACGAAAACGTCGGCCAGGGGGCCACAGACGGACACAGATCAGATCTACGCCTGCCGACGACCACCGCGGCCTCACTACCGAGCCCGTGTGACGTTGCGTCGTCTTGAAGGAGTGGCTTCTGTTCAAGCGGTTCAAGTCTAGGCCGAGGAGAGTGATTCGACAGGTTGGATATGTGTGCGAAGATGCGATTCATTGTCTGGGGCTGTAATTCCGACGGTCCCCATTTCTGCCTACTCGACACAGGGCCCGATCCATCAGATCCACTACTCGACCCATGTTACACACCACCCTGTTGACCAGTGGCTTCACCCACAAGGTCCAGTGTAACTACATGAGCTCCAGAATGGTTACTTCAGTTCAGATGGTCAGTGGTTAAGCTCTGGTCTGCACTCCCAACACCTTACTAACGTTAGACTTTTTGCCATCCCTAATCGCGGGGTAAAACACATTGCCTAATTCGGAATAATCTTATTTGCCACTTTTGATCCATACTCTTTACTACCACACCTCACTACACACTATCTCCCCTCCCATGCACGCCTCGTCTCTTTCCGTGGGGTCCATTTCGACCGCCGAGGAGCCCCACACCCCAAAGCAGGCCTGGAACCTGCCCGGCTACGCCGCCCACGACTCCCGCTTCATGCTGGGGGCCTACGACGACCTGGTGGGTGACGTGTCGCGGCTAAATCTTGCTCCCTCCCAAAACGGAAACATGAACATGTCCCAAAACGGCAAGATGAACATGTCCCAAAACGGCCACCACCACAATATGAACGCCCTGCCCCAGCACTCTCAACAGCACTCTCAACAGCACTCCCACCACAGAACCCACTCGGGAGCAGGAGGCTCGCCCATTTTTGGCAAGTCTGTGTTTGTAGAAAATGAAGACAAGTTCCCCATTCTGGTGCGAAGACCGTCTTCGGCGGTGTCGCCTCCCCTAGAGGAGTTCCAGCAGCAACAGAGCCATGGCCAGAATAACCACCAGGTCCATCTCAATTGCAACGGCTCGCCTCCCATGCACCAGCCTCTGACTCCTCCGTACGACAAGGCCGGAGGAAAATTCACAGGTGTCCCGCAACAGCAGCAGGCCAACTCCCACTCCGTCATGCAGGCCATTCCTGCCTCTCCGCTAACCCCCAATTTGCATACTAATCTGTCCCCCACGTTTGTCGGGGGCAACTCCTCCCATTACCGCCGAGCGTCGCAGCCGGCCTCCAGTTGTATTCCTCCGGCCTTCACCCCCGAGCGAAGCCCCAACGGAAGCAACGGCACCGCCTCGTCGGGGGTCCAGACTCCTTGTACGGCCGCTAGTTCGGCCTCGTCGTCCAAGATTTCGTCCATCGATCTCAACAACTGCGACATTTTCGCGCTCTGTAAGGACCAGCACGGGTGCCGGTACCTGCAGCGAAAGCTCGAGGAGGAGCCCTACTATCTGAATCTCATCTTTGAACAGACCCACAGCCATGTGGTGGAGCTCATGACGGACCCCTTCGGCAACTATCTGTGCCAAAAGCTGCTGGAAAACTGCTCCGTGGCCCAGACGACCGTGCTGATCCGAACCGCCGCTCCTTCTCTGGTCCAGGTGGCTCTCAACCAGCACGGAACCCGGGCTCTGCAGAAGATGATCGACTACGTCACCAACGACGAACAGATTGAGATCATCGTGCAGGCTCTGGAACGCAACGTTGTGCGTCTGATCCAGGACCTCAACGGCAACCACGTGATCCAAAAGTGTCTGAACCGGCTCAACTCGTGCGATACCAACTTCATCTACCGAGCCGTGTCCCAGAACCTGGTGGTGGTGGCGACCCACAGACACGGCTGCTGCGTGCTCCAGCGATGCGTGGACTACGCCGATGTGCTGCAGCGAGAAATGCTCATTGGAGTCATCACCAAGCACGCCCTGCAGCTGGTGTGCGACCCCTTTGGCAACTACGTGACCCAGTACGTGCTGGGCGAGCAGGTGATCCGGCAGTTTGTGGGCCACGTGGTGGCGCTGTCGATGCAAAAGTTCTCGTCCAACGTGATTGAAAAGTCGCTCAAGGTGGCATCGTACGAACTGCGAGCGGTTCTGATTGCCGAGATTTGCGCCTCGCCGCTGCTGCCCAAGCTGCTGTCCGACTGCTACGGCAACTACGTGGTCCAGACCGCCCTGGACACCGCCAACCAGTACACCCGGGCACAGCTGATTGAGCGGATCCGACCGGTGCTGCCCATGATCCGCCAGACCCCCTACGGACGACGCATCCAGGCCAAGGTCGACGCCCGAGTATTTTATTATTAGTGTATTATAAGTGTAAGATATATGTATATTAGCAAGGGTGTAGCGACAGAGACAATTATATAGTGAATACAAGAGTTTGATGAGACGAGAGACTAATTAGCGAGAGAGGTGGTGGAGTAAGAGCAAAGAGGTAATCAGTGATGGAGACTATAGACTCACTTACGTGGTAGACTCACTTCGGTGGTAGACTCACTTAGGTGGTCTCATGCAAGATCTAAAGAAACTTCAGCTCAAATCAGATTGATACCTCATCTCACTCTACATCATAAAGATGTCACTCTAAGATCAGATAGCCCCCACACTGTATGCCAACCACCTGGTCGCAATTATCTACAGCTCTCGTATTTCAGCATGTATTATCTACAGTTAACGGAGGTGCACCAAATGGCCCTATACCAACGGTGATATTAATACAGAGCACGCCATTAACGGCAGTCGGTGCAACCCCACGAACTCACGCTCATGCTGTAGGCGATCGGCCAGCTTACAGCGATACTGTACTGCGACGCCGAAAATGTCTCAAGAAAATTAATCGATGACATGCCTTGACATGTGGATATTGGTTCAGCCGTGTGAGTAAAAGGTGTGGGTGAAAAGCCGTGAGTGGACATAGTAGAGTTGGGAAGACTTGGTGCCCACAAACCCATGTCATAATACCTATTGGTAATCCCTATTGTTATACACAAAGCCCACTGTTTACCCCTACTTTTGAACTAATGAGCTCCCTGCTTTTTTACCTGGTTTTGGACTTTTCTTCAACCAGTGTAACCCGAGCGACCTGCAGATCGCATTACATGTTTGGGCCTTTCCCAATTGGGAGACAGCAGGGTTCGTATCCTGCATATAGAGATGAGCCGTCGTGAGGGTGGCTGTAGGCAGTGTCTAGGAAGCCTTTCCTAGCTGAATGGATCCCAACAAACTGGTTTCAAATGGCTCTTAATAGGGCGTTCTCATTTTAGCTAAATCGCCTCTACCAGTCAGATAATATTTGTTCCCCATGTTCGGCTAGATTAAGGTACACGCACTAACGGCATTTAAGGTTTCACTTATGGCCGAATCGAGACATGGGAAAACACACTAGTCCTCGAACATGGGCAATGTATAAGAGAGCTGTTGGGGCGTGTATCTCTGGTCTAACAAACCACTGCTGAATTGCTGATACATCAATTTCCTTTTGAGAGTGAGTACCTCGAAATTCGACACCATCCCACCCTCCACCTCTAACACAGTGCTCAAAGATTCATCATCTCATATTGGAGAGGACTACTCTTCGCTGGTAGCCACGTGCTTTGCCCACGGACGACTGCGATGCGAAGACCAACTTTTTGCCATCATGGACGACTCGTTCATGCGGGCCATGGACGGCCTGGGGATCGATACTGAGCTCGTTCAGTTGATCCTGCCCTTTACACACGGCCTGGAGCCCATGCTTTCAGTCACCATTGACAGAGACGAACGGGTGCTCAAAAGCCGAGTCAATGTCGGCGAAATGTACTACGACAACTACGAGACCATCAAGGGCGCGTTTGCCGAGCTCTACGGCACTCTGACTGCTCAGGAACGAGAGTATCTCAGTGTCAAGCCCGAGTTCAACGACTACACCAAGGCCGATGAGTTGTGTGACTTTGATGTGAGACATATGCTGCGACAGGCGCTTACCAAGAAGCAGATCCGACAGGTGCTTTCTGTTCTGTCTGGTCTTATTCTGCTGATTCACGACCAGGACGATTTGGAGGCATGTTCGCTGATTGAAATCGACCCTCATGTTCTTTCAGACTCTGGAATGACTCGACAGCAGGTCATCTACGCTATTTACGACAAACTGCTGCGCTTCATCGTGGAAGCCATCAACTCCAAGCTCTCTCAGGGCACCACCAACTCGTCTTCTGCTTCGATTCACTCTGGAGACACTCTGAATGATGCTGACGACTCCATCGCTGCCGTGGTGCACTTTCTGTCAATCTCAAAGTCTTCCTCGTTGGTCAGACAGCAAATGTTCGACGTGAACCAGGGAATCAACGCCGAGATGGTGACTGACGGACTCAAACTCAAGTCTTCTCCTGAACTCTTTGGAGAACTGTCTCTGCACCGACCTGTAGATATTTCTGACATTACTTCGTTCACCGAGTCTCCTCTGCTCACCAAGGAGTCCAGAAAGGCCTACTCTCTTCCCGATCTGTTTGCCTCTTCCCGTCTGTGGACTGTCTTCACCAGAGACCACCCTCCTATCAACTCGTGGAACGCCTTCAAGCAGGGCAACAACTTCACCACCGACTTTGACCACGAGGAGTTTGTGGACCGATACTACGACGCATACACCTCTCTGCAGTCCATCTTGCCCCTGGACGTCTGTGAGCATCCTCTGAGCTACTACATTGGTCTGTGGGCTCGAAACAACATTGGATCTGCTTCTGAGATCTACGTGGGTCGAGACCGAGTGTGGGTTAGTGAAAACACTTACCGAAAGCTGGAGGCCAAGTACACCGAGTTCGCTCAGACCACTCCCGTGCAGGAGCAGGGAGAATGGGCAGCTCAGGCTGGAGACGAAAAGGCCATGATTGAAGCCAACACTAATGAGCTTCATTACGACGACAAGGAGATTGTGGACGAGTCTCTGCTCAAGGACGTTGATCCTGAGCTTGGAGAGAACGTTCATGTTGAGGAACAGACTCGACAACGACGAGTGTGGATGGCTATTGTGTGGGCCATGACCTGGTGGGTTCCTTCTGGATTCCTGCATCATCTTGGACGGCTCAAGCGAAAGGAGGAGCGAATTGCATGGAGAGAGAAGTTTGCCATCTTCGTGCTCATCTTCCTTCTCAACTGTGTCGTTATCTTCTACATGATCTTCCTTGGCCGAATTCTGTGTCCCGATTTTGATAAAGCATGGACTGCCAAGGAGGTGGGTTACCACCAGGGAGAAGACGACTTCTACGTCTCCATCCAGGGTAAGGTGTACGATATCACCAAGTTCTACCGACAGCAGCACTCAGATACCTCCATCACGACCTCTGCCTCCAACATGATCCCCTTTGCTGGTGAAGATCTGACCTCGTACTTCCCCAACCCTCTGACCAGTGCCTGTCAGGGTCTTGTTGACGATCCCACCGTTTGGCTGGCTTCCAACAACACCATCTACGACCCCACAGCTATCCATTACTCGGGTGACTACAAGACTTCCGATACTAATTCTGCTCTGTACAACCTCACCTGGTACAATGACGTTTTCCAGCCCAGTATCGCCGAGTACTACAAGGGTCCTCTGGTTGCCAAGAGCAAGGAGCTCAAGGAGAACGGAGAAAAGGGATGGAACAAGTGGGTCGTCATTGACGGTTCTATTTACGATCTGACCAACTACTTCTTCACTCTCAAGCAGGTCGAGGGTTACCCCAACAAGGACGCCTACGACTTTTTGCACAAGGACGTCAAGGCTATGGTTGATGATAATGCTGGCCAGGATGTCACTGATATCTGGAAGCGAATGGATCTCAAGCCCTCTGAGCGAGTCCAGAACATGGAGTGTCTCAAGAACGCCTTTTACGCTGGTAAGCCTGATTTCCGACAGTCTGCTCGATGCCAGGTGTCCAACTACATTCTTCTGGTTGTCGCCATTCTTCTCTGTTCCGTGGTTCTCATCAAGTTCCTGGCTGCCATGCAACTGGGTTCTCTTGCTACTCCTGATACTCAGAACAAGTACGTTGTCTGCCATGTTCCTGCATACACTGAGGACGAGGAGGCTCTTCGACGAGCCATCGACTCCATTGCTGCTCTTGAGTACCCCGATTCTCGAAAGCTGCTGCTGGTTGTTTGTGATGGTATGATTGTGGGTCAGGGTAACGACCAGACCACTCCTCAGATTGTGCTTGATATTGTTGGCCATGATCCTCGAGCTGCCTCGGAGGTGATTCCTTACGCCTTTGAGTCCATTGGTGAGGGAGCTGCCCGACTCAACTACGGAAAGGTGTACTCTGGTCTCTACCACTACGACGGTCGAAACATTCCCTACTGTATTGTTGTCAAGGTCGGTAAGGAGTCCGAGACTTCCAAGCCCGGTAACCGAGGTAAGCGAGACTCTCAGGTGCTGCTGATGCGATTCTTCAACCGAGTGGCCTCCAACGCTGCCATGAACCCTCTGGAGCTGGAAATGTTCCACCATATTGGTAACGTGATTGGAGTTGACCCCGGAGCCTACGAGTACATGTTCATGGTTGATGCCGATACTCGAGTCAAGGAGGACTCTCTCAACTTCCTGGTGGCCGACTGTGTCAGTGATGTCAACGTTGTTGGTATTTGTGGAGAGACTGCTCTTCAAAACGAGAACCAGTCCATTTGGACCATGGTGCAGGTCTACGAGTACTTCATCTCCCATCACCTGTCCAAGGCCTTTGAGTCGCTCTTTGGCTCTGTCACCTGTCTCCCCGGATGTTTCTCCATGTACAGACTCAAGAATCTGATTGATAGCCGGGTTCTGGAGGAGTACTCCACCAACAAGGTGAACACTCTGCACATGAAGAACCTGCTGTCTCTCGGTGAAGATCGATTCCTGACCACTCTGATGACCAAACGATGGCCCGAAATGCGATTCACCTTCTGCCGAGGAGCCATGGCCTACACCACTGCTCCCGACTCTTTCTCCGTGCTTGTGTCTCAGCGACGACGATGGATCAACTCCACGGTCCACAACCTGGTCGAGCTGCTGCGAATCAACTCCATGTGCGGTTTCTGTTTCTTTGGCATGCGATTCATTGTCTTTATTGATCTCGCCGGTACCCTCATGCTCCCCTCGGTGTGTGTCTACCTTGCCTACCTCATCTACGTGATTGCTGCCCACGCCGGAGCCTTCCCTCTGGTGTCGGTGATCATGTTCGCAGCCGTCTACGGTCTGCAGGCCATCATTTACATCATCAAACAGGAGTGGCAACACATTTTCTGGATGATCATCTACATTGCGGCCTACCCCTTCCATTCTTTCCTGCTTCCCATCTACTCGTTCTGGAAGATGAACGACTTCTCGTGGGGAAACACCCGAATCGTAGTCGAGAAGGACGGCAAACAGCTCGTTCAGAGCGACATCCCCCGTCTGTCCGACAAGGAGTTCAACGCCCTCTGCCCCCTGGATACCTGGGAGTCCCACGCCTTGCGTAACAACCTCCCCATCTTCGCACCTGATGATACAGCCACTGTATACAACGAAGACTATCTTGACCAGCCGGCTTACACCCCTCGGGCTTCCACCTTCTATACCAACACCATGACCAACACTATGCGAAGCAACCGGATGTCGCTGTTGGAGCAGCAGGAGCAGCTCATTGAGCAGCGCCGAAACCGCTTCTCCCAGCTCGGAGACAGACACAACTCCATGCAGTCTGGCTTCACCGGCTTTTAATCCTCTTCTAGCATAGTGAGCTGGCCTCATTGATTATTTATACATTGCACTTTTTACCATATGAACTGTAGTAGTTGCTGTTGTAGTTGTACCTGTAGTTTTAGTTATTGTAGCCTTAGTACTGGTAGATACAGCCTTCTCAATACACCGTAGTGATTGTCGAAGAAGCTACAAGTAGTTGACCATAGCCCCAGTGAGTAGTTATTCCTTGAATTCATGAACAGTACAAGTATATACCAATCAATCACTCGAAACATCCACACCTGTATCCGAATACCATCTCTAACTACTCCTCGTTGTTGCAGTTGCACTTTCCCAACCACCATTTCACGTCACCTCTCCAGTCTATAAATTTATTAGTTCTACCTATACATTTCCGTTTTTCCTGCTTATCGTCGTCGCTTGGACTTTTCCCACACCGACGAACCGCCCCGCTTTCGCTTGGTGGCGTCCCCAATATCTCCTCCGACTCCCCAGTCCTCACCAAAGAAGGCGTTGGCTCGGGCCTTCTTGAGCTTGGACCGCTCCTTCTTGTTGGCGCCAGGCAGACGCACAAAGTTGTCTTCTTCGTACCGCTGGACCTCCTCCTCTCGCTTTCGGTCTCGGTCGGTCTTTTCTCCGCCTCGACCGTGCTCCAGAATGCCAGATCCAATGGACTGCTCGACCATGGGGGCCGCAGACGAGTACTTGAGGTACTCCTCCATGGTAGCGTTCTTCTTCTTGCTCTTTCGCATGCTCTTGGACTCGGGAGCCACGGCCGAGATCTTGGGGGGTCTATAGATGGTGTTGGAGGCGGACTCTCGGTCGTCCTCCTTGTCGTCCTTCTTGCCTCGAGAGTCTCGCACCGGTCGGGCGTTCTTGTCTCGTGTGAGGTTGGAAACGTTGGGTTTGAATGCAAGATTGTCGTCCTCAGACTCGGACTCTTCGTCGTCGTCTTCACCCTCCTTGTCCTCATCCTCGTCCTCCTTGTCCTCGCCCAGGAGCGCCTTCTCGGCCTTTTGCTTTTCTCGCTCGGCCTTTCGCTCCTTGTCTTGTGTGTATGCCTTGAGCATCTTGTCAATCTGGTAGTTGACCTTGCTCTCCAGACCCTTAATACCCTTCTCGAGAACCACTCGGTTCTTGACGGTGCCCTGAATAGCAGCCTGTCGACCCTTCTCGAGAGCGTCGTCCTTCTGCTCCTTCTCAACCCGCTGAACTTGTGCCATAGTCACTACCGCCAGATGATGGAGGTAGGCCAGCATTGTGTGATTCTTGAGTCCTAGCAGAGACAGAGAGTCTCGCTGGATCTGCGCCTTGATCTCGTCATCGAGAGCATTGTACGCCTGCTGCTCGTCCTTGAGCTTGGTGGCCGAGTTCTCCGTAGCCGTAGAGATTTCCTTCAGCAGAGCTTCCATCTTGTCTGGACTGTCTGTCTCGATATTCTCTGTATGCTCGATATATTTTCTTGCAGGAGAAAAAAATAGCTTAATTCATGCACGTCAAAAGGTTGAAAAAAAGCGATTAGTCAGCAACACTAAGGGAGTGAGTAGATGGGACAAAAAAATGGTCAGAATAACAAAATGGGCACCACATTCACAATAGAGCTATCCCCTTTGCTTCAGGATGTTTTTTCCACATCTTCGCATCTCATCAATATCATTGCCTAATTCGTTGAGCACCCACCAGCCCTTTAGAAAAAATAGGTATTGGGCGAATTTTTGCTTACTAAGCGAAAAAAACGGGTCCAGATGAGTCCCCTCAGAGGTGGCAATTGAGTGGTATCCTTTCTTTCACTTTCCACGTCTCTTTCGGTGGCGTTGTTACTGTGCTTAGTTATCTCATGAGGCGCTCTTCAATTGTAGTGAACTAAAACTAGTGCAGAAGAACTACAGGTTTAAAATGACAAGGGGGTTGTAATTGAGATGAGAAAAGAGGTAAGTCGAGTCGAAATGTCTCATTATAACTGTCTATGTATATAAATTTTCTCTAACTCGGTTTCTACCCCTCTTTCCACACCCTTCTCTCTCGCCATCTCCCCTGTTACCCTCCTTTCAGATAAGAAACTCTATATGAAATTTATTCCCAAGGCATTTCTGCGGGAAAACAAATTTCTCTTCTACACAACATACACAGCACAACATGCCTCAGAACGAGTATATCGAGGCTCATATCAAGAAGCATGGTCGACGACTCGATCATGACGAGCGAAAGCGAAAGCGAGAAGCCCGAGAGGGTCACCGAATCTCCAAGGATGCCCAGAACCTGACCGGTTTCCGGGCCAAGATGTTCGCCAAGAAGCGATACGCCGAGAAGGTGGCCATGAAGAAGAAGATCAGAGAACACGAGCAGTCCAAGGTCAACGGCACTCCCAAGGAACACAACCCCGAGGACGGCGATGCTCTGCCTACCTATCTGCTGGACCGACAGCAGCCCAACTCTGCCAAGGCTCTGTCGTCTTCCATCAAGCAGAAGCGTCTGGAGAAGGCTGACAAGTTCAGCGTGCCTCTGCCCAAGGTGCGAGGTATTTCCGAGGAGGAGATGTTCAAGGTGCTCAAGTCCGGAAAGCGACGAAACAAGAGCTGGAAGCGAATGATCACTAAGCATACCTTTGTGGGCGAGGGATTCACACGACGGCCCGTCAAGCTGGAGCGAATTATCCGACCCTCTGCTCTGCGTCAGAAGAAGGCCAACGTGACCCACCCCGAGCTTGGTGTTACCGTCCACCTGCCCATTCTGGGAGTCAAGAAGAACCCCCAGTCTCCCATGTACACTCAGCTTGGTGTGCTGACCCGAGGAACCATCATTGAGGTCAACGTGTCCGAGCTGGGTCTGGTGACCGCTGGAGGAAAGGTTGTCTGGGGAAAGTACGCCCAGATCACCAACGAGCCCGATCGAGATGGCTGTGTCAATGCAGTTCTGCTGGTTTAAACTACGAAGAAGCGCAAGAGACGGTTCTTCGGCCAGCCGCTGCAAACGACAGCCATATTTATATCAGGTGGTTTCTGTACAAGTATAACAATACGCACCACTCGGTAGTGTTCGACTACCTCTTGGGATAGACTAACTAAAATACATGTTAATGGTTCATGAAATGAGTATGTAGCTACAAGGCGTATAATATAGTCGTCAAGTAGATGTAGTAGTCATAGAGAACTAGAAGCACTCAAGCAAGAGTCTTATGCATCACTTCAACCTCAGGACTTTCGCTGAGAGTCTGAAGAATGAGAAGACTCAACTGCAGTCATTTTTACTTAGTCATCAAGACTCACATCTTTCAAAACAAGAGGACCATTTCATGTTGTCTATATTATTTATGCACTATACTTGACCAGCTCTAAACACTCAGTAATTAACAGACTATCTATCACAACAGACTCTCCTTCTTAACAAAAGACATATTCTTAACTAGAGATGCCATAACACTTTGGATGAATGTAATTACTGTAAATAGACAGAATAGTTCTCTAAAACAGAGAAACAACACAGAAGATCCTAAGTTAAGTCTCCGTACTTTCCCTCGTTCGCACAATCAACTGACCTCTTCTGACGTCTCCACCGTCGTATCTCTACTTAAGCATAGCTACTTGTAGCACGTCAAGAATGTTTACAATGCCACAAGAACGACAAGTCTCTCGTATTCCACGAATAAAACAGTAGCCTGGCAATTTCCCCTCAACCACGAACTAGCGCTTCTATTTTTACCACAAGGAAATCTGGGGAGACAGCGTGGGGAAGACAGGCAAAGTGTCTTTGTATAGTCTTATAGCTGAGTCATCGAGGTCTGGAGCGCTCTTTGTATCGTTTAGTCGACTCCCCGTACAGATACAATAGTGTCCGTTTCATTGTCTCTCCTTGTCCTCGCCTATCTCTATAAGCTACTCTTTAGCGGCCCTCTGATATGCTACATCATCTTGCTGACTAACGGCCTCTTGTTCAAGCACCCTTTTAGACCTGCGCTAACTGGGTTTCAAACACCGAAACCTTGGGGATTGACTCATTGAGTTTCGGACCACCGAACCCAGCTAATGTCTCTTTGTCTGGTTGGTAACAAGGTGCAAAGAAGCACTGTGACGGAAAAGGTGTCTCTCCACATTTTTTGTTGCCACACTCCTATTAGCTTGTCTGGATGTCTTTGATTTGGGCATGGAGTACGATACCGCACAGTCTGTTTCAGCTGTTATCAAGGCAGATGGCGATCTCGGGAAACTCTTACCGACAATGTACAAGTACTCCGTACGGTCCGTACACTACTTATCTATACGACAGCAAGCAGGGGTCAGACGTCAAATTGGACCTCCAGGGTGCCCTTTTGACAGCAAGTAGACATATCGTAGTCACTCCTTAATTTGCCCGCTAACATATACGAAATGTGGGCCATCCAAGCGTCTTGTGTCACATATACAATAGCTACGTACCTTTGCCGCTATATCAATAAGAAAGCACATCTCGCCCAGCCACCAATCTTTGTTGTCGACTTATATCCTGCAATGCAAGATACCGGGCCAGATGGCTGGATTCGATTTGATGGCCCGCAAGCTCTTGTTTTTTTCTTGGACCACGTCTTCTCGCTGTGCATACGGCTGGAACACGCCATTATGACGTCAAAAGAACGAGCCAGCTGTCCGTTAGTGCCCTGGCAGTCCCCGTGGGTGCTACATGACCCCAAAAATGGGCGCCAAGCTCTCCAAGTCGCTAAACGTGACAAGCCGTACAAACCTGCATATTCGTCTAATCGATCTACTTCCAGCTACACCCCCCTGCCCTATTCGGGTCTGCGTGTCTCGCCTTGTCGTATCGAAACTAACAGTGGTGGGGACCTGAGGAGAGAGCTTTAGACCGACACACTTTGGCCTTATTACCAAGCTTGTTTTACATTCTCGACTTGCCACACTATAAAGCTGTCTTTGCTTTGTCTACAGAAAAGAAACATCATCGTTAGTCGTTTCTTTTTCTACTTGTCTCGACTGTTACTCACATGATTCATTAAAACTTTTGGTGGTTGGTCAGCTTGGTTGGTCAGCTTGGTTGGTCAGCTTTTCAGCTCTTCAGCTTTTCAGCTTGGTCAGCTCTTCAGCGCCACTATCTCATCATTCGACGGACAGCCTTCTGGCGCATCTCCTCTCCCTTCCACAGCAGAATGAAGACAGGAATGGTGCTGGCCATGAAGCCAAAGGCAGCCACCGTAGACGTCCAGCCAATGCCAATGTTCTCCACGGCCTTGAGGGTCGAGGCAGCAGCAATGGCACTGCCGCAGTTTCGAATGGCGTAGTTGCCCGAAATGGCTGCCGCAGTTCCGAGCTCAGGACTGGAGTCCGCACAGTAGGCATTGAGCGAGGGAAAGTACATGGACAGACCAAAGCCCACGAGAAACATGGTCACCACGGGAACAGCCACTCCTCCAAACTCCTTCTCAAGAGACCATCCGTAGATGAGCATGCAAACAGGAAGAAGAATGCCGACAAAGGGAAGCTGGGATCGAAGTCGGTCCTCGCAGACTCGTCGGCCTCGGATCTTGGTCCATCGCTGAACAGTCTTGTCTGCGTACATGCCTCCAAAGTAGCAGCCAATGAGGAAACCCACACCTTGGGGCAGGTAGAAGAGAGCAGCGACAACGGGAGACTTGATATCGAACCGAGGCTCGACAACGAGAGACAGAGGAGTCAGCAGACAGTCCATTCCGTACATGATGGGCACAATGGACAGTCCAGCAAGCAGAAGATGCATGTTTCTGAGACCAGCCAGCACCTTGAAGGGGTTGATCCAGATCCACACAAACCGCTTGTTTCGCTCAGCACAGAGGAGCTGGTGCTTGGTGGTGGCCATGGGCTCCTTGAGCACAAAAGTCACCAGCAGCAGGTTGGCAAGAGCAACTCCAGCCTGCATCCAGAAGATGACTCTCCAGGATGTCTTGGTGACAATCCAACCTCCAATGATAGGTCCAATGGTCATACCAGACTGGGAACCGAGCAGACAGGCTCCCACGGCCTTGCCTCGGTGTTCAGGGCGCCAGATATCGGCAATAGCAGAGCCAGACACCGAGAAGAAGGCAGTTCCTCCCATAGCCGTGGTGGCTCGGAAAATGTAGTAGGAAACGAGGTTAGGAGAGGCCGCAATGCCAATGTTGGAGACGATGAAGATGATACAGCACGTGATGAGAGCGGCCTTTCGTCCGTATGCATCACTGAAGGGTCCAAAGAAGCAGGAGGAGAAGCCTGTGATGAGGAAGAAAATAGCGTTACCGACAGTGACAATGGTTCCACTGACGTTGAACTGCTCGGCAATCAGAGGCACGGCAGGCAACATGGCATAGGTGACCAGAAAGGGCTGGAAGAAGCAAAAGGCCAGAACGGCAGTCATGACCCGCTTCTGAGACAGCGTGAACCGGTTGAACTTGACATCATCGTCAGACGCAGTGGCAGGAAGAGCCTCCACGTCCAGCGTGTTGTTGTTACTGTCATCTGAGTTTTCCGACGAGGGCTGAGCGTCGTTTTCCCCCGCAGTGTCACTCCCGCTTCCGAGATCAGAAGACACTGATACTCGGGGGAGCTTCTGATCAATGCTATCCAGCTCAATGTCAATCGAGCCGGTAGATGCAAACGTCTCGTCTGCCTTGTTCAGTAGAGCCTTCATGGTACGAGAGAGGGTGTTCGTTTGTGTTTACGAGTGGAAGTAAAACACATGGCTGAATTCCTACCCATTATATTTGCACAGGTGAGTTTCTTTTTTACCGCCGTTCTTCGCTATATGCAGGCTACAGCGAGCCGTTCGGATTTGGGTTTCGAGGCTTGCTAGATTCTCCGATACCTTGGCGGTTAGACGGGCAAACGGCCCGCAAAGCGGTAGACAACCAGATCTTGGACTTCGTCTTTCGATTTTGTCTTACTCGAGCCTTCCAGCGTCGAAATTGAGGCAGGTTGAGGCCTTTTGGTCGCTCGTGTTTTGTGGGGGTAGTCGAGCTTAAAGACGCCAAGCTTTGTGACTTGTCCTCTAAGGGCAGGAGGTGGCTATTTCGCAATCGAAATACGACGCTACCGGGAGTGAAAACGGCTGGGTAAATGGCCTAACGGCATCCGGGACGTTGTTCAGGGCAAAAAATGGTGGTGGGACGTGCTGATCCGAAGCCGTTCTGAGCCATTTACACGTGATCCCCACGTGACATGTGCAAGTCTGGAACCTTATGCAGGGTTAAAAAGGTGCTAAAATTTACACTTTCATAATGAGATCTGGGGAAGGGATGTAGATAACGGCTTGGTGGAAGATCTAGACAGAAATAAATGTAGAAAAGAAGGCATTTCAGAAAACTGGTTTCATCACGTGAACCTTTGATCGTATATATAATAGCCTGTGATTACATCACCCGCCACGTGCTTTATGGGAGCTAATAGTATGACTAACAGACTACAACAGCACTGTCAAGCTACAAGTACACCTGGGCTTGCTACTTTGGCATAATCAGTATTAGATCGCTTCCATTTCCACGGCATAGATCTCCATCAGCTCAGTCTCCGCTAATAAATACGCCAACAAACAAGTCTTGGTCATCGGGGTCTTGGTGGTGGGAACACGGTCTTGGGTCTCGTTTATTATTCCCCCTGTATATAACCGAAATGTAATATTTTTTATAATCGCGTAAACAGGCAGCCAAAGAGAAGATGTGGGCAGGCAGCCAAGGGGAGTGTGGACTGATACGAGACGTGAGCAGTTTTAGCCGGTGCTTAGTAATGCTCTATCTTTCACACTCAATGATCAACATACCCCACCGATCATCAATCGTACATCGGACTCTAAAAGACCTCCTTTTTTTTCACACGCCAGAGCAATACTTTCCCCAACCCCAACAGCTTCCTTCCATTGCCAAGAAACACGTTCTGTAAAGTCTAGAATTGTATTGCAGGACAGGGGCCCGATGGAGCAATGTTGATCAGGGTCTTGGCTTATATGTTACGGAGAGAAGGGGTGTGAAAATGAGCCGTTCCGAAACAAGACGAAACTTGTTGCATTGAAACGAGCGTTTGTTAATTGCTCATCGATGAAGACATTTGGGATGCCTCCCCTATTCATAACTTGCTATTGTATGACTCAGACAATTTATGTGGAGTAAGGTTGTGATTGGCAGTTCTCAGATGTTAGTCATTTCCGATTCTCAACAGAACCTACAACAACCGTCTACAGTGACTCATGACAATAAATAAAATTCATTACACCGATATAGAGTCCGGAATCCATCGAGGCCCGGGTTGGTTCAGCAGCTACACATTCTATATCTCGCTTCGGTAAGTTAGTATGTACGTTGTGGGCCATGCCCTAATAAAACAGAGGCCTCCGTATCACAGAGTCCCACAGTCAGTGCCCTAAGAAGAGAACTTGGACTGCTCGAAAACCTGGCCGTGCACCGCCCGCTCGTGTCGAGCCCGGTTGCCACTGTCCACGTGCCATCGTGTGGAACACGTTTTGCTGCCAGGGTACTTCTCCACGTCTCCCTCGCACCAGAACCGGCACTGGAACTTTGGGTGTCCGTGGCGCCGGTCAAAGTGCTTCTGGGCCTCCAGCTTTCGAACAAAGCCGATAATGTGCCACAGACAGTCGGGAGACTCGCACTTGTAGTGTCGGCCGGCGACCTCGGTGGTGCCCGTCTCCTTCTCCACCTTCTGGATATGCGCCGCAAACTCCTCCAGGTTCTTGTCGTAGAAAATCTCGTCGCAGTGCTTGCACTTGTACTTTCGGTTTCTCCACTTTCGGTGCTTTCGGCCGTTGAAATCCACCTCCACGGGCTCTTCGGTCTCAACTACAGGCTCCCGCTTGGCAGTAGAGACACTGGCAGCCACAGCAGGCGCCTCGTACTCCTCCTTGATGGTCACGGTGGCTGGCAAGGGGGTGCTTGAGGGCTGGGGAGGAGTAATTGACAGGTTCACGTCTGGTAGTGGCAGATCAATGGCCTGTGTGAGCAGCTGTGTGGAGTGTTGCTGAGGTTGCAATTGGGTCTGCATTTGGCCTTGGGGGAAGTCAAACGAGTAGTTTCCAAAGGTGTGTGATTGTTGTTCGTCCTTGATGACTGTGGGGATGTAGTTCATGTCGTTACTAGTCATGTTCCCAGACATATTGTTCATATTGTTCATGCTCTGGCCCATGAGCTGCTGGACAAACACCGAGTAGTCCGTGTTTGCGTTGGAAACGGCCACGTTCGGCTTGGAAACGTTTCCTCGAGCAGGTAGCGACACTCTTCGAGGCTCAACGTAGGACGAGGTTGGCTGCAGCTCGGGAAAGCTCTGGTCTGGTGGAAACAGGGAGAAGTCAAACTGAGAGCCATTCAGCACGTCACTGAACGACCGCTGCGGCTGGGCTATTTGCGGTTGCTGTTGTAATTGCTGCTGCTGCTGTGTCATCTGGTCTAGCGACTGGGGTATGTCTGGAAACTCGTCGCAGTCGTCTTCTTCCTCCTGGGGGGAGTACATGGGGTTGACCATGAATGGTACCGGCGACAAGAGGTCGTAGGCCATACAGGGCTCGTGAGTATCACAGGTCACCACCTCATTGATATCAAAATGAGAGGGCATCATCGTGATTGTTGGATGTGTTAGAGGAATTGTAGGATGCCAGAGAGATGTCAGGTCCTGGTAGTGTAGCTAAGGTCGTGCCTAAGTTCCTGGTCGTGTTAAAGGTCTGGCCCAAGGGTAAAGGTCGTGCCTAGTATTTCTTTTACTAGCGTTCCACGGGAACCGTTGTGTACTTATATCAAAGGCCTTCGTTGGATAACAAAAGAGGAGCTGTTAGTGCTGTTGGCACTATTAGCTCTATTTGCGTTGCGCACAAGGGCAGGATATGTGCATCCCACACAAAGAATCCCCCAAAGTTGTCAGTCCTTAGGTTGTGCGTCTAACCTAGAAAATCGCAAAACGGGGAGGGTGGGAAAATTTATTTCGGTGACTTTTGCTTTTGCCCAAACTACGGTTTTAGTCAACTTTTCACACAGCTTATTTTCTAGCCCAAAGCGCAAAACAAGGGAGACGGCCAGTCAGAGATAATATTCAGCTTGGTCGTCCTACGCCGCGAGACCCACGTTCTTCCTGTGAACAATGCACATGTACACCCAGCCAGGGCCAGATATCGACCAAGTTGGCTTCTCAACCACGCGGAATCGCAAAACGGTTGGAAACACCATGCACTGAACCTGATGGTGGAAAAAGCATGGTCGCCGATTGTACATGCAGAAGCTCCGATGGTGGAACAAGAACAAGACGATGGTGTTTTGGCTGCGAAAACTAAAGAGCGCTTTATGACAGGTCTGTCAGGCACGTGAACTGGAGAACGTGACCACAGGTGGATATTATCGCGGCCGTGGAGACGGCAATTCACGGCCGCTTTTAAGGGTTTGGACCTAGAGTCTGTTTGTATCCCCGGCTGTACGTAGATGGCATGTGGGCCAAAACGTTGTTGCCCAAAGTACGCGGAGACCGAGTGAACCGAAAGCAAAGAGGGAGTTCTTAGCGAGTGGTGGGTGGGAGGAAGATGTGGGACCGATATCGCGATTGTAAGGCAGATACGCGATAGTGTCACGGAGGCATAATCTGGTTGTTGAGCTTACAGCAGCAGTGTACGGTATTCCTGGGCTCGATATTATCCAAGGTGAGGCCCATGTTTCCAAGGCTGGGACAAGAGCAGTCATAGTTGTCTAACCTAGAGCTAGAGATTGTGGGCTAGCGATGCTGTCTCGGTCTTTCTCGCCTCGGATCATGAAGCGAAGGACATAATTACTAGCTTTCTCCCTCGGCGAACTGAGTAAGAGGTGTGGAAAAGTTGAAGTGAAGAGTAGAGGTTGGGAAGAAGAGATCTCTTCACTTTAAGAGTGAACCTGTTCCACCCAACCACCTTTACTGTAATCATAGCAAACACAGCAACTCGAAATACAGCCGCCAATAAGACCCAGTCTCGCTCATCACATGACCTCCACTCGTCCTCCAGATGACGTCGTTTAAAAAGTCTCAAAGTACACACCCGGTGCAGTTCCAAAGTGTGGTTGTGTAGACTTTTTGAAACCTTGGCCAAACAACTCGGATCTAGGAAACAACTCTAAAGCCACTAAAAATAGTGCTTCCTCCTCCTTCAGCCGTACACCGCGCGCTAATCACTTCAACATCAGACCATGGTTGAGGTTGTTCCAGGCAGGGCCTAACAGAGTGGGACCGCGTATGAGGTTGTGAAGGAGGATGAAGAGTTGAAGAGTCATGAACAAGGTATTTCAATGTGCTGGGACCTAACCATAATTACTTGGAAGCATAACTACGGATACTACTTGTAGTCGTCGCACCAAGTAGACACGCTACCGGCTCGGAAGACGTCAAGAACCCCGATCCTTGTGGCAACGAAGACCTGGACCACATACGAGGCTGTCATACTGGAGAAAGACAGACAGTCGCCACCGACTAAACTTTGGGCTCTTTCCTGCATTCCCCTGCCTCCCTCCCGAACTTGTCAGGACCCTAATTTAACGCTCCCAATTTGGAAAAGTTAAGCGTATATTCGAATTCCACATGTAGAATACGAGGCTCGACAAAGGTTTCGGAGATTCCGTACCTGTGACGGAGGTCGACGGAGGGTGACGGAGGATTTGACGGAACCAGGGTGAAGCTACTTGTAGGACGATATTGCAGTAGAAGGGCTTGAAGAGCCAGTTAAAGGGGGTCAAAGGGATGACCAACCGTCGCCTGGGAGTCGTTATAACCCTCCCCTCGTGTCTTGTCGTATGCTTATCCCTTATTTGCAGGGTTATAGATGTCTCGTCTTCAGCAGCTCAGTCTTCAGCTCTGTCCAGGGTGTGCTGTTGCCACATTTTCGGGGTCCGACGCCTCAACCGCTCGTGAAGGTGGTCTACGTCAGAGGAACGTGTGGAACGTGTGGAAGAGCACCTATGGGGTTCGAGGATAGAGTGACACAGCCCCGTCTCGTGACTGGTGCTACTTGTAGCAGGCTAAAGCACGGCTGAATCACGGGGTCTATCGATGGTTTGGCATTTGTTACCCTCTCCAAACAAAGACGGTGAGGTCTTGTTAGCTGGGGAAAAGCGAGCTAGTGAGTCTTTGGAGGTCAACTAAAAAGTCGACTAAAAGCCAAAAAAGAGAAAACCAAGCTAAGACAGAGGTTTTCAAGCAGGTTTAACCCCGTTTGGAGTCGGGGGAAACAAGCCTAGTCCCCGGAACTAGACGACAACGGTTCTGGGCCTGGCAATGGGGGAGCTATGAGGACTTTAGCACGGGGGTTCGGAACTGGTACCCCGCATTTGTCATCCTCAGATACCGAGACTGATCCGTCTTGGGGGCGATTCTTTTTCCTTTGTTCTGTGGAATTTTCTCTTACAGCCCTTGTTTCCAAGTCACCATATGTTGTCTCACTAATCAGCAAAGACAGACACACACGTACCCCGTATCCTGATGAACAAGGATACAACGGTGTTTGATGCATCAGGTTGCTGACGTCATGCACCGGGTCTCCAGGCCCTGGCGACCTCACGTTTCAGTCCTTGTCTGATATTATTTGGCTCTGGCCCGTGTGGAAGGGCTCCGCCTTCCGCCTTCTCTGAAAGGCAATTCGATCCTCGTTTTAGAATGTATTATCGAAGCCACCAAGAGGTATAGAACACAACGGCGGCTGGAGTTTAACTGCAAGATGAAAGTGTGCAAAGTTACCCAATCTACAAATGCGTCTGTTAGTCATACCAGCAGAAAGTTGAACTAACGAGTAAAGACGAAACACGGCGATGAATGACGAGACACAGAATAGCTTCCTGACCACTCGCACCCGTGCTTACCCCTGAAAATCGACCACTCAGCAGCACAGCCTGGATAAGCTGGGTGGCTGTGTATTTGCTCTTCCTTCATCTTCAGACTTTCCACTTCAGGCTGTGCTCGTATTTTCATAATATCGGCAAATGTTAGTTCCCCCAAACTCCGGTTGCACGGTTATACCTGCACAACGTACAAGTAGTGTCCAAACCACGGACCGAAGTATTCGTCTCCGAGGATTCTCGTGATCAGCTCCCTTAGTGTCTATTATGCAGGTTTCGGCATGGATCTCTGTACACTCGGCCCGCCAAGAGCCGTGGATCATCACCATGACAAACTACCCTTCGATACAATAGCGAGACACCTGCTAAAACGAAGCCTCTCATGGTCTAATTTTCCCATTATCTCACCCCAGCTTAGTTCACCGTTACAGCCAAGTCGGTGGCGATATAATAACGTGTATTTTATAGGCAGACAACGTGACACAGCCAAGCACAAGTGTCGATCTAGCAATAATGCACCGTCGGATATTTGACAAGAGACCGCCGAAACTGTATCCGGAACTTCTGGCGCTTCTGGCCTCTCCAGCCGCCCTTGTTGGAAGGCCTCCAGACCTCGTATTCTTTGCGTCTCCGTATGTAGACAGCAAAGTTCCCGTCCACTCGGTGGCGAACAAAAAACTAACCGTCTAACCTTCATCGATCATTGGTTCAATTGACTTCTGTGGAGCCGTAGATGACAAGCCCAAGAGATCTCATCTCTAGACGTACTACATGTAACACTCGCAATTGCAGTTTTGTGGACTCAATTAACCACCAACTTGCTCCTCAGTACTCGCCCTTCCCCTTCCATCCCCGAGTCATTAACCTGGTTGCAACCAGATCAACATCGCCACCGAGTAAACTTCGGCCCGACTGCCCCATGATCATTTGTCATACCAGCGCCGTCCGCGACCCACGTCGTAGTGTTTCATGCTACCCGCCATCGTGCCGCTTGCTTTTTCTACGCTTTTCATTTGCAAGCTTATGAAACCATCTTTGGATCGCGAGATGCAAGCGGTGCTTTCGCAAGCGGCTCCAAACACGCCAGAAATGACCATGCCAGCAGCTCTCATGTAGGCATGGCTCTTTGGGCAGCCTAATACTCCGTACCCCTGCCATAGCCCCCATTCCACGCAGGCCTCGAACCTCCGTCGTCATGTAGGTATACAACGGCGCCGCGCATCAAGACAAGCTATTATTAGCATCAAATAAACAATTGATCCGTGGCTGTTTGTCTACAGAATGTGCTCATACAGTGTGGACGTACAAGGGTCAATCAGATAAAGTCATTAAGAAGATAAAAATACAGAGTGGGTGGTTATATTTAGCAACGGCTCATCTCGATCCGGACAGACGGTCTTTTTGGGCATCGCTCTTGCCTATCGGGGCTTCTTTCACGCTCTAGGCCTTACTGCTGAACTTGGAGGAAAGGCCTCCGCTCGAGGGCCGGATCTGGAGCTCGGGAATGAGAATCTCGTAGGGGTTCGCGTCGCCAGTAGGCTTGCTGGGGTCGATTTCAACCCGCAGAGCCAGAGACAGAGACGAAGGAAGAGCCTCGATGGGCAGCTCGTCTTCAACAGGCTTGGTGGTCATGCGCTCCACCTTCTTGCCTGCATGCTGGCTCTTGGAACCTCCACCCATATGCGAGGTGTAATCGCCTGTAGTGTGGAAGTCGGGGGTCATGGGACCAGGACGTCTGTTCTCTCCAATACGAGCAGCCTTGGGATCAAACTTTTGCAGGTTGTCCAGCTCGATGATAGAGCACCAGTTTCGTCGAGGCAACAGCCGCTTGTTGTTTCTGTGGGAGCCGTCAACGTCACAGGGGAAGATGGACACCATGTTCTCGTCGGTCTTGAAGTCGAAATGATGCACCTTGTTTCGCTTGTTGAGGAAGTCGGCCATGGTGTCCGGAGGAGGAGTGTTGACGATGGCAGACGAAATCACGTTGAGCATGTTTCTGTGGTCGTTGATGACGGGGACAGTCACCTTGTGGTGCTTGGTGGGGTTCAGCGACTTGGTGAAGAACCGGCCAATACCAGCCAGATGAACGTCTCCAGACAGAATGGTGATTCGAACCGAGTACTTCTGGGCAAGCAGGAACAGGCGCTCAATCAGCGCGTTTCGCTCCTTCTTGTGTCGCTGAGCACACCAATGGTCGTCCAGATCGTCGAGAATCTCAACTCTACCGTCGAACTCGTTCACCAGACCAGCAGCAACGACCTTACGCCGAGACAGGTACCGGATAGGAGCCAAAAGAGGCGAAGTTAGCAGTCTCTCGAGCCACACAAGACGAGGGTAGGCCATAGGCACACCGACCATGAGCAGAAGGTGCTTGATTTCACCCTTGGCAGCAGCCAGTTCCTTTTCGATTCGCTGAAAGTTGAGCTGGTAGGTCTCTCGAGTGACAATCTGGTCAATCTTTCGCTCAGTTCGACAGTCGAGACCGTGGAAGGCAATGCTCTTACCGAGACGGGCGTAGATGGACCGGGACTTGTTGTGAATGTAGGGACCCTGTTTGGCACCCAGCACCCAGCTGGGATCCTCAACCTCATCAGTCAGGTTGTCTCGAGCTCCTCCCTCAATGTCCACGAGGGTCTGGTTCTGGAACAGCATGTAGTACTTGTAGGCGACTCGTCCAATACCTCCAAATACAGGTCCAGTCATGGTTCCCTCAGGGTAAGAACCGAATCCGTCGATAATGTCATGATCATCGAAAATGTTGATCATGGGGATGGAGGCAAACGCCAGAGGGAGGTTAGTCTGCTGCGTAGAGCCCTTGGGACCTCTCCAGAAGCCAGCGCCGAACCAAGCCATGTAGTGGAACAGGTAGAATCTGTGGAGCTCGTCTCGCATCTCGGGAGTCCACTTGATACGGTCCTTGTGGCCATGTTCGGCCTCGATCCACTCCTTAAAGTGTTCAGTATACTGCTTGACCGAGTCACAATAGATCTGGTCTCCTCCTCCAAGCATGACGTGGTAATGGGCCCTTTCGTGTTCCTTGATGACATCAGTCCAGAGAGAGCCATTGAATACGGAGGGGTCTACGCCCATGGAGAAACCGTTACAAGAGTGGAAGACCACGTTCATGGACTGGTCCAGAGCAGGCACAAAGAAGCTGGCAGCGGCAGCCTCCTCGTTGATCCGGTAGTGCAGCTTCTGCTCCTCGTTGGTCATGGGGATCTCGACCGACCATCGCCAGAAGGAGATGCCCATTTCCGACAGAATGTTGCGTGCCTCCAGGGTGGCCTGGAAGCCATTGGTGGACTGGATTGTGAGAAAAGGGGTGACAGAGAGGTCAGACGACATGTCCTCAGTGCAGATCATGATGGTTCCTCGCCAGATGTCGGCGGCCTTGTCTCGCATTCCGAGATATCGCAGCAGAGGACCACATGTGATCTTGAGAGGGGGCGACCCTCGAGCTGGGTTAGTAACAGTATATCTTTTAGCTGGGGTTTTCTGATGATCATAACGTCAAAACTTACGAACGACTGGAGGGCGACTGGTTTCGGTGGTGAGGGTCTGGGTTAATGAAATTCGGGGCGGAGGCTCGTTTGGAGGGGTCTGTGGGTCTGTCAGACCAATACTGGCGGAACTGGGGCGCTTTTTGCGTCTCTAGCAACTCACACTCATGTCAATGGTGATAATGAATATTGCTGCATTCGGAGTATTAAACAACCCACCATGAGCTGCAACCTTAATTATGCATTTGGGCAAAACAAGCTAGTCTGGGGAATGTGACAGGTGTGTGATTCTGACGTTAATTGATGGGGTAGGTGGGTACTAATTGGGAAATGAAGCTGAAACAACCATACTTTTCTCGTCGCCTTCCCTACTTCACCGCAAAACCACCTACCTGCTTTGTCATCACTATAATCCTCTTTTCTATTCGTCATTTGACTTTGGACTGTATGTGGGTATCTCAGGGGTGTCCATCGCCAACAAAGAAGTCATTTATATGATAGCAACCGAGACGAGCAAGGCATTTATTATCTACTACGCTCAGGTGGGCCTCAAAAAATAGCGACCCAGGAGCCCCTGAAGAATGTGAGCGCTGGAGCGGAGAAAAATACTGCGCCCCCCCCATTTATCCAGTCTCTATTTTTGGATTGACAAGAATAACACCTAGACCAGCTTAAGCCTTAACGTTAGCACAGCCATCGAACGCTTTTTGGCCCTGCAACGGTATATCATACGAGACAGAAGGAGCAATAAGGACTGGAATAAGCGGCGTAGACAAGGAGTTTTACGTCGTGTTTGACCCTGCTAAGACCCCCAGGAATGACCCGTCGTATGCTCAGCCTCGCTAAAGCAACGGAAATGAATTCGCCTGGTCAATTAGTTACAAGCCTGCATGGCGATACTGTAGTTAACCACTATCGCCAGCCAGCCTAACGTAAGGTGTAAGCGAGCTCATTTAATAACTCACGATGAGGCTGGAGAAGAGGTCATGGGGAGAAAGGCTGTGGATATCATGTGGAGAGACATGTGCCAAAGGCTGAACAGACCGAGATAGTGCACGTAAAATGAATTCTTAAAGTCGTTCTTATTTGCTACAGTACTTAGACATTAGTGGGTATGGACATGATAGAAACCAAGCCTGGTGTTACGTAATCACAACGAGCAGCCGTTGTCCTTTTTCTGAGAACTCTTCATTAGTTCCCCTAGTCTGCCCCTTGCCCACAGCGCATCCCATCTCCTTACATCATCTCGTATTCTCCTAGTAAGTTATTAGTCAGCAAGTTTAGGTATCTTGATGACATAATCACTGACATTGACAGACACCGACACACGTAAACGGTACATTTGACCAGCGTATATGCCATCTACGGCACATAACCACAAGCAGAGAATGCAACCAGCCCTAATGCCAGCCTTCAGCGTTTCTTGCATAATTTTTCACTCAGATCAAGCAGCCAGATGAAAAATTCTATGAAAAATCCTCCCATAACCGCACAACGCCAATTACCGCTCCACGGAAGCCCGTAGAACCGATAGGTAACCGGAACAGGCAGCCTTGCGAATCCGTGGAATTTCGGACACCTTCCAAAGCTGAAAAAATTTCACCGCGCCGACAGAGACAAAGGTCTAAGCGAGTTTGGGTTTGGCTGGTGAAAAATTTGTGTCAAAACTGGATGGCATTTTAGGCAATATTGGGGTAATTCGACCGGGGAAAAGAGCTATGTGTACGTGATTTTATGTCCGAAGAGGTTATTCACGCTTGAATCATCTCAATAGCTGTCCTAAAGCGCTAGTTTTACACGCCCCCAAATTCTTCCCCTCCCTTTTGTCATGCACTTTAATTGAATAATGGCATGAGAAACGCACCTGTCTTGCGACCCAAAGACTCCTCGAAACTCAAACCACCATTCTGAAAAATATATAAACCCCCCCTAGACCCCTCCTAGAACAGCAGAAGCGACCAGTCTCTGGGCAGCCAGCAACTGCAAAGGATCCGGTACCTTCTGATGGACGGTAGGTGCGGTAGAGCCCGCTGAAATGCGGAGCTGAGAAGCAAACCTGTCCTCACACTCCATGCAACGATGGACAAGTCAATGAAGTGCTACACACAGCTTAGCCAGCTATCGCACGAGATTGTCCGCTAGAGTTTGGGTAGCTCCCAAGGGTTGTGATATTTCCCCTGCATGAGAAGAATACACATCTACGGTCAAGAGCCAATGCCTTGCGAGCGATGACGCGTTGAAAACATACGCATGAGCCCAAGAGTGAAGCCGCCTGAGCCAAGTGTCAATGAGTCCTTTCAAAGGCTGACCGCCATACGCTGAAAATGCTATGAGCCAAGAGCGAGGTGTCTAGAGCCGGCTGAAACGCCAGAGCCCGCCTCCGTGCCTTGTGTAGCCCACATGAGCAAGCCGCCAGAGCAAAGAGCCAGATGCCCGAGCTGAAATGCCAGAGCCAGAGCCACCTTTTCGACACGATGAGAAACTCTTAGGGTGAAATTCCTTTCTGAGACACTCACAGAGAGCCGCCTAGTCAACCTACCTGAGCAAAGCGCCCGAGCCACCGAAGCCAGCGCCGCCCCAAAGAGCCAACTGTCGAGAGACGGCCAGGTACAAGCTGAGAAGATGCTGAGACGCTGAAACAAGCCGAGAAGCACTGAGACGCGCTAGAGCAAAGATCTGCACTGACAGACGCCATACTAATGGTCAAAAGAGCTATGCAACATGTGTTACAAGAGCCCGAGCCGAACGCCGACCACAGAGCTGAAATGCCAGAGTCTGAGCGAACGCCAGAGCCGCCAAAGAGCAACACGATAAGTGTTTGATGCCTGAGTCAGAGCCAGTAAGTCCCTCGAGGCATTAAGTGCCAAATCCAGAGCCACACTATTGACGAGAGCAAAGAGCCGGTAAGTCCACAGAGCAATAAGTGCCAAACGCCAGTCACAGTTAAGAGCAGAGCCACTAAGTCCTGAGAAACGGCAGAGCTATAAGCCTTACAACAGCCAGAGCAAAGAGCCAGTGAGTCCACAGATGCAATAAGAGCCAAACGCCTGAGCGATACAGACCAGAGCCAACAGAAGCCAGGGCCAAGAGCCGAGGCAGCCAGCGCCACTAAGTCCAAAAGAGCAATGAGAGCCAGAGCAAAGAGCCAGAGTCATACGATGTTGCAGTCGAGATGTGTTTAGGATGTAGGCAGTTGAACCTCTTAGCCAGAGGACGTAAACTGACCGAACCTATTATTTAGTTGAGAGGAGTAGGAGATTTTCCGAACCTCTGGGTCAATATATCATGGACCAAAGAGTCCCCACCCAAATTCAAACTGTAGTGTGTTATTAGTAGTTTTTTGACTGTAGTTTCATTTGTAGTTTTACTTTGAGATGCTTCAAAAAGCACTTGATCCCTTACAGTAGATATCACCATTCAAATCACTGTTTGTTCTTTTTCCATCTTCTGTAAACAATTCTTCAAGTACATTACTTGCCTTGTCAACTATTCTGTGTGATTGTCGAACAAGCTACTTCACTGCGAAGAAGATAGCACCAGTTGAATTCCTGAATACCCACCCTACAGCCACGCCAGATACACTGCGAGAATCAGCTTAATCAGGAGAATCCATCGACACCACACACTTAGCCACACCTATAATACTCCTTCTTTAATACCCACCCCTTATGAGCTCATCTCTCATAACTCTAACAGAAACAATTGTCTGAAACACGCATATAGGAGATATACGAAGAGCCAGAAAACTGTATCAATGACCAGCTACAAGCACCGTCAGACTCATCCTTACCCTCTAACAACGCCCAGACCTGTCAGCACTCTTGGTTTACCCTACCGAGACATTTCTCACCGTCTGTCAAAATCTTCAACGGCTATAGACGCTGACGAATCTCCCAACAGTGGTCACGTGCCTCGTGCGGCTTTTGAGAAAAGAAGAGAATACTAGCCCAGAGAAGGTGGTGCAAAGGAGTGCAAGAACCTGAGGTCAATTATTTCGGTCACGTGATGTCCCCCCCACACAAATATCCTCCCCACGTCTCGTCCCCACACCGTTCAATTGGCTCTCCCCTCTCTTACTCAGTTCTTCACTGAGTAACTTCACTGAGTAATGCAAGCCAAATCATAATCTCCAGTCGGAAAAACTCAACATATTTCCACCACCACACACCACTCTACGACCGTCACAATGCTCAAGCGACAGCTACATTCCGCCAGCAAACGGTCTGCCACCCGGTTCTCCGATGCCCTCAACAAGGGCCCCTCGTTTGACGATTTCCTCAGTGGACGAGCAGGCAAAGCTGCGGCGGTTGATCCTGTTCTGGCAGCATCGTCAGACGGCAAACGGCTCCCCAAATGGCTGAAAACCGAGATCCCCAAGGGAAAGAACCTGCACAACATCCGTCAGGATCTGCGAGGACTGGGATTGCACACCGTGTGTGAGGAGGCCCGATGTCCTAACATTGGAGAGTGTTGGGGAGGATCAGACAAGAGCAAGGCTACTGCCACCATCATGCTCATGGGAGACACCTGTACGCGAGGCTGTCGATTCTGCTCGGTCAAGACAAACCGAAACCCCGGTCCCCTGGACCCCAACGAGCCCGAAAACACCGCAGTGGCTATTTCCAAGTGGGGTCTTGGATACGTGGTTCTGACCACGGTGGACCGAGATGACCTGGCAGACGGAGGATCGTGGCATTTCGCAGACACCGTCAAGCGAATCAAGCAGAAGGCGCCCCACATTCTCGTCGAGACGCTGTCTGGAGACTTCCGAGGCAACCTGGATCACGTCACTACTCTGGCCGAGTCTGGACTCGATGTCTTTGCTCACAACATGGAGACCGTCGAGGCTCTGACCCCGTACGTGCGAGACCGACGAGCCACCTTCCAGCAGTCGTTAGCCGTGCTCAGACAGGCCAAGGTCGCCGTTCCAGACCTCATCACAAAGACCTCCATCATGCTGGGTTTCGGCGAGACCGACGAGCAGGTGGAAGACACCCTCCAGCAGCTGCGGGGCGTGGGCGTCGACATCGTCACGTTCGGCCAGTACATGCGACCCACCATCCGTCATCTCAAGGTCGCCGAGTACGTGACTCCCGAGAAGTTTGACTACTGGCAGAAGAAGGCCATGGATATGGGCTTCCTTTACTGTGCATCCGGACCTCTGGTGCGATCTTCGTACAAGGCCGGCGAGGTGTTCATTGAAAACGTGTTGAAGAAGCGAAACGCGGCCAAGACCGTCTAACTGGCTAACGTTATATATATTTAATCTCCTGAATGATAGATGAAAGAAGTGCAGCATGCTGCAGGCGTTGAGTGCCCTAGACATAGAACGTGGGTACAAGTACATTGGCCACGTAAAGGACACCTTAGCCAAAAGAAGGCGTCTAAAACTTATCACCAACCTACATCGTCCACCTTATCTTCATTGTAATGCATGTCTATAAATTAGTGCTACGTTTTGCTTCGTTTGGAGGGCGAGTCGCAGTCTCCAACCTCACTGTCTGCATCGCTCTTTGTAGCTCCGGCCTTCTTCCGTTTGGCTCGCTTGCGATCGTCGTACTTCACGTTTTGAACCGACTTGACAGCGTTGGTAAGAGCCTCCAGAACAGTGGGGTCTTTGACATGCAGATTGATGATGTTGGCCACGGCAGCCAGCTCCATATATTGTGTATGCAGTTGGTCACGGAGCGACTGCCAGTCTCTCTGGCCGTCGTCCATGAGATATTCGTCTTCTCGGTCCGACTGCAGGTCCTCCACATCGCAGTTTAGACGGACGTTTTCTCGACGTAGTTCCTCCACTTCGGTTTGAAGTGCGAGTTCGGAGTCTTCCAGCCGTTCAGCCCATCTCAGGGTCGAGGTCAGCTGACTCTGGATCTCTCCATTGGTCTTTTCCAGCTTCTTTATGTCTTTCTGTAGATTAGCCAGGTTGCTCTTGAGATCTGAGTTTTCGGCCATGATTTTCTTGCGATTCTCTTTCCGCTGGAACTTTTTGTCGTCCAGAGACGATCTCAGACGCTTGATTGTGTCTTTTCTGCGGTCATTGATGGCTCTTAGACGAGAAGTTTCGTTCTCATGGGCCAATTCCAAGCTGTTGAGAACCGAAGTGACTCTACTTAGCTCTTGTTGTTCAGCTAGATGCGTCTGTTTGAGAGAAAGCATCTCCTTCTCAACCTCTGCAATTCGAGAATCAGCTCTGGCCTTTTCAGACTGTTCCGAGTCTCTGAGAAGCTCGAAACAGTACGTTTCAGCATTCTCTTTGAATCTCGCTGCTTCGGAAAACACAGCCTGATGTACTTGTTGACATTCAGGAGAACTGGGGTCCGATAGAGCCTGAACTAGATGTTCAAGATGAGCCACCTGCTGGCTCAAGAGCTGGTTCTCGCTTGTCAGTCGCTCAATGACGCGATATGGATCGTCAGCCTCAGAGGTAGGAGGCATGTTGGCACTGAGATCGCCCGATTCGTCCATTCCATACGGAGGGGGCTGTTCTTCCCAGTCTGTCATGGAGTAGAAAGTATGGTCTTAGATAGTTCTTGGTGATAGTTCTTTGGCGTTGGTTCTTAGGCGCTGGATCGTCGTTCTTGGGTCTCAAGCGTTCTTCGGTTCAATGTTCAGCCGTGTCAAACTCAGGGTATAGCTTTGTAAATAGTTTGAACTCATCAGGCTGGTTCTCGACAGCTCAAAAGGGATCTCATCTCGGTCAGAAGCTGGTAAGAACATAACATGACTGGTCAGATGAGCTGTATGGAGCCCACGAGAACCAGCCCTCATTTGCCACCGTGAGTACGGTGTCGTGGAAGGCATCACGTGAGTCATTTTGGTATCTCCAGGTATCAATGTGTACAGTAGTATGTATCTGTTTTGTCGTCTCCCTTAGCTACATGTTTTGGTCACTCTTATTAGCCACACATGATATGCCCTGCAGTTGAGTTTGATGAGAGTTTCATGTTGGACTAAAGTTGGAGTAAAATGGCAGATTTTATGAAGAAGCGTAAAGCGAAGAATAAAGCGAAGCTGTCTCCTCTACAAGTGTACTTGTAGGCAGACAAATTATACTAGCACTAGCTCCCGCCGCACCAAACTACCTCCTGTCAAATAAATAATATCCACCCTAAAGCCTGTCACCAAATCTACAAGTCTCATCACCTTTCACCTCCGTGGACTCGATCCTCGCCTATCGTTTTCCACGCCGTAGGTGTAAGATCCATTGCAGCTTAACTGCGCCAAGAGCAAGTAGGACTTGAACAACTTGTCCTGATATCAGTCTCGTGCTGATACAGCCCACCGTAGCCTCGGACTGCGACGATAGTTCAGCGCCAAACCAAAAACGCCTCGGAAACGTACCCTCTTTTCTCCTCTCACCGCTTTCTCCACCTCTATCATGCCTGTGTAGGTTTCAAAGCTGTTATTCCTTCCAAGAATGGATATCAGGATCCGCAACCTTATGAAGAGGAGATGAGTGGGGAGTGGGAGTGGAGTGAGGAGTGGGAGTTGAGTTCTTGGAGAAGTAAGTCGTAGGTACGCTGCTCAGGCCTCCGCCGATCACGTGTTCATTTCTTCTCGCTGGTTGTTTTGCCACCCCATGGCCACATGACCCGCTTGCGACTTCTTCAATAGGGAACATGGGACACGGTATTACTCAGGCTTTAATACTCCACAAGAGAAAGCTTTCCGGGTGAGACAGTAGAAGGAAGAAGAGATGGTACCCGTACCGGCACGAGTACTTTGCATCTCTGAAATGCAGCATCTTGTAGCACTATACGAATACGGTACGTACTCTCATACTCACAACACAGCACTCTCCTCTGTTGCTGCGTGGATGCGTGTCATGCGCGTGTGGCGGGCTCCGATTACAGCAATGACAAGCAGGTGAGACAGCTGAAGGACATCTTGTGAAGAATATTCTAGAACACCAGGAGGAAAAAACTGGACCAAACCTGTAACATGGCAGCTCCTGCTCCTCCTGTACCCACCTAACCTCCCCTTGTGGCGATTTCTCCCGCCATTATTATACACGGCATCAACCTAATAAACCAGATATACTGCTTTAACTGCATAGAGCTCAGTAGAGTTTGGATCGCCGTCAGAACCACCACCATCGTCACAACTCTCCTTTCCATCTACTCCACCCTACTACCAAAACACAGCAAATGTCATATCCCGATCGAAGAGCCTCGTTCGGCTCGTCGCCGCGGCAGTCCGCCATCCAGCGGCTGGGCACCCCTGTCCAGTCAGGTTCTCCTAACTCCAACCCAGGCAGTGTCTCGGGCTCCTTCAAGGACTCGATGCGAGAATCGATGAAGCGATTCGAGGAACAGGCCGACGCCAACAAGAACGTGGACGAGGTCACCTTCAACAAACGAACGCCCGAGGAGTCGCAGCCAACCAAGAGCGACCTGTCCAAGGGAGGTCTCAAGGGGCTGATGGACAAGGGCAAGGCTAAAGACGGAAGCGACACTACCACAACCAAGCCAAAGATTGGAAACGGCAACAGCGGCTCGTCCACCGACATCAAAAAGGACAATTCCGCGTCTCCAGCAAACACCCCCACTCCTGCAGACGCAGAGACCCAGTCCATCCACTCGGTGGACATTGACAACCCCGATCCCGAGGTGGTCAAGGCCGTGGGCCGTCATCTGGTGTCCGACGACAAGAACAAAAACTACGGAGCCACGGAGAACGAAAACTTCGACTCGCTCAAGCTCCAGGGAGGAGACATCACCCGGCAGCTGTACAAGTGGCAGAAGGAGCACGAGGAGGGAGGTCTCAAGCGATCCAAGTCGTTTGACGCCGGCGAGGGAGCCTCGTCCTCGGCCACCCAGGATCTCGGCCAGGATATCAACTCCATCAAGGCCCCCGGAGGATTCCGTCGAAACTTCATTGCCCAGAAGGTGCAGCAAGAAAACGGCCAGGATAAGCCCCCTACTTTCCTCACCCGAAACTTCATTGAGTTCCTGTCCATCTACGGTCATTTCGCCGGAGAAGAGCTCGAGGAGGACGACGATGACGATGATGACGATGATTACGACGGAGACGATGAGGTCGATGAAAATGACTACGACGAAGAGACTCCTCTGCGAAGACGAGCTCGAAAGCAGCGAGGAGCCAAGCCTGGACACCCTCCCCAGGGTAATGCATCTGCCACCAAGGCCGTCATGTTGCTGCTCAAGTCGTTTGTCGGCACCGGAGTCCTGTTTCTGCCCAAGGCCTTCTTCAACGGAGGTCTGCTCTTCTCTGCCTGTGTGCTCACCATGGTGGCTGCTCTGTCATACTGGTGTTTCCTGCTTCTGATCCAGTGTCGAATGAAGACTGGTGTCTCGTCTTTTGGTGACATTGGAGGTGCTCTTTACGGCCCCAAGATGCGGTTCCTGATTCTCTTTTCCATTGTCATTTCCCAGATTGGTTTTGCTGCCGCCTACATTGTGTTCACGTCCGAAAACTTGCAGGCATTCATCCTCTCGGTGACCAAGGGCGAGACGTTTGTCAAGATCGAAACGCTCATTTTCCTGCAGCTCATCATCTTCCTGCCCCTGTCCATGATCCGAGATATCGCCAAGCTGTCTGGAACCGCTCTGATTGCCGATCTCTTCATTCTGCTCGGTCTCGTCTACCTCTACTACTGGTCTGGAATGGTGGTTGCCACTCAGGGTGTTGCTGACGTCAAGATGTTCAACCCCAACTCGTGGTCTCTGTTCCTCGGTACCGCCATCTTCACTTTTGAAGGTATAGGACTGATTATCCCCATTCAGGAGTCCATGAAGAAGCCCGAGCAGTTCACCCCCGTTCTTGCCGGTGTCATGGTTGGAATCACCGCTCTGTTTGTGTCCATGGGAGCTATTTGCTACATGGCCTTTGGCTCTGAGGTCAAGACTGTCGTCATTTCCAACCTGCCCCAGGACTCCAAGTTCGTCAACGGAGTGCAGATTCTGTACTCGGCCGCCATTCTGCTGTCCACTCCTCTGCAGCTCTTCCCCGCCATCCGAATCATGGAGAACGGCCTCATCACCCGATCAGGCAAGTACAACGCCAAGATCAAGTGGCAGAAGAACATTTTCCGGTTCTTCCTGGTGTTCGTCACTGCCTTTGTCGCCTGGGGAGGTGCTGACGATCTCGACCGATTCGTCGCTCTCACCGGATCGTTTGCATGTGTTCCTCTGGTCTACATCTACCCTCCTCTTTTGCATTACAAGGGTGTTGCTCGAGGCACCATGGCCAAGACCGCCGACATTCTCGTCTTCGTCTTTGGCCTGTGTGCCATGGGCTACACCACCGCCAACACTGTTGGCTCTTGGATTGGCGGCAACTAAATGATACCATCCACTGCCGTCGTATAGCAGGTGCATAGACATAAATATTTAGCAAAATACAGATTATAAATATAGCTAATGTATCTGGAGTAGGTGGGGGGTGCAGGGCTTATCGAAACTAGCCAACGGAAGTCGGAACAAGTCTTGTTACCCGTTGAACTGCATTTCTTTGCATTAGTGTGGGTGGGCGTCTTAGTAGCGACATATCTGCCCAGCTATAGGAGGTGTGTTATAGATGAGTATATATACTTGTATGATATGTTATAGATGAGGCGAGTCTACTCCTATGGTGTTGGAGCATCAGCGGTGCATCTGGGCTGTGGATTTAGGAGTCGATTCGTGATAATTGGCTTACAGGAACAGCTGTATGCTTTCTCCCTTGTACACCCCCACACCAATGTAACATGACATACAAGGCACTTTTAGTTTAGTGCGGTGTTCCTGTCAGACCCATGTATCGAAATATATAAAGAGGCGGTGTTTCAAGATGCTACCTTCTCATATCCACACCAATCAACAATGTCTGTCACATCAACTTCTCTCAATGCAACCTTCAACGGTATCTCTGAAGATGGCATTGAGATCTTCAAAGGTATTAAGTACGCCAACATTCCCTATAGATGGGCGTATGCCGAGCGAATCGACGACTACAATGGACAAGTCTTTGACTGCACAAAGGAAGGTATTGGATCTCCTTCAGTTCTTGCACTGGACTACAACATTGAACATGGACCCAAGAAGCTGATCTTTGACGAGTTTGAGTGCTCCAATCTCATGATCACTCGTCCTAAGGGTGCTAAGAATCTTCCAGTATTTGTTTGGATCCATGGAGGTGGAAATCTCGCTGGAAACGGGTACACTACTGACCATAACCCCGTTCCTCTGGTGAAGCGTTCAGTCGTATCTGGACAGCCAATCGTTCATGTTATGATCGAATACCGTCTCAGTGCCTTTGGATACCTTGGGGTTCCTGATGAGAATGGAAATCTGGTCGGTAATTGGGGTGCTAGAGACCAGTACACTGCTCTTCAGTGGATCACAAAACATATTGGAGAGTTTGGAGGTGATTCTTCTCTTATCACTATTGGAGGAGAATCAGCAGGAAGTATTGGACTTCACGCACTGATGGTCCATGAGAGTATGAAGCCCAAAGAGGAGTGCATTATTCACAATGTCCTTCTTTCTTCAGGTACCATGGACCGCATGGGAACTGGAACAGTGTCTGTGGAGTTCATGAAACCCATTTACGAAGGAATCAAAGCCCTAGTTGATGATATCAACACTGCTCCAGCTGATGAGATCTTGGAAGCTCAAAATAAAGCAGGTTTAGAGCTCGGATACTATCTCCAAGATGACTTCTTTCCTCCTAACTGGAGAGAAGTTCAATTCAATGTCTCTAGAGTACTTCTCTCAGACGTCATTGTGGACGGAACCAACTTCAAGAACAAGATCAACCCTGCTGTCAGAGTGACTCCAGAGAACGACTTCGACCACAAGATCTTCGAACTGTACAATATCTCAACTGCAGACTCTTGGGAAGACTACCATTACAAAATGATGCTGTTCAAGGGAGATCAGACCTTCATTCGAGGAAACCTGCAGTTGGAAGAGTTGTTCGACCAAGGAAACATCCCCGTTTGGAGACAGCTGTTTGACCAAATTCACCCCAACGATCCCAGTCGTCTCTGTCATCACGCTGTGGATCTCTATTACATGTGGGATAACTGGGAGATGCCTGAAGAGAAACACGCTGTGTCTCGCAAGTATCAGGACACTCTGTTCAAGTTTGTCTACGGTCAAGAACCCTGGCCTGTTGACAAACTCCATTACGTCCATGATGACCAGTTTGAGATCCTGGACAAATCTCAATTTGGTGAGATCAGAAACGTGCCTGCTTTGAAGTACCTGCTGGGATTCACAGCAGAAGAGCTCGAAGTGCTCACCGAAAAGTACACTGGAGAAGGTCACTACACTTTATAAACCTGACGATAAATTATAAATACATTAGATGCCATTGAGATTATTAGAGAGCCTCATACTGCTCAGACAAGAGCCAAGATGAGTACTCAAAGGGGATGACACCATCCATATCCACAGACACAAGCTGGGGAAAGGTTCTATATACACTTTCAGGAATACCGTAGTTTCCGATGTTATCGATGGGAGCAGCCAGCATCTCGGGCACTTCGGTGTCCCGAGGTGAAATGGCGTTCTTGGCCTCCATCAGGTCGTACCATGTCTTCATCTGTCTATCAAAGTAGAAGAGAAGCAGATGAAGAATGAACTTGAAGTGAAGAACGTGGCTGCAACAGCCGGCCTGGTCAACCACGTCATTCATGTTACTGATGATCTTCTGGATCAGCTGCAGAGGGTACTCAGTTTCGATCAAGTCACCAAAGGCAGGGTGAAGAAGCGCACAAGATCGAAGCATAAGAGCTGTGGTGGCACAGTATGTCATTCGAGCGAGGTAGAGGGTACTCGACGACAGAATCTGCATTGTGTAGAGCTCTGAGAATCCCTCTAGAGACGTTCGAACAGCCTGAGCTGTAGCCATGGCGCTGCTGATGACTGCAGGGGTGAGTTGAAGATCAAAGATGTTCAGACCAAACTCTGAGAATGGAGTTCGAGGAACTGAAGGTGTGACGTTTGTTAGCAGACACAGCTCATGAAGAGTGATCTTCAGAGACGATTTGAACAGCTCGAGAACGTGGTCAATGGGGAATCCACGCTTGTCGAAAGTGAAAACTTCGTCAATACGACGGTCAAAGTGCTTGACCAATCGCTGAGTGCGTTCATCATTAACGTCCAGGGGCTTCTTGTAGTCCTCACTTCGAAGCATGGCCATCATATCTTCTAGCTCCTTGAACACCTTGGCGAGCTTTGCACATCTGATCTCGTTGATTGTGGAGTCTGGTGTAGAAAACAGGTCGCAGCACTCTTGTAGGTATGCATTCCAGGTGATTGTGACGGGTTTCTTCAGCAGAGATGACATGTTGACCTGCTGGAAGTAGATCACCAGCCACAGCTTTCGACACTCCCTGGATTTAGGGTCCATCACCACATTGGGTCTCATTATCGACTCGTAAGAGTCAAGAGAAGAGACTCGAGTGAACGGACCATCGTTGATACCAATATCGTTGGCAATAGACACTGCCATGGATATCAAAAGGTGGTACTTTTGGTTGAATGCAAGCTCGCAATTGTTGTACCAGATCATCATCAGGGCCAGACACTGCACCAGTTCGAAAGACTTGGTTCCTACCACCATAATTTCCGAAGTGATACTCTTGTAGCACTCCACGTTGATTTCAATCGAAGTGTTCTGGAATTTGGGCCCTAGAATCGCGTTTGAAGACGAGTTCATGATAGCCAGGAACAGGAAAGGCTTGGTTGATCTGAGTTCATCCACCGAGCAGTCATCAGGGATCACTACAATGCCGTACAGACACTGCAGAACCGATCTGTACTGTTGCAGTCTCATTTCTGCTTCTTCCTGGGTAATGATTCCTCGAGCAATGATATCATTGTGAGGTCCCAGTTGTCCACAATAAGCGTGAGTTGTGCTGTGAATGAGTTCTGTTCTCTTTGAACTCAGTTGAACCAGAGCGTTCCAGGTAGCCAGGGTCTTTTGTTTCTCGTCGGCTCCGTCAATTCCGGTCTGGAGGTTTCGGGGATTGTTAGCTCCCGAGTTTTGCACCTCTCGGAACAGGCGGTCAGCAGCCACGGGCAGTCTAGGTTGGAGGTCCTTGTTTCTGACTGAAAAGGACGATGCAGAGGTCGGGGTTCCCGAACTTTCCGGGGTTCGTTCCGAGGGGTTTGTAGGGGACGGGTTGAGCATGCCTGCGATGCCGTTGATCGGCATTTGAGGAGGCATGACGCCGTTAGGGGGTGTTTGGCCATGCATTTGAGGAGACTGCATGTGACCCTGGTTCATGGACATGATATGGCTCATGGAGTTTTGTTGGGGCAACTGAGGAGGCTGCGGTTGCTGGGGAGGTTGAGGATGAGCCTGTGGCTGTTGCTGTGGCTGCTGCTGCTGCTGCTGTTGTTGTTGAGGTGGTTGTTGGATGGGATGTATCACTGGCTGTCCCACAGCTTGACCCTGAGCTTCAGACACCTGCAAGCCCCGGCTGAGCATCTCGAGCTTCTCCTCGAGCTCGGCAATCTTGCTGCGCGTCTTGGGCCGTCGTTTTCGGCGCGCGTTGTTCACGACACACTCCTTGTTGAACCGGGCGCATCTGGCACACGGTCCTCCTGGATCTGCTGAGTCGCTTGGTAGACACTTGACCTTGAGGGCTCTGCAGTTTTCGCAGGCCCGTGGACGGCGCAATTTTTCGTCCATTTGGTGCTCGGTCGGCAGAGAATGGAGGTATTAGGAGAGTCGAATCTTGGAGGTTAGGCCCCGATGAGTAATCTTATACCCTTTCTTGCAAGACGCTTCCCCACCTTCAAATACTTGTAATGGAAGCGAGCCAAAGTTTACTGGGCATGCAGGAAAAAGGCGACAGAACAATACAATGCCGCCAACTAAGTTTCTTGTCCGGTTGCAACATGATGTAATTTCGGCGGGAAATACCACACCACAAGTGGGATCCATGGGAATACTAGGGTGCAGAGCCAAGATGAACTTGCTCAGAATCTGAGACGGGCTTGCCGTTGAGCCGTTTACTCTTCCCCGTCCTCCAGCCCCAACCTCGTGTTAAGTCCGAAACACACGTGAAATGTACTTTGGTTTTTGGAGAGTGAAGGAAAGATAGGCTTTTGGGCTTTTGGGGAAGTCTAACTCCATGGTCATCAGAGTGTGGAATCTACATGAGTTTCCCAGAGCTTGGGTTCGGAGTTTGGCACCTTCCCCGAAACCTGCAGCGATGCCAAACTTGCTGAAATGGGCTTGCGGCTCGCCAGCGCAGCAGCACAAGGCTCTGAGGGACCCACTGCCAGCCGAGATAAACTTGAGCTCGGCGTCTTTTAAACACCCGAGTGCCGTGCCCTTGTGGTTGGGACTTTGTGGAAAACAAACCTCGTGGAATACGCATGCACATATCTTCCACGCATCGATTGACAGGTAGGACCTGTGGAGAAGGGCAGCCACCTGTCAACCCAGCTTTTTACACAGGGTTTGACAGATGCGAAATCTCGCTCTTGGCAGCTTGGCACCGTTAGGTCGCTATACGAGATGCCGTCTCTCTTGGTTCTTTAGTGGGCAACGTAACAGCGGCTATAGACTCCCTTCTATACATTTCCGTACTCTCTCCAACTCAACCACCTTCAACATAAGGAACAAAGCGGGCTAGACTTCCACCCCCTCCACGCTACGCAAACCTACCTAATGCTTATGTCCCGGAACCTCCAATGGCTTATCCCTCACTTGCTAACTCCGTAATTAAATGAGCAGCGACCGGAACCGTCGAAAAGCATCTGGCGTTGCTTCTTTCGATTTCCACTTGCACACACTGCGGGTTTGGGTAGTGAGACAGTTATACATGAGCCCAAACACGGCCGTTGAGGACGTTGAAGGTGTCTTATATTTCGTCTCGCAAACTAACAACCCGCTTCCCTTGTCCCCAGCCGCTCGATGGACGACGTTGCTTTGCATGTCTCACACGACCAATCTTAGCACTTGTCACCCGTTCCATTCTCGCTCCTGTCTCACTCCATAGCCTCTCTTGCTCGTATCTAGATTTCCCATTGCTTTTTGTGTGGAGAGGGTTCGAGCAGTCGTGATATCAAAGGTTCCGGGCGTTTTCAGCCCCTCTATAGGACCTATAACGGTGCTAGTCCTCGGCTAAAGGGCTGAAGTCTTGTGATACCCTTAGTTGACACTAGTAGAGGAGAGCACAACCGGATTGATAAGAGAGAGCAGTAGTTGCAGAAAACTTCACTAAAAAATCGTCCATGGCACCCTTCTTTACTCCCGGAGCGGAACATTTTTCCACCTCGTATCTTCCGAACACAACTGGTATCGTCGGGAAGAGTTTCCTAATAAATGAAAGTCTAGTCAGAGACACTCCGATCAAGGTCGGTGAGACATTGGCGGAACACTAACGCCAAGGTCTACATTCCACAAAGTGATACACTTCCGGATACGAGTGCTCGTACTACGTCATACGACAAAGTCTTCCTGCCTTCTCCACAGGTGCTTGTGCAGCCTTTTAGTTTCCTTCTGTCTTCCGTCTTCTACAGTTCAGTCTTCTCCCAGATGTACACTATATATTTATTAACTCTGTCTGTTTCCTTAACTATTGTACACCTATGACCGTATGCAAATATTCGAACCGTTTTGTAGACGCTGCAGATCGGCCTGAGACTGCTTGGCCGGAGTGGGAGCCTGGGACCGGTTGTGGGTCATATGACTTTGCACAAGATGGCCGGCAGCAAGAGCAGAACACAGCGAAAGCTCAGCCGCCAGAACTCCAGAAGCAATGATGCGAGCAAGCTGCTGGGCGTTGGCACCAGGGGTCTCGATATGAGGACCCCGCACACCAAGCATCTCCAGCATGGCCCCCTGGGGCTCCAAAATGGTACCTCCTCCAATGGTACCAACCTCAATGGAGGGCATGGATACGGAGATGAGCAGGTTGCCGTCAACGTTGCTCATCAGCGTGATGCAGTTGGAAGACTCAACATTCTGAGCGGGATCCTGGCCGGTGGCAAGGTAGATGGCGGTCACCAGGTTGGCGGCGTGGGCGTTGAAGCCTCCCACGGAGCCGGCCATGGCACTACCAATCAGGTTCTTGGAGATGTTGAGCTCGACCAGAGCGTCAACCTCGCTCTTCAGAACAGACTTGACAATGTGGGCAGGAATGGTGGCCTCCGCAACCACACTCTTTCCTCGGCCCTCGATCCAGTTGATGGCCGCGGGCTTCTTGTCGGTGCAGTAGTTTCCGGAAACAGACACAATGTCCATGTCGGGGAAGCCGTACTCCTTGACCATGACGGCCAGCGAGTGCTCGACACCCTTGGAGATCATGTTCATGCCCATGGCATCACCGGTGGTGGTTCGGAATCGAATAAACAGCAGGTTACCAGCAAGAGTAGAGTGCAGAGACTGGAGTCGAGCAAATCGGGAGGTCGAGTTGAAGGCCTTTCGCATGGACTTGAGACCCTCCTCGGAGTCCAGCCAGATCTTGGCGGCTCCGGCTCGCTTGAGCGAGGGGAAAGAGACACAGGGGCCTCGGGTCATACCGTCCTGAGTAAGCACAGTGGTAACTCCTCCACCGGCGTTGATGGCCTTGCAACCTCGCATGGTGGAGGCAACAAGACATCCCTCGGTGGTAGCCATGGGGATATGGTAGTTCTTTCCATCAATGTTCATGGGGCCAGCAACACCAACGGGGAGAGGCATGTAACCAATAACGTTCTCGCAACAGGCGCCGAAAACTCGGTCGTAGTCGTAGTGCAGGTAGGGAAGCTTGGAGGTCTCCAGAGTCTTGGTGGTAGACTGCTGAGAGATGATAGATCGTCGAATGCCAACAGCTCGGGTGTTGTCGCCAAGCTGCTTCTCAAGAGCGTACAGAGGCAGCTTGCCCTCCAGAGAGAGCTTGACAACCTCGTGGTCCTCCAGAAGCTTGGTCTTGCCGGCCTTCATGATAGCCTCCAGGTCAGCCAGGGATCGGGCCTCGGCCACGGGCTTGGGCTGCTTACCGACGGTGAGCTCAATGGAGTCCTCGGACGAGGTGTCCTCCTCGAGCTTCTCGCTGGGCTTCTCAATCACAATGGGCACGTGCTTCTCAACCACCTTGACGGACTGGGTTCGCACAACCTCTCGGGTGGCTCCAAACAGGTAGACGTTGAGGGCGGTGGACACCATCAGGCACAGGAAAATGTACTTGGAGATGACGGGGTCGCCAATGGTCTTGGAGCAAGCGGCCAGGAAGGTGGTCAGCGCGTCCTCCAGCTGCAGAATCAGCTGCGAGTGCTCGTACACAACGTTGGGCACAAAGGTGACGACAACGGGCACAGAAGCGGGGATGGCGTGCAGAAGCTCGGGGAACAGAGTGATAGGGGTAGCAGACTGGGCAGCGGCGGCGGCCTTGCCAAGATGGGGGATGGCGGTCAGGTTGATGAGGTTGAGACCCAGGAACCCAAGCACCATGAAGATCTTGAACACGGCAATGGCACCAGAAGCGCCGAACAGAGAAACGTCAGACTTTCGGTCGAGCTTGGCGTCGGGCGAAGAGTCGGCGACCTTCTCGGCCACAGAGGCAGACACGCCGTCCTCCTTGAGAGCGTCCTGGATCATTCGGTTTCGCTTGATGTGGTTGATCTCAAACTTGATGGCCAGAACAGCAGAGTAGAAGGTAAGCAGGAACATGTAGTCGAAGATGAGGATCCAAGCAGAAAGGAAGCAAAACTGGGACAGACGAGGAACGCCGGTGTAGGCTCCGGCAAACAGAGCGGCCACCTCGAGGCTGTACTCAAACAGCGCCTTGGAGGCAATCTTGGTGATCACCTGCACCATGGGCGCCAGCTGGCTGCTCTTGGAGGTCAGCACCTCACTGGCCAGGTTCACCTTTCGGTCAAAGCCAATGGCCACCACCAGGAAGGGCAGGCCCTCGGACATGGTGATCATGCTGGGTCGGTAGCCCAGGCTGGAGGACGCCACGACTGCGAGAAGGAAGGCAAACGTGGACGAGACCAGCGCCATGGAGGCGAGCCAAAAGTGCGAGCCAATCTTTCGCATGGATCGGAAGAGGCTGAAGAAGGTGTAGTGCATGGCGAGGTATCCGAGGGCGACCACGGCAATGTCAAAGTTGTCGGCGCCCTGAATCAGGGTGGAGAGACGCAGGTAGGCCCATCGGAACCACTTGATCCAGCTGAACGCCACGTGGTCCTTGAAGGAGTGCTTCCAGATGTGGTTCTCCGAGGCGATCTGCTCGTTGCTGGCGGTCCAGGGAGCCCATTGGTTGTAGTCCATGACGATTCTGTGTTCCAGATCGGACACGGCCACGGCGCCAGGAATGGCAGGAGCCTCGCCGCCCTGGACGTCGCTGACACGCAGCTCGGCGAATGCAAGTCGGTAGGCGTCCTTGGGGATGTCGGCCTCGGCGATATGGGTCCAGTCGGCAGGGTTGTCGTATGATTTTGCTGCGGGGTGGTAGTAGGAGATGGGTTGTGTGCCCTCGAATCCGGGGATGGCAATGTCGAGGATGGCGAGGTATGCGGTTGACGCCACGATGGACGTCAGGACAACTGTGTGGATGGGTCGGTTGACCGCAAATCCCACAATCTTTCCAATAGCTGCTTGTAGCATCTGTGTTAGTCGGGCGAATGGCAAAAGCCGGTTAAAAGGGGCTGTGTCACAGACAGAGGGAAACGAGAACCACAAGAAGGAGACACAAAAGCGATAGCAGATGGTCTTGTCCTTGTGTTCACACCGTTTAGGACTTGCTCACCGCTTGTAAATATGTCTGATCTGGCGCGTCGTTCGTCGCGTTTTCTCTCCCCGTCGAGGCCACAAAGACTAACTTTAGGCCCCCTGATTTCAGAGGGCTTGTGGTGGGTGATCCCGTGGCCCGGTGCCCTTTCCCCGTGTCTGTGTCACCCTGTTTTCCTCCGCTACTCACCTTGAACCTGGTCTTGGTCCGGCTTGTTTCGTTCCTTAGGCCTGTTGAAGAACCACAGTTGATGTCAGTCCCAAGATACAAAGGCAAAATGGATTTTTGGCGAAAATTGAACGAACCATACGAGCATCGAGTACAGTAAGCGACCTCAACGACAACCCTGAGCTTAACTTTGTTGGTTTCTTGTGAGCTGGGGATTGGGACACGCGCAAGGAAAGACAAGACGACGAATCAACAAAGACTGATTCTATTGATCAAGTGGGTTAATACGATTGAGGGGGCGCTAAGAGGTGCTGTAGCTAAGAGCTGGTTTATTAACTAGTACATTCTCGGCCGCTCGTTTGTCAGATCGACCTCCTTGCCCCCTTTCACACCCTTGAAAGATCGTCCTTTTTCATTAAGCTGGCCAACCTAACCACGAAACGTGACGTGGGAGTTGCGCTACTCGATGATCTGAGACCCCCCAAAAAATTGGAAAACTTCCCAAAAAATTAAAACCTTGTTTATAACTACTGATCAGTAATTAGTTGGACCAGCCACGCCTATGAGTGACTGTACAAGTAGTGGGAATTAACGAGAAAATGAAAACTACGGAGGTGAATAATTAGAACTCCCCATATTTTCTCGCTACACGACCCCCATCTAAATACATAAATCTATTCATAGTTACTTTTGATCCTCGTTGAGGTATGTTGTACATGCTGGCCATACACTTGTCGACCCTTCCCCTCCGTTAAACTCCTTCTTGTAGTCTTAGAACTCTCCTCGCTTTCGCAAAGACTTGGTGCTGAAAAGAGAAACAAGCTCGGAGTCGTCCTCGTACTCGCAAGAACCAAAGGGGATCTCCTTCTCAGTCTTAGAGATGACTCCATCGGTAATTTTGTATGCCTTGACTCCCTCAGAGCCCACCTCGGAGGTCACCAGAGTGGTTCCAGCCACGCTGAAAGAGACAACGTGGGCCTCGGTAGCAAAGACAGAAGCCACCTCCAGCTTGTTGTCGACAATCTTGAGCACAACAATGGCGTTGGTGCTCTCAACGTTGACGAGCAGGTAGGGGGTGCCCTTGATCTGCTGCAGAGAAGACACAGTGATCTCCTTGTGAGTGGTAGCAACGCCCTTCTTGTCGACGTAGATGTGGGCCTCGTTGAGGTAGCTCTCGACGTGCTCTCGGAGAGACAGCTTCTGCAGCTGCTTGCCATTGAGCCAGTCCCAAACAAACACCTCGTCGTCTCCACCTGCAGAGAAGAGAATGGAGGCATCAAGATCGTTAATGAGCAGACTGGAGACAAACTGCTGGTGTCCAAAGCAAAACTGCTCGATCACGTGGGCAGCAGGGAACCGACTGATTCGAATATGCTCGTCTCGATCGGCAGAAATGACGTAGGGTCGGTCCTTGGAGTCGTAGCCAAGCTCCAGAGCAGTCAGCATGGAGACATGGCCAAGCACAGGCTCATCCTTGAGCTCTCCCTCCACCTTGAGCAGATCCTCGACAGACTCGCCGTACACATCTCCAAACTTGTCTCCGAGGACAATGTTCAGATCAGACTTGTCGGTAGCAACAGCGCTGGGTCGCTTGGGGTACTGCACCTTCTTGATGATCTCCAGAGTTGTGGGATCAAGAAGAACAAGAGACTTGGTCTCGTCTGTGGTAGCAAGCAGGTACTTTCCGCCCTTGGAAAGCTGCAGAGATCGGACATGAGACACCGAAGTAGGCAGGTACTTGGTTCGCTTAGCAGCAGCAGGCTTATCGCCAGTCTTGGTGGTGGTTCGAGTGGCCGACTCCTCAACAACAACGGACTTGAGCTCGCCAGTTTCGAGGCAAATTCGATCAACCTGTCGCGCAGCAGCGGCGTACAGGGTCTTTCCGTCGGGAGACAACGACACAATGTGGTAAGGATGCTTCATGGGTATTATGACGGGTGTTGGAGAGCCAGGTGAAATTTGAAAAATGCTGATTAAGATTCAGATAAATTTTGGCATCCCGCATGAATTACGTAATCGATCTGATGGGGGAAACAACGACAACACGAACCGATGAAAAGTGATAGGAGCAGAAAAGTGGGTACATGGGCCTGCTAGGATGGCTCAGAGCAGTATTTCAGTGTGTTCAAAAACTTCCCCAGTGGTCACGTGAGAACTCTAATTGTTATCATCTCTATCTGACTTTTAGTGCGGCTTGAAATTTGAACAAGAGAATTTTATACGGCTATGTAGCCAAGATTTTTTTGATCCAGAGTGAAGAGTCGGGAAAACGGAGTAGTTGGGTGAATGTGGGTACTCTAAAAGACCTGTAATATTCAAAGCTGGTCTCTATATGACCTATTTGAGACGTCACTTTTACTCTTGGCGCATCGACCTGCCAGAACATGCCTCAAGATATACAGTTGAGTTTTCATGCAACTTAACTGCACTCTTTTCTAGCCCTAAATTATTTTTCCATACACTCATTTGAAGACCCTTCAGCGGTTCTTCTTGCACAGAAAAGATGACGGTCAAGCAGCTAGAGCACCCTAGCATCAAGAGTGAGTATTTTGGAGTTGCTACTGAGCTTCCAGACGGATATCGCAGGTTTGGTCCAAGATCACCAGATCAGGAAGGTACAAGAATGAGGCATCTCATCGAGTGACTGTCACATTTGGTACTGTTCTGGGGTGAAATTTGGTACCCTATACACTTCCAGGCGCTGTTCTCACTCGCATTTTGGGCTACGCCTTCAATATTCGTTCTAACACAGACTCATGGTTCACTGAAATCTCCGACTCTTTCCCTGGTCAAGGCCTCATGCTCAAGGTGGAAGAGATCCTGCATGTCTCTCAGAGCGAGTTTCAAGACGTTCTTGTCTTCAAATCTACGGAATACGGCAACGTGCTTGTTCTGGATGGTGTGGTTCAAGTCTCCGAGCGAGACGAGTTTGCCTACCAGGAAATGATCTGCCATGTAGCTATGATGTCGCATGAGTGTCCCAAGAGAGTACTTGTTATTGGAGGTGGAGATGGCGGAGTTTTGCGAGAAATCGTCAAGCATGATACTGTGGAGGCTGCGCATCTGTGTGAGATTGACGAAAGTGTTATCGAGCTCTCCAAAAAGTATCTTCCCAATATGGCCAAGGGGTTTGATAACCCCAAGGTGACGGTTCACATTCGAGACGGCTTTGATTTCATCCGAGAAGCCGCCGAAAGCAACCACAAGTACGACGTGATCATCACCGACTCTTCGGACCCCGATGGCCCCGCTGAAAAGTTCTTCCAGTCCGAGTACTTTCAGCTTTTGCATTCTGCCCTCAACGAAGACGGTATTGTCATCACCCAGTCATCGGAGAACGTGTGGCTCAACTTCAAGTTTGTCAAGCAGCTCCGGGACATTTGCAAGGGTGTTTTCGCATCGGTGGAGTACTGCGCAGCTCTGTTGCCCACTTATACCTCTGGTCAGCTGGGTCTGATGGTGTGTAGCAAGAAGCCCACGAATCTCAAGATCCCCAAGCGTCACTGGACTCGAGAAGAAGAGTCCCGACTGACCAGATACTACAACAAAGAGATGCACGAGGCATCGTTTGTGCTGCCCAACTGGGCCAAGCATTTTTTGGAGGGAACCTCTCAGTAAGAAACGAGGTTGTTTGTAAATAGGCTAGACGAATCAGTAATGAATGTATGACATATGAGAGAGTGTTATCAACGAGTCTTAGGAAAAGTTATAAAAAGGTATAAGTAATGCAATAATTAAATAGGTGTGAGCACGAAAAATGGCTCGGTTAGCCAAAAATATCATCAATGGCGTCTCTCTTCTTCTTCTTCTTTTTGGTACCATCTCCAGAGTCCAGTTTTTTCTTCTTCTTCTTGGGAGGCTCTAGACTATCATCAAGAGAGGCAGGCTTCTTCTTCTTCTTAGGCTTGGAGTCTTCAAAGAAGTTGTCCACTTCAACCTTGGCTTTCTTGATCTTAGGAGCAGGTTCAGAGACATCGGGAGTGTCAACGTCATCGTCTGAAACATCTCCACCCTCTGCCACTGTCTCTATAGCTTTACCCGTCTCTGTCACCTTCTCTATGCTCTTCTTCTTCTTTTTCTTCGTCGAAAAGATATCATCAATGTCCATCTTCTCGAGTGACTTTTTAGGCTTGCCAGAGTCTGACTTGACAGAGGTTCCCTTGACCTTCTTTTTCTCTGGCTTCTCAGTCTTCATTGGTTTGTCAGCATTTACCCTCACCAAAACCTCACCGATATCATCCGCCATGATATCGGCTCCCTTCTTGACTGCAGTATCCAGGTACTTGCCTACCGTTCTTGGTATCGGATGCACTTGTGCCAAAAGACTAGCTATTCTGGAAACAACTCCAAGCAATGCAAATCCCACAGTGATATACTGTCCCAGAGCCAGGACACTGTAAAAGCTCCAAAACGCAGGCTGCAGATACTTGGTCTGGATCTTCTGAATCGAGATCTTGATAGCACTGATCAAACGAGGCACACGTTTCTTTGTGGCGCCATGCAGTTCAGTCACCCATTTGGCAACCTGGCCTACTCGGCGATGCAACATGGAGAACGGTCCAAACCACTCAGCACAGTGGTGGGCGTTTCTGTACCGATAATAGAGAGAGTGGATGATCTCTGCTTCACTGAGGAACTCCGAGACTTGCAGACCAAGGCCTGCATTTTCAACGGTTTTCTGAAGCTCGGCTCGGTACGCCTTTTTGGGGAACGGGGCGTCCCGATGATGGTCAGCAAATGCCGTTAGCATGGCTGAAATGGTGTGTGGCGTGGGAAAATGATAGGATCGAAATAAATATTCAGACCTGCATGTCGAAACTTTCAAGCTTAATGAAATGAAGATGGGAGGTGGTGTTTGAAGGTGAAATCAGACGGTGGAAGTTTCACTAAAAGTGTTGAATGAAATATTTGCGTAATGAATGAATAATGATTATCTTGGAATGCTTTCTATAGGTCTCAAATATCCCATACTATTCGTATAGCCATCACAGCCGCATTGCTACTCTGAGTGTCTTACACTTACTCAGCCTCTCCATCGCATACTACCTGGTATCTGGTACTCGTAGGCTCTACACTTCAACTCGTTACTCAGTAGTCAGTTTAGTTACAAATATCTATATACAATTATCTTCCGACGTTGAGAAGAAGAGAGTTGCCGGAGGAGGCGCCGGAGGAGCCGTTGCCGCCCTTGGGCAGGTAGGTGACGTTGTTGGACTGGGCCAGGGTGGTGGCAATCTCCTTGGAGGCCTCGATTCGTCGAATCATGAGCAGACCATCACCGGCCTTCTCCAGAGCCTTGGAAATGGCCTCGGCGGACTCGGCTTCTCCCTCGGCTCGAATGACGGAGGCCTGTCGCTCCTGTTCGGCCTTCTCGACAATGAATCGGGCTCGCTCGGCGTCCTGCTGGGCAATCTGCTTCTGCTCGACGGCCTTGGTGAACTCCTTTCCAAAGGTCATGTGGGTGATGGAGACATCCTCCAGGGCAATGTTGAACTCACCGGCTCGCTTGACCAGATCCTCTCGGATTCGGGCAGACACAACCTCTCGCTGGGTAATGAGCTCGGCAGCGTCGAACTGGGCGACAATGGACTTAAGCACCTCGTTACCAATGGAGGGCAGCACTCGCTCGTCGTAGTCCAGACCCAGAGACTGGTAGATGTGAGGAAGCTGCGAGATGACGGGTCGGTGGAGCACTCGCAGGGTCAGGGAGACCATCTGCAGATCCTTGGAACCGGTGGTAGTGGCGATGTTTCGGGGCTTGGTTCGGACGTCGAAGATGATGTCCTTCTGGAGCCAGGGGATCAGAAAGTGGGTTCCCTCACCAATCACGTTCTGCTTGACACCGGCAAGACGGTCGAAGATGACGGCTCGGTAGCCACCACGCACGTCGTACATGGCGGACTGCATCAGGGTGATGCCAACACCGACAGGAATGGCAATGGCTGGGTTAGTATGGGGTGGTGGTGTGGTGCATTGCTTTGGATGTGTAATTGGTAGTGGCGAGAACATCAGAACAAGAGCTCCAATCATGGGACGTGGGCAATGGTGGTACCAAAATACTCGCCGTGGCCCATTGAACCTCTGTGGCGCCTTCTTTCGCCCTCCAGGCCTCTCATTACTCACATGTAAGGACTCCCAATAATCTGTTGGACATGGTTGCGGTGGGGAGAAAGAGGAAATGGTGTAAAAGTTTATGTGGACGCCTCCCAGTTCGAGAGCACTCGGAATATTAGGGGATGGTATATAATATTGAGCGCGGAAATAAATGAATAATGCACTATTTGCCAAGCTCGATCAATTTGACCAATCAGAAACACTTATTTTCCCACTTTCCCATTTTGTAGCTCATAACCTGTGCACGGTGAAATATCCTGCATGAACATTTCGGTCGTCAATATCAGCCTAATACCATCATGCCCACCGCAAAAGACCTGTTTCCAGAGTATGGGACGCTTTCCACCGAGGAAAACGGACCGTCGCGGGACATTCGACGGGCCCAAAAACTCAGAGAGTTCCAAAACCTCGAACTTCCGCCATATCTAGCCAAACAGGTGGCTGCGAAAATGGCTGAAAAGGGTCTGGCTGTGGAAGCTACAGGAGGTGTAGCTGTTCAGAGAATTGCTGGAGGGCCCCAGAGTGGTCAAAAGGCACTTCTGGGAGCTTCCTCGTCTGCTCTTACTAAGCACACACCCTCTGCTAGTCAACAAACCACACATGACAGTCTCACCAACCTGGGAGCCAACCTCACACAGTCCAAACCAGCATGGCACGCACCATGGGAGATTTACAGAGTCATCACCGGTCACCAGGGCTGGGTGCGGTCTGTCTGTGTGGAGCCTGAGAACCAGTGGTTTGCTACAGGCTCCGCAGATAAGACTATCAAGATCTGGGATCTGGCTACTGGAAAGCTGAGACTCACTCTCACAGGACACATTATGGGCGTCAGAGCATTGGGCGTGTCCCCCAGGCATCCGTACATGTTTTCTGGAGGAGAAGACAAGATGGTCAAGTGTTGGGATCTGGAAACTAACAAGGTGGTTCGTCATTACCATGGCCATCTGTCTGCAGTGTATTCGTTGGACATTCACCCTACTTTGGACGTTTTGGTGTCTGCTGGACGAGACGCTGTTGCGCGAGTGTGGGATATTCGAACAAGAGACCCTGTCGTTGTTCTGAGTGGTCATAAGTCAACTATTAATAGAGTCAAGTTCCAGGCTTCAGAACCGCAAGTTATCACGGCTTCGGCAGACGAAACGGTGAGATTGTGGAATCTGCAGGCTGGAAAGACCATGACGACGCTGACTCACCACAAGAAGAGTGTCCGAGGTCTCACTTTGCATCCTGAGGAGTTCACCTTCTCTACAGCCTCTGCCAACTCTAGTAAACAGTGGAAGTGTCCTGAGGGAGATCTGGTTCTTAACTATGACGACCAGAATGCCATTATCAACACTCTGTCTGTCAACCAGGACAATGTCATGTTTTCTGGAGGAGATAACGGTTCTATTGGCTTCTATGACTGGAAGACGGGACACATGTTCCAGAGCACGCAGTCGATTCCTATTCCAGGTTCCATTGAGAGTGAAAACGGCATTTTCGACTCGAGTTTCGATAAGACCGGTCTTCGTCTTATTACCTGTGAGGCAGACAAGAGTATCAAAATGTGGCGAGAGAAGCCCAACGCTACGGAGGAGAGTGATCCTGGTCTGGAGTGGAAGCCCAAGTTGTATCAGACTTATTAGGGAGGAGATGTACTTGTATAGCATATTTAATGTATTTTTAGTCAGTAAGGGTGGTGTACTTGTACAGTTCAATTGTTTGTTTGTTTGATTTTGTTTGTTTATTCGCTTTTTGCATTCATTTTCTTCTTCAGCAAAAATTCAGCCATTCCTTATTTCGACCTTCTCTATATTGTCCCAATATGACCATCATAACAATATGGTGTGGAGTTTTGACTGACCCTGAAACAGAAAGAAGGCATAAACAGACAATAAAAGAGCCACCATAAGAAATAGCACTTCATTTAGTCATCAGGAATACCATCACACTCCTCTCGCATCTCTCTTCACGTCCATTTTATTGCCACATTCTCCCCTCCTTCACCTCCCAACATCACGTGACTTTTTACACTTTCAGTTTACCAAATTTGTCGCCACCGTACATGACGATAAACATAGCGCGACAGAGCTATTTTTCTCTCTAGAAAGCCTTCTGTCGCTCCATCCCCTGCTTACCCACGACCATGGCTCTCGCAGAAGCAGACTTGTCCAACGGCAAGACCAACGGCAAAGCCTCGGGGTCTGAAGAGACCCCCGCACCTGTCCAGAAAGTCGACATGAACGTGGCCATCAACGAGCTTCGAGTCGGTTGCAAGGTCCATGTTGAGAAGGACGGCGAAGACCGAGTCGCCGAGATTCTCAGCGTGCAAATGCGACGTGGCAACCTCGAGTTCTACGTGCATTATGTCGAGTTCAACAAGCGACTTGATGAGCGTATTTCCGCCACACGAGTCGACCTGTCTCAGGGCGTCATTTGGCCTGAACCTGAAAAGCCCAAAAAGCCGCTCAGTGGCGCGGCCAAGGAGAGCAGTAAGGAGAAGAAGAAGAACCCCTCGAAGAAGCAGAAGCTCACAGACTCGGCAGCTACCACACCTGGAGCTAATTCCGAAGATGTGATGGATCTCGATAATCTTCAGGTGAACGGAAACACCCAGGACCCTGAAAATTTCAACCGAGATGAGGAAATCGAGAAGCTGCGAACCGGAGGAAGTATGACCCAGAGCAGCCACGAAGTGGCTCGAGTTCGAAACCTGCAGCGGATCGTTCTGGGAAATCATATCATTGAGCCCTGGTACTTTTCTCCTTATCCTATTGAGCTGACTGAAGAGGACGAGATCTACATTTGCGATTTCACGCTGTGTTATTTCGGTTCCAAGAAGCAGTTTGAACGGTTCAGATCAAAGTCGACTTTGAGACATCCTCCTGGAAACGAGATTTACAGAGACGAAGCCGTCAGTTTCTTTGAGATTGACGGACGAAAGCAGCGAACCTGGTGCAGAAACCTGTGTCTGCTGTCAAAGCTCTTCCTCGATCATAAAACCCTCTACTACGACGTGGACCCCTTCCTGTTCTACTGCATGACAAGAAGAGACGAGAAGGGTCATCATCTGGTGGGCTACTTCTCCAAAGAAAAAGAGTCTGCCGAAGGATACAACGTCGCCTGTATTCTCACTCTCCCACAATACCAGCGTCACGGATACGGTCGTCTTCTGATCGACTTTTCGTATGCTCTTTCCAAGGCTGAGGGCAAGACTGGTTCGCCAGAAAAGCCTCTTTCAGATCTCGGTCTTCTCTCATACCGAGCATACTGGGCAGACACCATCATCGAGCTGCTCATGGAGAAGGGCAAGCAGGAGATGACGATTGAAGATATCGCCTCTGTGACCGCCATGACCACCACAGACGTGCTCCACACGCTGCAGACGTACAATATGCTGAAGTACTACAAGGGCCAGCATATCATTTGTCTGACCGACAGTGTGTGTGAAAAGTACGAAAAGATGCTCAAGAAGAGAAGACGAAAGGTCAACTCGGAGCTGCTTAAATGGAAGCCTCCTGTCTTTACTGCTGCTCAGCTGCGTTTTGCTTGGTAAAAAAAGCGTCTCTATGCAAGGGCAAAATTTGGTCTTTGTCACAACGCAGCAGGAAGATGTTCAATATACGTCTTCAAAAGGAGGAGACATTGCAGTGGACAAAGGAAAGCCTCATCTCATATTTATTATCACCTGGCCGTCACTTGGCCAGTGTCGCTGCAATTATCTCAATATTTATATAGTTGGAAATCGCAATGTATTATACTCAATTAAACACCCGTAAGATGGCCATCCACCACAGCTTCAGGATCCCCAAGGAGAAGAAGAGCACATCAGGAGCCAAGAATAAGGCCACTTTGAGGCCAAAAGAACCCACCCCTAGTCCCATCAATGAAGGGTTTGAGATCGATACCACTGATGGTCCTGCTGCAGACTTTCAGTGGGACATTGAGGCCATTGATAACTCGCGAGTGGTCTTCCCTTTAGCCCCCGAGGCTTGGGAAACCACATTTGGAGGAGCCCAGGAGTCAGATACCACCCAGGCGTCACAACAGACCTCGGAAGATGATACCACTCTGGAGATTTCAGAGGAGTATAAACCAGGAACCAAGGCAACCCCCCACACAATTCCAGGATGGTTCATGACCGGTGATACAGGTGATTCCAGTGAGATTGACAGCTCCATCAAGCCTCCAGGATGCTTTGATTGGGTCAAAATGTTCTTTGAACCAAAGGGCACATCGGAGTTTCAGCCTCTTGATTGGTCGAGTCACTTTAGCGCGACACTCACCATTGCTCACGAGCTTTATACCCCCGGGTGTGTAGTGAATCCAATCACTGCAGGCTATGTGATTTCTGGCAAGTCCACTCATGCCTACTTCAACCCTGTGACAGGTTCCATGACTCCCTGGATTCACCAGCCAGCTCCTCGAGCGTCAAATGATAAAGAGACCAACACCACTCTGAGAACTATTCGGAATACAGACTGTTTAAACGTTGGAGATCCGAGTTATTGGTGGAATGTGAGAGTTAGCTCCAACTATTGTCATTTGGGTGAAGTCTCGAGTAACAGAACAGTTGCCGGTCTTTTCAATACCAGCAATACAGAGATCCTTATGGGAGCTACAGAGATCTGCGTCATTCGATGCTTTCAGCCTTTTGCCAAGGAGGCTTCTCACAGTTCTCAATTCTACACTTTTGAACCTCAGAAGGAGAAGGAGAAGTACAAATTGAGACTAGCCGGAAGTCCAACTACGAATCTGTTCCTTGTGGAGTCCTACAAGGCTGATATTCACTACATCTACCTCTTGACTAGCTCTTTGAACTCCTCCTTACCTCACTACAAGCTGGTCCTCTCAGTCAATCAGATTAGTCGGACTCAGAAGAGTGGAAACCTAAGAGGCAAGGAGTGGTGGGGACATCGAATCCTGACTTTTGGGGATAACCTAGCCATCTTCAAAGAGGGCAGATTGGCTGTCTGGAGAATCATTTATGACCCATCTACAGACGCTGTCAAAACCTATCTAGTCCCAGAGAGATTCGGATTCATTGCAGATGTTCATCCCGTTCAGTTTGGCAAGCATCTCATCTTCTCAAGGGGAGTGCTGGACATGTCCACTTTCGAGTTTTGCACAGTACCCGTGAGTGAGAATGGTCGCAAGAAGATTGTTTGGCACAAGAGGGATGGTGAGTTGATTGGTTCGACAGTGAACAATCTTACTTTCCAGTGTTTCTACCTTGGAGAACCCTTCGAGGTCCAGCTTTAGGAGTGCTACATAGATGTTGCTTATTTATTTTCTCATTAATATCATTGACCTTTCCCTTTATTGTAGATTATATGCCTGTATATTGTATCATTTTACTGTGGAGTCGTGTTGAGCTGATCCCGTAGTGATGTCATCTAAGTCCTCAACTAATCAGTTAATTAATTAGTCAAAAGGCAGGACACCAGAACCACGCAGCTTTCTCAAGTCTCCCGGCTTCTGGCTCATCTCTGATGCAGCAATCGCACTGGGGACCTTGATTCCACAACAGTCAGCCCAGTGGTTGTGAATGTGCTGCACTTCAGCATTGGGATCAGGGGGAGGAGACACTCCTTCAGGAGCCTTGATCAGCTGTCCAAACATAAAGTGCTGGAGAATAGGCAGTTTACTGAGAACCTCGGCATCGTACATTTTGACCATGCCCTGGTTCACCTTGGCCCAGGTCTTGACACCAGAGATATCGTCCAACATGGGAGAATGCCATCTCAACGAAGCGGTGGTTTTGACACTGTTGATGAAGTGAATACAGCCCATGTACAAGTACTCCTGTTTCCACATGTCCAGCATCTCCATATCGTGAATCGATAACGGTCTGAGATACTTGTGGCATGCTAGCTGTGCTGATCCAAACATGAATGGCAGGAAATGGTAGTCATCCAGACCCCATACTCCATGAGAACCCGCAGGTTCGAGCCAGTAACTCGCCTGAACGGCACGCATGGTTTTGAGATACTGAACAAAGACGGTGAGAACCGTAGCTGACGAATCAGTCTCGTCTTCCACACATTTCGCGTTCTTGGCTTCTCCTGTAGGGTCGTGAATCTCAGGGTTGTATTGAGGCACGTCAAGAAGACCCAATTCTCTCAGACAAAAGAGGAAACAGATGAAGTTGAGCTCGTGACCGGATCCAAAGTCGATTCGCGTTCTATCGCCAAAAGAAGCAGCGAAATATGTACACAGCTCCACCAGCTGCCAGTCCTCCATCTCTCCTAGATCAGAGATCCAGTCCTTGGCATTCTCTTCCAGTGCCTGGTGGAAGTCTCTGAACTCGGGTTTTCCGAATCGCGATGACGTGGCGTCCTCAGGCGGGTACTTTGCGACCAGATCGACCACTTTTTCGAGAATCGCCACGAGTTTTTCAACAATGGGGCGCTTGAGCGTCTCGTATGAGTTGCCCTTACCTACCACGTAGTAGTTGAGCACCTTGACGAATCCAAACACCTGTTTCTTGGTGTCGCTTGCGCCAAAGATCTCCAGGTCCTTTGGCGACAGAATTCTTCGTACTGGATGCGAATGAGACATGTTGTGGTGGCGATGAAGTAATGTGTGCTATTCTTAACTCTGGATTATTCATTATCCATCACCACCCATGGTTATGCAGCTCGCAACCTTAATCTGCCGAGCCGTTGTACCCCATATCAACTAAGGTTGGTTCGAACCCCGTGACATGCACTTTTCTCCTCCCAACTCGGGGACGCATGTGATATATCCAAACCTATATGAGAACCGAACCTATGGCTTGCATCGCATGAAATCTCAACCTCGGATCTCCAACAACGTCTGGTTTTTCGTCGCCACAGCTCTCAGTTTTGTCACCACCGCCGCCTTTCTCGTCTTTGTCTTCACAGTCACCTTTGTGTCGCTCCAGTACGTCCTAGCAGCCCTAGCTCTCGCTCTATCTTCTACCAAAGCCCAATCCTACGCTCTCAAAATGGCCTCGCAAAAACGACTCATCAAGGAGCTCGCAGCATACAAAAAGGACCCCAATCCTTGCCTGGCATCGCTCTCCGCTGACGGAGACAACCTGTACAAATGGACCGCCGTCATGAGAGGAACCGAGGGAACGGCCTATGAAAACGGCCTTTGGCAGGTGGAAATCAACATTCCCGAAAACTACCCGCTACAGCCGCCGACTATGTTCTTCAAGACGAAGATCTGCCACCCCAACATCCACTTTGATACCGGAGAGGTGTGTATCGACGTTCTCAAGACACAGTGGTCCCCCGCATGGACCATTTCCTCTGCATGCACCGCGGTATCTGCCATGCTTTCGCTACCAGAGCCAGACTCGCCTCTCAACATCGATGCTGCTAATTTGGTGCGATGTGGCGATGAAAGCGCCATGGAGGGGTTGGTCAGATATTACGTCAACAAGTATGCATCGGGGGGTAAATAGGGATACAATATAATCAGGATGAATTAGTGTATTGTAATAAGCATTAAACACAAGAATTTGTAACAAATTGCAACAAATTATGTAACAAAATAGAGAAATAGAAGGCGTAAAACATTGCAATCAAGGAAAGACAACAAAGAACTGTACTTGCAATAAAATACTGCTGAAACGTCATATTGCAATCAAACACTACACTACCATCTTCTTTTCACGTCGTAATAAATCAATAAGTTATATGAGTTAGTGGGAACTGGACTCTAATGTTCCCGTGTTCTAGAAACGAGTGTCGAACTACAATACGTACCACACTCTAAGAGAGACGAGCTTAGTGCCACTTCCAGGGTCACGTTAGTATCCGTCGTAGTAATGCTCGTCATCCTCGTCGTCGTCGCGCTTGCGCCGCTGCTGGCGGTCGAAGTCGGCCTTCATCTTGACCTCCCACAGCTTTCGGGTCACGTCGCTGAGAGGCTTGAAGGGGACCATCTGATGCAGCATCTCCGGGGGAATGAGGTCCATGTCGCTGTGGGTCTGCTGTCGCAGGACAGACTTGACCCACAGCGAGTTTTCGGCCTTGGGAATCTGTCGCTGGTTGCGGAACTTGTGCACCTTGGTAGGAATCTCTCGCTTTCGGTCGTCGAGGCTGAACAGCAGAGGCTGGATGTGCGAGGCGATGGCCTTGTGGAGGAAGATATCGTTCATGGTTTCGCCCGTGTGTTCCTTGACGGTGAACGGGTGGGGCTGGATGCCAAGAATGTATGTGGGGGAGACCTCGGGGGTCGCCTGGGCGATGTTGGACGTAAAGTGTCCTCTGCTGAACAGGTAAGGGTCGTTCTCGTAAGGAGCAGCAGGTGTAGCTGTGGAGCGCTTGTGGGTCATGGGTGGGGCGGATGAAGCAGAAGCTGTGGTGGTGTTTGTAGCTGTGGCAGCTCCTGGTGAAGCTGCAACTGTGGCATGCTTGGTCTCACTCTTGACCTCCTTATCTTCCTCCTCGCCCTTTTTCACGGGCTGGGGGGCAACGTTGGAGGCGGGAGATGGCGACTTGGACGACTTGTGTCTTGTGATGAGTCGTTGAGGAGCCACACTGAGTCTGGTTGCGGTTCTAGGTCGGAACATGAACATGACGTGTGGAGGCTGGAAAAGCCGCAGTTCAAGTGGCGAGAAAGAGGTGTATCGGGTTTGTCACGTGACTAGTGATCAGTGTGCAGTGTTATAACACTCCAATAGCGCTTAGAAGGTGGTTCCGAGCGGCTTTTGTATCGTACTGTGTGTACCGTGTGTGTAGTGTGGAGTGCACTTTCGGTTGAGAGGATGAGGCGATTGTGGGTGACTCGAAGCTTAATGTAAGGAACGACTGGTATCGGGAGCAAGAATGTGAAGAGTGTTTGGGGGATGTAGGGTATTAGGAGCGGAGATGATCGACTGTGGAATCGCTCGGGATATTATCCAAAGTGGTGAAATTAGATAGCTCCCATATACCGCGTGCACCCCGCAAGATGCATTTTTGCACTCATGCCGAGTCGGCTTATCACCGGGTTCACGTGATGTGCAGTACATACTATCAAAGTTTGGAGACGTGGACCAGTTTTGACCCAAGAGAAATAGGCTTACGTACAGAGTTTTGGGGCAGTCGGCCGGAGCCTCACAGTTATCAACAGTGTGTAAATACACAGAAAACAAAATACACTCTCGCAGACTGAGTTGAAGAATAGAGTAATAACTAAGGGGGATAGTTTGTGGGGGAGAATAGGAGAATAGGGGACTAAAATGAGGCCAAAATATAGCCCCAAGGGCGATGTAAATAGGGGACACCGCCCAAAACCCACCCTCTATCAATATAGTAGCCGTTCTTTCGTTTTCTTCCCACACGTGACTCGCCACAGGGATTTTTCCGGGTAACTTTTCACACAAATCTAGCTTTTAACTAAGACGTGGAATTCAGAAAATTCACCACATCAACCAAATGGAAGACCAAATCGAACAGGCGGTAGATATCGCGATCCAGGGCGTCGGCGACCCGGCCGTGCGCCAGCAGGCCCTCGACTTCTGCAACCAGGTCAAGGCGTCGGACGAGGGCTGGCAAATGTGCCTGGCCATGTTTGCTGGCGACCGGAAGCGAAGCGATGCTGCGCGATACTTTAGTCTCCAGGTGATTGACGAGGCGCTGGGCCGGCTGGGCCGCGAGCAGCTCGTCTTTGTGCGAGATCACCTTTTTGCATACGTGAGAATGGGCAGCGGACTGAGCCAGGGCCAGGCCGACGTCAATGTGGGGCAGGCCGTCAGCTTTGCCGATGATCCAGTCCACATGAAGAACAAGCTGGGTGAAACCATGGCCTACCTGTTCATCATGACCTACCAGGACATCTGGGACACGTTTTTTTACGACTTTGAGCGGCTGCTGGAGACCCCTGAGAGCCAGTGGGGCAACTCGCGGGCGGTGGATCTGTACCTCCGTGTGCTGAACGACATCCACCGGGAGATTGGAGACACGCTGATTATCCGCGACCCGGCCATCCAGTCGCGCAACAACGATCTCAAGGACCTGATTCGAACCCGAGATATGGCTCGGCTGGCAGACTCGTGGAAGAAGATCCTCATGTACTACAAGGACAAGCAGCAGGACCCCCTGGCCACAGAGATTGTCAACAACGCTCTGCGCGTGATTGGAGGATGGGTGTCCTGGGCCGAGCTGGTGCTTATTGCCGAGCCCGAGGCTCTGGAAACGATTTTCAGCCTCCTGTCTTTCCCCAAGTCTCGAATCCACGCCTGCGACTGTCTCAGCGAGATTGTGGCCAAAAAGATGCACCCCGGCTCCAAGTTCCAGCTGATCCAGACGCTCAACCTCACCAGCATCATCCACACCCTGTCGCAGTCCGCAGACATTGAGTTCGACGAGCGGGTGGCTAAACTGGCCAACTCCATCGCCTCGGAACTCATTCACATCACCGAGACCGAATCGGGCGAATTCAGTGCAAACTGCGAGGCTGTGCTGCTGGAAATGTTCCCTCTGCTACTGCGATACCTCGGCAACGAGTACGACGATACCTCTTCCCAGGTGCTTCCCTCTGTGGGCTCCTACTTGCAGCTCGTGCGACGAGACTCCAAGCGAGAAAAGGCAAAGATCAACCCCAACAGACTCACAAAAAACACTGCCGACCAGTACGAAAACTTTCCCGCAGATAGAACCTTCATTTCGGACCAGCGCCATGCCGTGGTTCGGTCCATTCTCGAGGCTGTCATGAAAAAGTGCCGATACTTGGACGACCAGGACTGGGTTGAAGATGAGGACGACGAGTTTTGTGAACTGCGACAGCGGCTCAAAAATCTGCAGGACATGTGTGCTTCTATCGACAACCAGCTGTTCCTCGATGATGTCTGTCCTGTCATCTCCCAGGCTCTCGCCCTGCCTCCTACTGCTGACTGGCGAGACATTGAGCTGGGAATGTTTGAGCTGCAGACCCTGTCTGAAGCCATGCGATCCGGCTCGCTCTCGACCGTCAAAACCGGCCAGAACGACTCGCCTGCCACCCAGGCCTTCAACAACCTCTTTTTCCAGATGGTTGCTTCTGACGCTGTGGCCCAGTGCCCCCAGCCCGCCGTGCATCTGCTGTTCATGGAGATTGTCGTCAAGCATTCGTCGCTCTTCTCGCAGCAAAACACCAACCTTCTCAACCGCGTGCTGGAGTTCTTCGTCTCCCCCCTGGGCATCCAGAACGCCGAGTCCACCAAGGTCCAGATGCGATCCTGGATTCTGTTCCACAAGTTCTGCAAGTCCGTCAAGCCCCAGATTGGCCAGGTGGCCCAGCTGCTGGTGGACTCCATCCGACCTCTGCTAGTCATCCAGGCAGAGGACGAAAACGACTCCGACGACGAGAGTGCTGGCTCGGCCTTCAACGCCCAGCTCAACCTCTTCGAGCTGTCCGGCATCCTTGTCTCCATTCTCGACGAGGCTTCTGCCACCTCTGGCGTCGAACAGACCCTCCAGCCCATCTTCACCGCCGTGGAGAAGGCCATTGGAGTGTCCCCTCCCAACCCCGAGTCCATCACTCTGGTCCACCACAACCTGGTCGCTATCGGCACCTTTGCCCAGGGACTGGATGGCTCGTCCAACAAGCTGCCCGACGGCATTCTGCAGCTGTTCAAAAACTCTGCCGAGGTGGTGAACGTGGCTCTGGACCGAATTCCAGACACCAAGGTGCGAGAGGCTGCTCGAACCGTCTTCACCCGTCTGGTTCCCATTCTGGGCTCCTCCATTCTCGCCGAGATCTCCACTCTCATCCAGATTCTGCTGCAGCGATGTTCTCACGCCGAGCTGGCCGACTTCCTGGGCTTCCTGGGCCACCTGCTCCACTCTTTCCGAAACGACGAGGGCGTCTACAACATGCTCAAGTCGCTGCTGTCTCCTCTGTGCCAGCGAGTGTTTGCATCCCTCGAGGAGCTGTCTGCATCTGCGGAGGCCGGAAACACGGACGACAAGGTGCTCAAGGTCGAGATCCAGCGTGCATACCTCATGTTCATCATGCAAATCCTGCGAGACCGCATGGGAGGAGCTATTGTCCAAGATAAGCAGCTGGCCGACTCCATCATCAAGTCTGTCATCCACTACGCTTCTGACCCCACCGACATTTACACCTGCCGATCCGCTGCCTCTTGTCTCACCAAGATGATCCAGCTGTGGGGCAACGGCGAGCTGGAGGCTGCTTCTGCCGAGGAGACTGTGTTTGACCAGGGCCAGAAGATTGACGGCTTTGAGCAGATTGTCCTGGAGTTCTCTGGTCTGTGCTGGCAAGTGCCTGCTTCTTCTGGCTTCAACCTCCAGGACGCCCAGAGCAAGATTCTGGTCACCGAACTTGGAAACATCCAGAAGCACATTTATCTGAAGAAGGGCGACCAGTTCCTCAGCTACCTGGTCGATCAGTACTTCCCCCAGATCGGAGTGCCCGACAACGCTGCCAAGGACTACGTTGAGAAACTCAAGACTCTGGAGAACAAGGAGTTCAAAAAGTACTTTTCCGCTTTCGTTAACGAGCTGGTCAAGTAGATGTAATTATATAGCATAAAATCTTAGTAATGAGGAGTAAAGAGTAGTGAAAACAAGGGTGGGAGAGGAAAATAGCTGTCATTCACCACACAGTAAGCCGTAAGCGTTACACCAGAGCTATTTTTTGATGCTCTCTCTCTCTCTCATTTCCGCCTGTTTTGGCCGAAAATTTCGTTTTTTTCACCCTCTTATAGGATTACATAATCCCGGTTTCAACAATCCGATATAGTGTAGGGGCTATCACATCACGCTCTCAAGTTGAGAACCGTGGAGACCGGGGTTCGATTCCCCGTATCGGAGTGAGCAGAGTAGCAGTTCTGTTTCTTTTTTGCATCATTTTTGAAGACATTTGCCCACTCCTGGTTACTATCTACACATTGCTTAGTAAGCACGAGGACGTGTGAAATCATGCCAGAGCGATTATTAAATCAAAGAAATAAATTGCAACTCTGACAATGATACAAGAAGCTGATATTTTCTACCTCGCAATCAATCCATATTACATTACAACCACTTCCCACCCCTCTCGTATTACTAACCCCATATTTCATATTTGGTGATAGTTTAAGCTGAAGTTAAACAAGCCACCCAGCGACTGACTCCACATGCGATACCAGTACGCGACGACCTCAAAATGCAGCTCTTCTATGCCACTTTTGACGTCAAGCTGGGCCACTCGCTGCTCAAGGGCTTTGGGGAAGGGCTAGGAGGAGTGGAGTACAAGGCCATTCCATCGTCTTTCAAACAGGACGATGTAGTGTACCTTTCTCATAATGGACGGCCAGGGGTGGCTGCTGTGGTTGACAGAAACATTGGAAACAATGACGGAGAGCGTCAAAACACCGTGTTTGCGCTGGGAGTGCTGGCAGATGAGCCCTGGAATTACCTCAACATTCTGGACACTACTATGAAGGCTCTGGAAAAGGGGCAGGAGGAGAAAGTGCTCAACGGACTGTGGTCGTTGTTAACAAAGGGTCCCAAGCCTCGAGCGCCAGAGAGACATCCCATTTACGCTCTGGTACCGCTGTTAACAATGATAGGTCCCGAGTTCTTTGAGATACATCGGCAGACACTGCTCAGAAACAGACTGCTTATAGTGCTGGACCACGATACAGGAATCACTCTGGAACAGGCTACGTCACTGATATACATTTTGGGACTACTGGGAGCGTCTAGTGAGACGTTACCAGAGCTCAATTTGCAGTATAATGTGACAGTTCAGGATACAGAGAGGTTGGCGAAAATGAACAACTACCTGGCTATCACCAGTGACACTATCATGCTTCACAGAAAGAATGATCATGATGTGGCTGTCCACTTGTCCAATGACGGTGTTCAAATTACAGGCTACGGCTTCCCTTCTCAGAGAGATTCTCGAAGGTATCATGTTTTGACTCATTTTATTAAAGCGGTACGGGAAGAAGGACGAGGCCCTGCATTTCAACAGCTGTTATCTCAAGCACACCATAATCAGCCATGTCCCACATCGGCCAAAAAGCCGCTATGGAGACAGTTCTACGAGGTGCTCGCCAACAATATGCTGTGGCTCGCGTCAGCAGGAGAAATCTCCACCATCGAAGACGAACAGTACCTTGAAGGACTGGAATTTGACGATGAGGATGACGACTCTCTAACTTTGGAAGTTCTCCTGGTCGGCTACTTTCAACAAATAACCAACAGACTCAACTCGACAGTTCAGAGTTTAGTTACGCGCGATCTATATCGCGAAGACCACCATACTCTGACCCTGGCTCATGCAGACGTGCTCCAAACGGGACTCGAAATGTACAATTCGCATGACGAGAAGTTTCTGCACGATTATGTGGAACGGTGGTGGAACACTGACATCAACGTCAGTTACCTGGGCCTCTTCAAGTGCTGCTAACTGGATCACATGGCCATGAGCAGCTGCTTGACGCCCTCGGTTGTCGAGTGGTTGATGATGCGCCGGTTTTTCTCCGAACATGCCTTCCAGAAGGCGAACGCTGTGGACATTTCAGACACGCTGGAAAAGACACTTAGACGTAATAATGACTCCATATTTAATGAATGACGATAGGCTGTGGGGATGGTAGGGAGCAGTGAATGTTTGGTAAAGTCGAATATGAGACGTCAATGCCTGCCCCGTATCCACCCCTTCTTATATATAACCTTGTGATGTGTGTATTAGGCTCCTCATGGGTCCTTCCGACCTCACCCTGCTAGCCAAAAATACTCTAATACCAAAACGTTACATTCTGGCCTCAACGTGACCTCTGTATTCCGTGGGGCTGCTGTAGATGTGGAGCAGATCGCATTGTTTGATGTCTTGGTGCTCCACTCGCAATGTGTCACCCAGTTGATGCAAGCCCTGTGGTTGGCCACTTGTTCCGTAGTTGTCCCGCTAGCTCATCTCTATAGCTTTAAGAGGAGGTTTCTCAACAAACCAAACGTCAGCTAAACGCCATACTTCTTCCCCGCCCCACAGCCACTGCTGCTTTGAGCCTATAGAGGGGAAGCAAACCGGAGCGTGATCGGTGAAGGGTGGGTAGAAGAATGCTAGGATGGCAAGGGAAATATTTTTTCTCAGTAGCCATGGGACTGTCTAGACGCTGTACTTTCCCCCACCGTGTACACATATCAAAGACCCACACTTCCCCATATATCTATGCGGCTGTCAAATTCCTCGTACGTCTCACACGTCCCGTGGCTGACAAGGTTGCAGCCAATCTGGGGAGAAAGACAGTGACGGAACACAACGGGGACACGGTATTATTCCGGGCTGGGAAAATGTGGCCAGTTCAAAAGGGTGCTCGTACAATAATGGGCTGCTGCGCACGTATGTACGGTGGGCACTACGGATACCGTAGACATACGCCGTTACAGTGCTATCGTACTCGTATCCGTACTTGTAGTGACGTTTTACAGCAGGTCATGAGCTGTTCGTCGTCGCCAAGGGGCTAACGAGGTGTTGCGGGTCAACTTCTTGAACAGGAAGGGGCTGCAGCGAGATGTTCTCTTGCCCCACAGTCCAAGAAGAATATGAGCATTTTCTGATAAGCCCCCTCTTCCCCTCATGGAGCGGATTGGTGGAGGTTTGAGGATGATCCTATCTTAGCACTTGTAAGGGCACTGGTGGTGACATTGTTGGGCACTCGTAGGCTATAAATATCTCGAATAATTACCATGGCTCTACGCACGCCCCCCAAGTGGCACTGTAACCATCAAATCAAGCATCCAATGTCTCAGAGACACTGTGTTCTCCCTGCGTTTATCAGCTGATGTGATTTTAATATTGGCCATTCGACCTGAATGGCCACAATAGTTCTTGCTCACATAGTCTTTTGTGCTTGTCTTTTGTCTCTTTTGCAACAGGTTATTGGTTACTGTACCTATTGGTTTGGCCACCCCAAAACAGCTCAAACATCATGAGGCTCTATGCTCTTTCCTTCTTCAGCAGTGTGGTTCTAAGGTGTCCCTTTTGAGACATGGAAATCGCCGAATAAGAACTCTGGGCAAAAAAAGAAACGGGACAAGAACCAGAGACAAGACAGGGTGGGCGGCCACACCAGCGTCCTGCATACACGGGTGCTATTCAGATCCAGACGGACTGTTTTGATGATATACACATAGAGTTGATCTAACAAGATATGCGAGTCAAGGGCTAAGGATAGAACTTCGTGACCTCATATTATAGCAATACGATCATATCACGAGAGATAACACAGCCGAGCAAAGGGTACTCAGATAATATCCCTTCTCCACTGTCAAGAAGCAACCAAATAATATCACACCTCCACTTGTCCATGGCATCCCTGGACTCATCAACTCTATCGAAGTCTTCCTAACACGGGTGACGTTCCGGATGCATCCAAGACGCTTCTGGAGCCTCATTCAGACTTTGCGCCGATGATGTTGCACTTGGAAGGAGATTGAAACATGAGGCGCTGTTTCATGTGTTTGGAAGAATACGACCATTGACCAAACGGGGAGCCTTTTTGCCCAAAAGTCCGATATTTTTCCATACAGCCCCAGATTCAACAAAGACATGATTACGTACACATGCAGAAGTCGAACCTGCGATCAACCAGAATATTGTCCACAGTCGTTAGGGCTTGACTTCCGGGTAAATGGCTGGAAAAATGGTTTTAAGCTCATGGCGACGAAAAACTTGTTCTCTCACCCAGCACAGGAACAAGTGAGTATCAAAAACGTCCGGCCGGTTTAAATGATGATAAACCAATCTACCAACAATTGAGCGCCCTAAAAACCAGTCGTCGTTTTGACTTCTGTGGGTGCAATGCTGCGGTAATGTCATAGTTACACTGATCTTGCAAGAAAAGCGAGTTTTTGTTTGATAACATCTTTACTAACATCAGAATGAAAGCGTGGCTATTGATCCGGAGGTGATACAGGGCCTTTGTGCTCGTGTTTTCCCGTGTTGTTCTTTCTTCAGCACATCTATATTGCCCTGTTTCTTTATTCAGCGCATATTGCACTGTTATTTATCTATATATTCATCTAATCAAATCTTGAGTCTCTATTTTGTCCACCTTAGATATTTACAGGCACACGAACCAAGGGGTACCCAGGCAAGCGAGAAAATGGCCTTGTGTTCGACCCGTTAGCGCCTTGTCAGTCTTGTTAGGCTCTCTGGCTCGAACCACCAAATAATAATGCGATATTGGCACTCTCTTGTCCAAGCAACTCCTCAACTTTCATCCACCTTGATTTCCAGACCCTCTCCAATCTGCCCCACTTGGCCCTGGAAGCCGTGATTTGGGCCGTTGGAGATTGCAGCTTGTCTGTGGGCAAATGACGTACCGACAACTCGTAAAATGCCCTCCAAACGGCAGCGCACACCCTCTGTATTCAGCACAATGGCGACCGTGCCTCTGCTTTGCAGATGTAACCGTCCTCAGCGAACAAGCTCGTGTTTCCAGTGTTTTGGTGGTGTGGTTGTTGCACCCTTTGTTTTTGTCTTTTTTGCAGATTCACGAATCTTGGATTCGGTTCCTTTTTGCGTTTCAGGCCATTGGCGTGTGTTTAGGCTTTAGTTTTGCCTTTCGCGGGAGCGGATCTCGAAATGATAGTCGCTGTAGATTGCCCATGATGGCGGAGAAAGCGAGAAATAAAACAGTAATGTATAGATCTGAGGAATGGGAACAAATTGACGCCGCTTTTACGCCAATTCCCTCACTCCCACGGCTCTACAAGCACTTTCGAAGCAACTCGGCCTCACTCACCAGGAGGAACTGTCCGAAACAACTTTAATTAAACGTGGGTGTAACGCACTTATTGTATTAGCAAAATGACAAAATGCGAGGGCCAACTCTCTCCACAAGCCTAAATATATATACATATACAAGCGGTTCCCAGAGAAGGCTCTCTCCCGTAAATTGCAAACCCATCAATGTCACATCGTCATGACGACACCCGGCATGTGTCAAAACTGTCACTATCACAGACCCTCTCGCGATGGAAGAACAGATCCAGAGAGTCCTTGAACTTCGAGGAGCCTCCTATTACCCCCGACACATCTGACCGAGAACGGAATCTCGGACGCCGAAAGTCGAGCATTTCGTCCTTCACGTCTTTCATGTCCTCCAATTCGTCCAATTCGGAGCGAAGCCTCAAGAATATGGGACGAGCAAAGACTCTGAATGACGAGGTGGTTCGACCCAAGTCTCGCAGCAAGGAGCAGCCCCAGAAGATCCCAGACGGAATTACACGACGCACTTTCAGCGGCAATGCTTCCTACTCATCGTTGATCGATATTTCGGAAGTCAAGGAGGTTAAGAAGGACACACCCAAGAAGGGCACAACCCCTTTACCTGCCAAGAGCACATCTACAAAGACCTCTCAGAGAAGCCCATCTCCCCTTTCCAAGGGCTCTTCTCCTACTAAACCATCTTCTCTATCATCTACCCCTCCCAGAACCATACCCAACATTGCCTCCTCGCAGGCACTTCCTACTAACAAGGCAGAAATCACAGCAGCCAACCCGGCCAGCACCCCCTCCCCTCTTAGCAAACCCCCTCCATTCAAGCGACTGTCTCTCGCAGTCGTTTCCTCTTCCCCCAACTTCTCTCAAGCCAGAACCACCCGTCCCGCATCCATGTCTCTATCGCCCATTCTCCCGGAGAGATCGGCCAAGAGAGCCTCTGTCCTACAGGTCGCGCCCTTCTTCCAGCGACCCACCGCCATCAAGGAGCCCAGTGAAGAGGAGGAGTACTCGTACAGCTCTGCGTCGTCCGGATCTGATGACCTGTTCTCAGACACTGAGGACCCATACGTTGATCCCACCATCAATCTGGACGAGTACGACGAGGACGAAGCTGTGATCTTCACCAAGACTCCGGTTAAGCACAAGGTGGTCTGCATCACCTGTGGCCACAAGTTTGACACTATTGACGAGTGTTTTTCGCACCGAGAAATGCACCAGCTACAACAGCAGCAGCAGAACGGCTCTACACGACGGCCCCTCACCCAGGGTGCTACCAAGATGAAACGCCCTGCTTCCATTGCTGTTGACGTTCAGAAAGAGCGTGCTGCTCTAGTGCAAACAAAGGCTAAACGGTTCACTTCGTCACGCCATTCATGGAGCGTGCGAGAGGTGAGAGAGGTGGGTAGGGTTTAGATAGACAGACATTGGAGACAGACATTGACACTTACCTGCGTCCATGAGAACAAGAACACACCAGCGTCTCCTTCGACAAGAGCACTCACTAGCTTCTCAGCTGATTATTTATTGTAATAGTAATTTCATTTACCACTGATCACCCCCCACGTACAATTGTAGATCTGACAGCAACACCCTGACTCTCTCAAGCGCGTCACTTTCCCGCTCATTCCTCTTTGCAGATCCGTCGACAGGGTTTCAACCTTCCCCTGAAGATCACATACCGCTGCGCCTCCTTGAGGGATGCAGGGCCCTCTGGCCTTGTTTACACGCTGTTTCAACGCGGGGACTCAAACAATACCGCAGATTCGCTCTCTTCCCCCCCCCTTCTGCCAGACAGTTTCGTTCTGCTGTTTCATCCCTCGTTCAGGGGCACTTTTCTTGTCTAGGTCTAGTGGGAGTTTACCGTGAGAGCCTATTTTGGACCCCCGAAAACCCTATGTTTGCATAGCGTTGACATGGTAACCGTCAGACAAAGTTGTGCCCACCCAGTCTAGGTTTAATAGACAATAGCCTGTCGCTGAAGGCATTGTAGATCCCTGTACTGTGACAGTGATAAACGGGTGTGAATGTGACCACCAGATTCTGGAGATCTCGTAACACCGTCAGACATGTCTTGATGGATCCCCTTCTCGACCCCTGTCCGATGCCTAGCACACTAATGCAACGATTTAGGACCAGTACCTGCATGGGGAGCGCGGCGTTGTAACAGGGGTCGCGACGGGTAATGCTCATTTTCTTCAACAGACCAGGTACCTTGCAAAACGCTGCATCGGCCTTGTCGTTGCACAAGTGAGACATGGGGGCCAACGCGTTTCAGTGGGCAGGAACATACCGGATTCTGCGGTGCCGCGACACTACAGCTGGTGGGTTCATTAGCGTGACGTTGGTGGGGAACCAAGACACCAAAAGGGGTATTTTGGAAATGTAGACTAGAAAGGCGCTACTGGCAGTTTAGACAGATGACCCAAGGGTATTATTTGGCCGCCAAACGGGGGCACTAGCGGCAAGTCTTCTACGCATACCGGATTGTTTTCAAAAAGGGGCGATAGAGGCCCTATGCTATTACTCGTAACTATTATTTGAAGATACTCTTTTTCATGCAACGTCCAAAACAAAAAGTCTAGACTTAAACGGACAACTCCTGTCCCTTTCCGAGGCGCCAGTAGCACGCCAGGAATGCAATGGCAAAGGCGGCACCAGCCACCGAGATACCCACAAAAGGCCAAATCAGGTGGGGATCAACCAGCGCAGGCGTGATTCCGGTCTGAATTGCAGTGCTGAAGGCAGACATGAACAGAAGCAGAGCCAACACGATGGATCGTAGATGTGCGGGAGCCAGAGAGTAGGCCAGCTCGTAAGAGGTGGTGACTGCAAAGATCTCAGACAGAGCTGTGCAGAAGTAAGGGAAAACCTGCCACCAGATGGTGATAGGAGCGACTCCCTTGTCACAGTCGGTGGCATAGTATCCACAGGGAGAAGTCTCGTAGATTCGCCATTGCAGGATGGCTCCAATCATGGGCGAGAAGGCGGCGAGCATGAATCCCAGGAAAATTCGGAAGGATGCCCGGAAGTTGATTCTGTATCGTCTCAGAAGAGGGTACAGGATGTAGTTGACAATGGGCACGGCCACAATGATGGTAATGGGGTTGAAGTTGTTGAGCAGATCGTTGGGCACTCCGTTGGTGATCATCGAACTACCCTGAGAGTTGGACAGAGCTCCAATACCGTTGTCATTGATAAAGTAGATGGGGAAGAAGAGGAAGAACCGGGTAGCCTTGAGGGTGGCCCAGACATCAGCGACAAACTTCTCAGAGTAGGTAGAGGGCTTTCTCCAAATCCACTGCCAGATGACACCGACGAAACCAGCGATAATCGAGTCCTTGGAAGAAGGAGCCTTGTACACTCGGTTTCGGATGATGAACAGGAAGAAGGGCAGGAAGAAGTACAGGATGGTGGGGACCAGGAAAGCCAGCCAGTATCCAATACGTTTCTCAGCGTAGGCGGTTCCCAGACCGAGGAAACCTCCAACGTTAATGGACCAGTAGTAGACCAGAGTCATTCGCTGGAGGGTAGACTCCTTGTCGATGATGACTTCTTCTCCACTCTTGAGCTTCTTGACCCAGTTGTCGTCTTCTCGGTACTGTTCAAGCAGAAGAGGCAGCAAATTGGGCTTAAAAAGACCAGTTCCAAAGGCAAAGATGATCAGGCCAGCAATAAAGACACCCAAAGATGCCTTTTGGTGCTCAAGAACACCAGGAATACCGGAAATGACAATGATAACATGACCAACACCACAAACAATAGTACCAGCCCAGATTGTGGGGAAACGACCATACTTAGAATCAGCCAGGTAGGCACCAAGAAGGGGAGTGAGGTAGGAAAGGAACTGGAGAACCAGAGTCAGGGCAGTAGCGACCTGAAGACCCTGGTTAAGAGCACCAGCGGTTGCCTGGGAGTCTTTAGGAGTAGCACCCCATCCGTTACCTCCAGGAGGCAGAGGGAACTGCACAAAGTTGGAGATGACGTTGGTGAGACCGTAGTAGGAACCTCGCTCGGCAAACTCGACCAAAGACAGCATATACGTCATGGCAGAGATGGGAGCAGCAATCTTTCGAAGAGTAAGGCATTCCTCATCGGTAGCGATTCGGAGTCCGTCAGGGTTCCACTCATCAGTATAGGTGGACCATTTCTGAGAGTAGTGTTCAGCAGGCTCATCGAGGACTTCAGTGAACTCCACATCACCCTCTTTCTTATCGATAGAAGTGTTGTATTGCTGAGAAGACCCACTGCCTGAGTAGGTAGGCTTCACAGCATAGTCAGCCTGGGTAGTGAAGGCCTGGTAGCCAGGAGCTTGCTCCTCTTCATGATAGTAGAGGTTATCGTTTCTGGAGGGCTCCAGATGGTCCTCAATGTGGTCACCAAGGTGGGAAGTCATGGTAAAGGCGGTGAACTGTTACTTCAGCTCAGGGCAGATCAACTACCGTTATATATACCCCATACTCAGCTGCAAGTCTCTTTGGGCCTTATCGTATCATAAAATCTTGACAGCCACAGTGCCGTGCCATGGTACTTTTTACCAATGGAGAGTTTCGAGCAAAGCAAGAAGACGGTTAGAGCTCGAGGCTTGAGCTTGAGGTTGGTAGGGGAACAGGGACTTTCTCGGCTATAGTTTGCCTGTGACTTAAGGACACATGCATAGGACAGGCGACATTCCTCGAGTGTGGGGGATTTGTTTACGTGAGGCTGGGCTTCTTTTGCACTCACCTTATCCAGTTCTCATTCCGTGATCTTCCTGTATGGAGCTTCTCATCCACCCAACGCTCCAGTTTCGACGGATCCGCACGTTGCGAGTCCACCAAAGGAAACCAATATAAATACGAGCACTTGTGATACCTCTGCTTGAGATATATGAGCTGGTCTTTGTCTGTCCAGGAGCTTAGATAGAGTGGCTTGAAAATATCCCGAAGGAGGCGAGAAAGATAACTCTAGCTCTGATACGGTTCAGTCGCCATCAGGCATGGTTCATATCGTTATCAGTGAAGCCACTGCTATTTTGCAGAGATAGCGACGCTTAAGTTAGAGTACCATGTGAGCGAAATAGAAAATAACGCCGGAACAGCTGTTTTAGCGTTCAATTTCGGACCATTCGTTGTCTGCAAGTTTCACCGTTGCTGAATGCCAAGGGCCAAGAGCTGGTATCTCGCTCGGCTCGATGCAGCCAAGACTCTAAATGAACTGTGGCTCCCCACCTCGAAACCGACCTCAAACTTACCGAGTCAAAGAAAATTATACTACTCCAGACTCTGCTTTACACCTGGAATGTTGAGGTAATTGCCCAGAAGATAGGACCTGCAGAGGGTCGGAAGGAATGAGGTGTGAACGGATTTTCCAAGGACCTTTAGGTAGCCGAACTTCACAGATGAGACGCAAGATTGGCGAACATCACACAACAGTCTCTCTTTGAGACAACCAGATCAGGTATCTTCTCCCGCGGTCATTGGCTGCCAGATCATGCTCCTCCTGAAACCTACATGTCGGTAGCATCGGTAAGGTGGCATCGAAGTTCTATCAAGGGCACGCTACCAATAGCCGTCTTGAGGCAAGGCATTATTAGACAAGGTCTTCGTGCGCCACCACTCAAAGCAGATGCTAGTGAGACGTATATGGACCAGGGGAGTGCATGTTTCACCTGAAAAACCCCTCTATGCAATCTCTGATTACCAATATCCCCGTTCGTATCGAGACCAATTGAGTTCGACAGGTAACGGCTTCATGTGTAAACAAAGAGACCTGTGCGTTCCCCGAGTAATTCAGAGGGCAGCCATCGAAGCACGCTTACACTGCCTCAGTTGATTACAAGCAACTGTGGAGCTTTTCAGCAGTGTTTATATCGATGAAACTCAAGGGTTGGTGCTAAACTGGCACGTTAAAAATGTCTGGAACTCTACGGAGTCCGGTAGATAGCTGAGGATCGTGTGATTTATGAGTCGATCTATGACACGACTCGAATGGCCTGATGGAGCCAGAAAATCTCTTACTAATTCTCAGCATTTCATCCAAATGAGAACTAGTAGCTATTGCCCGGGTTGTAATTAGTTACATGCACCTGGCTACAACCCCTCACAGCAGGCATGCAAATGCTCAGCCTTGAACGAAGACTTTGATCGTATTCTCGGTTGTTATTCATATACAGTTTATACGGCTCCAAGTAGACAAGTTTGCCCTGGTACCCCATGTTGAGACGCTACGAATCACATGTCTTACGGAACACATTCCTCAATGATACCCCACAATGAGGGATTAACTACCTGATCCATGGCTAATACTCTCCCTGCGATCCTCCCCACTTGAAAAGACCCCAGGCCGTGCTTCCAGAGATCTTTGTGTACTCCTGGATACCCTTGTCGCCATCAGCAGCTCCAGCTGAGAAGTAAAAGGGGAAAAGATGTTCAGCAGTGGGGTGGGCAGCAGGTCGATGGGGGTTCTTCCAGAGCTCTGACAGGTTATCGAGGTACTGCTCGTCGGAAACAGGCACACTCTTCACATTGTCAACCACTTCCTTGACAGCATCCTCAAAGGGCTGAGAGTACTCGGGTGCTCCTCCATCTGCAAACTTACGTCGTTCTCTGAGATTGTGAACAGACATGCCAGATCCAATGATCCAGTATCCCTCGTCTCTCAAAGGAGCCAGAGCCTTACCAAGGTTGTAGAATCTTTCAGACAGCTCTCGAGGACTCAGATGGTCCACATCATCTCCAGCAGGTTCAGAGATGTTGATGATAGGGAATTTGAGAGCGCCCTTCTCCTCGCCAGCCTCCTCGAACATGACTCTAGAAGCCACCCACACTCCGTGATCCCACTTCTTATCGCTTCTCAACTGAGCATAGTAGCCAGGAGTCTTGTCGATGAGCTTGGCAATCTTCTCAGCAGAAGCATGGTTACCTTTGGCCCAGAACTTCTCCTCGTACATGTGAGCAGGGAAGTTGAAGAAGTCGTATTCGAGATTGGGGTAGTTGTCATTCTTGTCGGCCACAATTCCTACAGGAATACCCTTTCCTTCAACGGTAGGGAACTCATTGTTGCCTGTACCCTTGGGGTTCTCGTCTTGCTGATGCGCACTTTCCCAGTGGGCTGACATGAGGATGACGCCCTTGACGGAGTCTGGGTTCTCCTTGTGTTTCTGGATCAGTTCTTTGCCCAGATTTCGCAGATAATCAAACGCTCCCTTATCTCCTCCAGGGTGATTCTCGTACATGAAGGTGGGTCCTCCATGAGGAATGAAATAGACGGGTGTTCGGGGCATTATGAAAGCTGGTGATGTCGTTGACCTTGGAGAACATCGCGAGATAATGGATTAATATATAGTGTTTGTCATAGACGGCTTCAAGCCACAGTCTAGCTATGGCGAACATGCCACATGCACGGCGCGAGCTAACCCCACATTAAAGTAGATCGATTACAAATACGCGCCTTGTTGAAGGGTGAATGAGTTTCAAGCACCGGGAGGGAACCGTAGGAGCGCCGTATTCGCGTAACAACAGGACGATACGAACTTTGAGTAGAGTGCTAGGGTGGAGGAAGTCGCTATACTATCTCAATGCCACGGTATCGTTCAAGGCCGATGCGATTGATAAGCTGAAACATACAGCAACCCGGCATTGCTGTCAATTTTTATCAATCTGATAACCGCGTGCAGGAAGAAAGAGCATGCGTATCATTAATGGACGAAGAGACATGGGTGGCTCATACTGTACTCCGTAGTAAGTTCGTCCTTCGTTCATGAGGGACAAGCCGTTTAGACCAACAGGTTATTATGAACAAGTGAAGTCTCAATAGATGGTAATATGGGACAAATGTACCCAGTAGCCTCAGAAATGCGCATTGTCGCTTGGTCTTTGCTATACAGATGTGCTGTGGAAAAGTGTGCTGTTGTGGTGTTCGTCTTGTTTGTCAGGGTTGGTAAGCTCACTCACTTCCCAGTTGGAGGATGAGCATCAACCTTCATCGGCTCACATTGTAAGATGTAGTCATTGATGACTGAGTGGTGAGACTGGAGAAATTCACCAGGTTCTATAGGTGTTGTGATGAGTTCAAATGATCAAATGACCTTGCGATTGTCTATTGTGAACATTCGACATCATCACCCAGCCTACAGCCTCTGCCCTCTAAAATGCTAATTAAACAGTATGCAGCAATGAGTAGTTTCTTAAACTCCTGTCGAACAAGGGAAGGGGGGCGAAATATGGACCTTGAACAGGGAAAGCAATATGTTACTTCTGAAATCTTCGTATTTTTTCCAACATGTCAAATACAGTCACTTATGTGTTTCACCTTTGCCATTGCCTCTTGCCACCATTCCTCACCGCTTAGTAAGCTCATATATTGCTCGTGGCGATCATGCATCTGCAGAGCAGGAGAACAGCTACTGTGCAAGTACCACAAGTCATAAACTTGAAGTCCAGTTACACGCCAACTGAAAGTTCGCCATGGCAGACGACAAGGACAAGGACAGCTTTCTGCCCAAGTACAAGCAACCCTCATACGCGCTCCGTCTATGGGGAAAACTGACGCCTGCGGCAGACAACATCTATGCGATATCGCTATGTTGTGCCATTCAGGCCGGTGTGGGTGTTTTGATGATGCGATATCCTCGAAAGAGCTTCAAGGTCAGATACGGAAAGTGGCCCTATAGGGCAGCCCGAACCCTGGGAATCATGACTGGAGTGGCTGTTATTTCAGGCACTTTGGTTCCCGAATACTACCGAATGAAACACATTTCCATTGATCCGTGGGCCATGACTGCTCGAGCAGACCGAATCAAGGCTCTGAAGGAGGGCAAGAAGGTCTCTTGGTGGTGGGGAGCTCATGATCACAAGCCCCTGGATTTTCATACATATGCTGCCCAGCTGGAGGCCAATACTGAGAAATACAAGAAGCTGGAAGTTAAGGAATCTCTGGCTGAGGCTGCTGAGAGTGGATTCCGAGCCGTTGTTCCCATGTCCACTTCGAACATCTGGATCCGTCATATGCTAGCTAAATACCTGCCCAAGTCTTTCACTGGTGAGAAGCCCTTCCCTCATGATGACAAGGTTGTCAAGGCCATGTTTGAGGATGGCCTGAAACAGTCTCATGAGGAGCTGGTTGCTCAGAACAGAAAGTTCCGAGACGGCGTCCAGGAGCAGGCAGAAAACCCTGGGTTCCTGGCACACCGAAAGTGGCTGTTTGGATCTACTCCCAGTGTCATGGATGCCGCTATGGAGATGATCATTGAGGAGCTTCAGGGCGAAGTTGCCGATATTGAACAGGAGGCCGGCAAAGAGGAGTTTCTTCGGGATCTCTACGATACCATTGCCAAGGAGTGGGATGGGTCTATCATGTGGGCCTACATTGCCCATGAGACTGACTCGACCATTCGTCTGATTCCTACCACCACCAACTCGTTTGATGATGCTCAGCTGGTCGAGGAGGTCGAAGATGAGGAGTAAAGGGGATGGAGGGTATGAATGTGAATACCAACTGTACATAATAGATTCAGTATAGACAATCTACAAGTAGGAGCGTAGGAAGGTACAAGTAGACTACTAAGCAGAACCAGAGACTGCTGCAGCTGCAGTACTTGTAGTAAAAGTGAATATCAAGTAAAGAAAGCCGTAGGAATCAAGCCATGGTAGTAACATAACCATGACAACCATCCCCATTGGCCATACTATATCTTTTCAGTATTTCTTCTTGTCGTGTTTCTCAACCACCTCCATTTAGACCTTGCCCTAAACCTAATCGTAAATTATTTCTCTGGATATGCATCAATTTTCAGACAGCCTTTGCCTGACATTCCCATCACACTACACATTCAAGATGGAAATCGACAGTCTTGTGCGACTGGCCCAGCAGACCGCCAAGGCCGCCCGAGGCCTGGCGTCGCACGACATCAAGTTCTACAGCTCCATCGACGACAAGGTCGCCGACAGCGTCAAGGACAATGCATCACAGCTCATTGGAGTGGTCAACCAGTTGGCCCAGAAAATCGCCCCCAACGAGGTGGGTGCTTTTCCTCCAGAGCTCGACACTGTGAACCGGCACTGGAAGGAGTTTTCGTCGGTCGTGGACGACTTGTACGAGAAAACAGACATCCAGCTGTCCAAGTTGAACAAGAAGGGAGGAGACAAGGTTGAGATTGCCGAGTCCAAGAAGGCCGGTCCTCAGACGCTTGGAGAAAAGGTCAGAGTAGGAAACGCCCTTCAGTCGTCTTCCGAGATCAGGGGCCCGCAATGGAAACCCCAGGAAATGTGGGAGGTGGACAATTCGAGAGACACGCCTTTCAAGCCCAAGCTGACTTCGAAACCTAACGCTTTGGAGCCTCTGGAAGACGCCTTTGTCATGGTGACCGAAGATGATCGACGAGATCACTACCCACAGCCTTACGAGAAGGAAATCATGGAACAGCCCTACCCCGATGAGGTCTACGAAGAGACAGAGGAGATTCCTTCTCGACCATGGGAGGCTGAAGGAGAGGACGAATACATCTACGTGGACACGGAGGAGAAACTCAGAGACATGGTGGACCATCTCAAGACCCAGGAGGAGATTGCCATTGATGTCGAGCACCACTCTATGCGAACATACTACGGAATAACCTGTCTGGTGCAGGTTTCGTCTCGAGAACACGACTTCATCATCGATACCATTGCTCTCCGAAACCTGGAGATCTTCAACGAGGTTCTGACAGACCCCAAGATTGTCAAGGTTTTGCATGGCGCCACCATGGACATCCAGTGGCTGCAACGAGACTTTGGTCTCTACATTGTGTCTCTTTTCGACACCTTCCATGCCGCACAGGCCCTTGGGCTTAAGGGACACAGCTTGGCCTTCCTTCTCCAGCATTATGCCAACTTTGTCACCTCCAAAAAGTACCAGCTCAGTGACTGGCGAGTGCGACCCATGTCGCCGGAACAACTGCTTTACGCTCGAGCAGATACCCATTTCCTGCTCAACATTTACGACCAGCTCAAGAACGCTCTTGTGCTGAAGGACAAGGTGGAGGGAGTGCTGGAAAAGAGCAGACAGACTGCTGCTCAGAGATACGAGTACACCGGCTACGACCCAAGATACTACCTCAAGACGTACGACTACGAGGGAGGCATCAACCGTCTCATTTCGCAGTTCCACATCTCAGGCCCCAGTGTGTCTGTCGCAAAGGCGCTCTTCCTGTGGAGAGACAACATGGCTCGAAAGGAGGACGAGTCTACTGGCTACGTGATGCCCAACTACCTGCTGGTTTCCTTGGCTAACCGAATGCCTCAAACGCCCGAGGCTGTGTTCAGTGTGTCCAAGTCTCTGCCTCTTCTTGTTCGAAAGAACGTGGAGGAGATCATTGACGTCATCAAGGACTCAAAGGACGAGCATGTGGAGGTCGAGGAGATTGAGGAGGAGCCTGTTCTTGCTGCCGAGTCTATTGAGGGAGCCGAGTTCTCAGAGATTGCTGAGGTCATCTTCCTGGCAGCTCAGGATGCGCAGTCAGACATCACAGGCAAGTTTGACTCGTCCAAGTCCTCCATTGTGCATGTCAAGGATACCGCTCTTGGCCCTCTTGGCGTTTCAAAGATTGATAAGCATATGATGGTTCTGGCTGTCCCTGTTGCACCTCGATCTGGGGATGCTGCTGAGTCTGACAGTGAGGACGACGAGGAGGACAAGCAGGAGGTCAAGGTTGAGCAGGGTGCTGCTGACGACGACGAGGAAGATTACTCTGAGGATGAGCATGACCATGCCAACGATATCATCATTGCCAAGTCCAACAAGAAGTACACCGGAGAGAAGAAGGATGGCAAGAATACAGACGCCAAGAAGGACAAGTCTGACGACTTCACTCCCTTTGACTACTCAGCTGGTGCTAACATTCTCAAGTCCGACGAGCAGAAGGCTGCTGAGAAAAAGGCTGCCCAGACTGCCCGAAAGCAAAAGGCCAAGGAGAAGAAACAGTTCAACCCCTACGAGATCAAGGAGGACGCCAAGGGTGCTTCCAAGCGACGAGGCCCCAAGGACGGAGGTGCTCGGTCCGTTCAGTACAAGAAGCGGCGTACATAGGTGCAAGCAATACTCACAAGTATGAAAATATATAGATTGTAATATACGGTGGATTTGAAAAAAAGAAGACAGATAAAACAAATTAAACAAATAATATAAAGCAATAGATAATTACAGAACTCATGATAAGTCTTTAGATAGCACGAACAAAGTCTTTTCGAACATTCACTTGATGGGAACCTCTTCTCACATATGATAGCAACCATGATTGACTTTGCTCGGTCTCATTGTTCATCTCTAATTCCAACGGCTCGCAACTTTACGGGCTATTGGTTTTTCCGTCTGTCTTAGATCAATTGAGTATGGTGATTATACTTTCACAGACTGGCCACATCTACTCCAGATATCGCCCCTTCACCTTCTGTTGAGTTGTCGAGGCCATGGCTGCATCCAATCAAAAGGTCTATTACTAACCGTGCTGCACCTTAACTCACTTTCACTTGGTCGCTTTGCCACTGTGGCAAAGTAGCTCGACATAGGAGAATTAAGTCTTGGATAACAAGCGAAAAGATGTTAAAAATACACAAAGAATCGGAGGGAAGACGATAGATGGAAATTGCTCGAGTGACCTTGGCATTTATGAGACACATTGCTCGTTTTCGGACGCCATCGCCACCAGCAGATAATGCAGGTCCTGCATATACAAAAGCCTATCCTTCTCGTCTAAGGCGGAACGTTGCTTCCCTAACCCCAGTCTCAACTACACTCCCCATGTGACAAGTCACTCAACACTATTCTCACTCTCTCTTTCTAACTGAAAAACACCCCATTCACACACAATGACCCGATTCTGCGAAACCGTCAAGACCCTGATCAAGGAGCCCTCCTTCTACCAGTTCACCGGCACCGTGGCCGGCTACTCTCTGTTTGCTGCTGCCTTCCCCGTGGTGGCTGCCATTCACACTGCTCGAGGAGTTGCTCTCCTGAAAAACAAGACTCTGGAGTCTTGCGAGTGCGAGAACAAGCTGGCCAAGAAGCTTGACATCTCCAACATCACCCTCAATGAGTGGTACTCTCCCATCACCCTGCTGTTCCCCCTGTTCAAGCGAGTGGTCGAGCCCCTCGGACCCCTGGCCGTCATGTGGGCCCGATACACCGGTCTGGTTGGAGAGATGACCGATAAGGAGGTCAACTGCGTCTTCAACTGCTGGGCCAAGATCTCTCTCGGATACATCTACGTCACTGGCGCCATCTGCTTTACCGGTCTGTCTGTGTGGTCTTACCGACGACAGACTCAGCGACACGTTAAGAAGCAGAGCATTGTTGGCGTTCCCGAGGTCACCCTTGCCCTCTTTACTGGTCTGCTCTTTGTCTAATCGATAAATAGGCATTAATTGATACATACATATATAGTCAGTGCGACTGTGATTGCTGCAAGAGTCTGTGGACTGTCTGTAGACTGATCCTGTGTTAACGCGAGGACTGTCCCCAATACATTGTGGAAACGCGTCCAATAATAAGTAGGAGCCCGTAAGATTGGCTGCGGCCACCATACAGGCCCAATTGATCCCACAGTAGTAATTTCAGGAGTCCTGGTCGGACCATAATAACCACCGTGTTGAGTGTTCTGAGAGTGGCCTCATGGGGTGACGTCATTAGGCTTTCCCCTACTCTGGCCCTCCCAATTTCCGCCAATAGGCTTTTGTGCACGAGCGGCGGTCTTAAGCACACGGCCCAGAAGCTCAGAGAGGTGAGACCAAAAACTTAGTCAGACGGCAAAAAAGCCCTCACTGCGCAGATGGTCAGTGGTCAGTGGTCTGTTGTAGTGCAAGTAGTTAGCTGGCTTAGTAAGCCAACTTGGCCACCCTTTTAGTTCCGTCCGAACCACTAATCACTGTGGTTGTGCTCGCTCACGTCGCTGTCACTCCCTCCGGCGAGATCCTCCCCCTCGTCGTCTGTAGTTCCGACCACTCCCCATTTCACATGGGTCACCTGCTCCAGTCTGTCGAGAATGACGTTCATGGGCGAAAAAAGTCCAAACTGTTTGACTTCTCCATCATGAGAATGAAGCATTCCCATCACACTCAGCGAGGGGTTCTCAGACTCGACCTTGTGGAGCAGCCAGGCTCCACTGTCTCCTCCAAGGGCAAACATGGGTGTGGAGTCTGTAGTAACCACGAATTCACTGCTCTGAATTCGGCCCTCTGCCCAGTAGACAATCTTGGGACCGTTGTAGATGCCCCGGGTGTACCTCGAAGTGGAGCCGTACTTGAACACGTTCATACCAGGGACCAGTTTTTGAGCGACTGATCGAACCTCCAGGTTGCCAAAGACAAGAGCAGGATCATACTCAGTGAAAACAACATCGTCTCCAAGAGTGTTTCGACAAGTAAGGCCAGTGTCACATTTAATAATGGCGACATCGGAAATAGCGCCGTTGACAACAGCTCGTTCACCCCAAACGACAGATCCAAGAGTGTTGGGACCCTTGGTTTCGTCAATAGCGTCCTGGAACTGGGTGTATGCAGCGGAGTTTGGTGCGTACTTGACTTGCTCCTTCTTGAGAGCAGCTCTGTACATGTTGATAAGAACAGGGGAAGGAGCTGAAACAGGAGGGTTCTGGCCAGTCTTTTCGGAAAGACACACATGGCCGCAGGTCATGGCGAATGTAGAACGAGCGTACGCAGCCAGAGCAGGGTCATTAGCACTGATCTTGGGGTAGATGAATCCTCCGAGAGTACCAGATGCCGTGCCGTCATTAGATGCAATGGAAAGAGACATGGGGGGCGAGTGGGGGTCCGTAGGAATTCTATACGGGGGTTTGAAGTTTGCGCAGGCGGCAATCTGGTTCTTGTGACAATACAGATGGACACTTGGTGGCGAAGACGTGCTCAACTGAGACACCATATCGTAGTGCGACTGCTCGGGCTGGGGGAAACCGAAAGAGAGTGTGAGGACGGAAAACTTGGGCGTCAGACCTCGAAGAACAGGAGCAATAAAGGCTCCATCCTGGTCAGAAACCTCGCTCTGAGCGGTGGAAATCTGGTCTATAATTCGCAGAACCTGGGGCAAAGCTTCGAGTTCCGAGGCCATTTCGCCGATGGCAAAGTTTCGGGGCTCGCTGACAGTTCCAGATAGTCGTGGCAAGACTCCAATACGTCTTCCGAGCTCGTGCAGGGTTCGTAGCAGCAGTTTTCTCGACTGGATATCTTCAGGGCCAAGCAAGTTATCACTCAGATGAAGCACCACCTTGATAGTGGGAGCCAGCTGCTGGACCGTCACTTCGGTGGCCATTTCGGTAAAGTTGATGAAGTCTCTCATGAGTCTCTGCAAAGCAGTGGATGCCATAACTGGAGAGAAGACTCCGTTGAAAATATGCTGCAAAAGAGCCGTGGACTCTGCGTTCAGCTGGGCAAGACTCTCGTGAACGTCTCGCATATGAACCTCATTCACAGCAAAGGGGAAAACTGGTGAAGAGGCTCCTCCACTTGAGGGAGCTCCAGAAAACAAGTTTGTAGGGCTTCCAGCGCCCAGGTAGGCGTTAGGAGACGACAAACTTGGCTGGCTGGCGGAAATGCCATGGTTTCTGTCACTCGTTCCAAACTGTCCACGTTTCACCTGCTGAGGCACGTCCACTCCAACGGTGTCAGCTACATCGTTGATGGTTTCCAGCACGTTGACTCGTCCGGCTGCGGCTCCTTCCTTGTGGTAACTTCGTGCACTCCCCGTGGAGCCTGCCGAGGCGGAAGTGGACGCTGTCCCCGAGGTGTTTCTGGTATTTCGCGAGAAAATCGAAGACATATAGCTGCTTCCTGCGGTTCCGGCGGTACTGACACTCTGGGCGTCTTCAGGCCGAGGTCTAGGGGCGCCCTCCTCGGGCTCCTTGTCTTTCTTCTTGCCGAATATCTTTCTGTAGGACATGTCGCGAGCGGGTATAGGTATCTGGGGAGCTCTTGACGTCGAAAAGTCGACTCTGGTTTTTTAATAGTTGGGCCTAAAGAGCCCTGATGTCTAGCGACTGCATGAATTTACGCACGGCACTAACTAGAGTTTAGCAATGGCAGAGCCTTTGATGTAACCGTGGGATGGGAAATACGATTTTCCAAGGGTGGCGAAGTAATCAGATGCGATGAGCGTAGTCCGTTTTACTTGGCGCCTAGATGTCTTTATATATAGTCCTTTACCCTCCCACGTCCCGTTTCCACCTTCGGCGCTACAGTCCCTTCTCATGTGTCCCATCCTAAACACCTCTCTACTGCAGGCTGGGAAAAATGGAGACCAAACGGCTTTGCAGGGCCGGGAGCTTATCGATGAGACAAGTGATTCGAGAAGAATGGATAGACAGACCTGAGCCTTATGGCGAGAGACGGCGGTTAGAAACCTGCTGTGTTTGCTCAAGAGCGGTTTATTCATTTTTCTGCTGTTCCTCACTAATGCAGAAAGTCGGCATGGCAGGACTTATCGCTGACGTTTGACAGATTGAACAATCGAGTAACTGTAGCTATAGATACAAGACTGCGAAGTCAACACTCTGGAAGTCAAACCGATACCACGTTGCATTGGATTATGAATCATATTTGCTTCGGTTATTGGCAAGAAGTGTCAGAACTACGACCGCTGTATCTCAGTCTACTGCAAGAGTATGTCCAGCTAGCACCACCCCGCTAAACTACTGTTAGAGACTACTGTAGTACCTGGGCTATCCTACTGGGGAAGCGGGTCTGGGTTTGGACTACTCGCTACGATACCAAAGGTTTGCAATAAATATTCAGTTCATGCTTCTATCCCCAATCGGCACATGCTTCCATTTCCAAGGAGTGCCTCGTGTTCGAACGCCGATGGAAGGAGAGTTTGGAAGAAGAAGGGCCGTACGAGCCGAGTCTTGTATGTGTGCTCGGCTCCGAAGGATTTATCCGTCTGTACAGCTGAAATGCCATGAGCCCGACGGAAGGATCGCTATCAATCAGGTCTTATCTCAGCTCCATGTATAAGCAGCACATCCGCACTTGCATTCAACTGAGACAGAGACGCGACTTGGATTGGACTCCGACAGACGGCTCTACAAGTATGATGGCTCCGTGACCACTGGGAAGCTCTGGGAAGGCTCCGAACACACAATCTACCTTCAAGCTTAGTGCCTTCCTCCTGGCATCTTCTGACCTTGACAGAACTTGGGAGGCTCTCCAGTCGGTTCGGGATGCACCACTTGGCCCACGTAAAAGTACTTCTTGTTCTTCTCAAAGAACTTTTGCCAGCCTCGAATATCCTTGGCCACAACCTCAGGATCCAGGCCTCTCACGTCCCAGGTCAGATCAGTCTGGAAACAGCCAGTAGAAAAGGCTCGAGCAGCATCTCGTCCCGCGAAAAAGTGGTAGGGACCTCCAGGTCCATAGGTCAAGGGGTTGGCGGAAACGTCGTACACCTTGCCTCCCACACCAACGTAAATGGGTTCTCCAGGTCGAGTTCCATCAAACACACTCAGCTGATCATCAGTGAGATTCAGGTAGGGCTCGCCCAGAATGCTGTGTTTGAAGGAATGTCGAAGATACGCAGGGTTGACCAGCTGAGTCTCGTAACCCCAGCACCATGTTCCAGTGATGTAGTAGCTCAGAGTGACCCCAAGAAAGAGCAGGAAGAACAGTGATCTGATGATGTCAAATAGGGAGGAACTGGTGTCTGAAGAGGAACTGGAGGGCTTTTTCGAGGTTTGAGTGTACGAGACGTTCGTCTCCACCCGGGTAATCACCTCCTCATCATCCAATTCCTCAATTCGGTCGCTTTTCACAGGCACTCGTCTTCGACTCATGTTGTTGATATTACGTGACTGTGAACTGTAAACACGTCGGGTATGTTTACGTGAGTTGAAAGCTGCAGATGTGCATCTCATCCAACCATTTCTGTCAGGACATTCCTCTTCAACTATACTGTGCATGAGAAAGGAGTTATAGGGCCGTTCCGAAGGGTTATCCGGTATCCTCCGGCTGTTACCCAGATATACACTACCTGCTGGCTTATTCAGCAGTCACATGACCGCCCAGGGAAGGCCTTAAACTGTGGCTTGAGTTTGCTCATCATAGTTGCACCTCCGTAGATGCTCCGCCTCTGTGAATACTGAACCTCGGGAAGTATTACAGTAGACGGGAGGCCGGGTCTCCTATTTTCTTGCACTTGCGCGGTTAAGGAGGCCCGTGAAATTAAACCCAGGGGAAATGAAACGTTTTCCTATTTTTAGTCAAATGCATATGGGAGAAACTTGAGCGTAGGCTTGGCTTGGGGGTGTAGTTAACTCTCTCATTACTAAGCTTGGTGGCTGAACAGTTGCAAGGTGGGATTGAAGAGAGGGCTCTGAACCTGAATGACATAATTTCGTGCATATTATCAACCCTGTCACGAGGCTCGGTGCTAATTAATGTGCTAATACCTGTAAGACAGTAATTAATTCCACGGGGAGGAGTTTTCGGTCCTAGGGCGGTTCTTCAAGGAGCTATTCTCTCACTGTAAAAATAGGACTGCAGAATGTGTCTTTTTTCTTGAGGTTGTTTCGGATTTCACAGGAGTTTGTAAAATTGCGGGGTGTGGATACAAATTAAATTCTTCGATGAGGCAAAACCACTGCGATGTGGCAGGTGTCAATCAGACGTCCAAGCCTTGTGTGAGGCAGACCAGCCCGAGATTAATTCATGATGAGGCAGAGTGATGGTCGATATTGCCAATCGATCTACAGTGCGGACTTTTGTTGGGTGGTTATGTGTGGTACAGCTGACAGTGTCCCCTTTAACGCGTACGCAGCTACTTTTTGCTACTTTTTTTATCGCCTGACTATAGACCTCTATAATAATACGACTTGGATAGACAGGGCTTGTGAACTACGGATTCCTTTATGGCCCTTGCTCGTAAGTACACTCTTCCGCGTATGTCTCAGTTGCTAATTCAGTCTCTTGCCTGTGACAAGACGGTAAAAGGAAAAAGCAACGAGTTCCTTCAGGCCCATTGTGCCGTGGAGTCCAGCTCTAATGCTTAACCAGCCGCATTTCAAAAAGCCAAACCTGAGAGCTGAGATGCAGATCATGACAATCTCTCGACAGATCTGGCTGTTATTATTCAGAGGGAGATAATTTTTGAGGCGACGCGAATTAATCAAAAATCAGATGACATGTCGGGGTTCTAAAGACCGCTCTAAAAACCAATATTACCAGTCGCCAATGGAGCTAACCGAGTGCATCTCCACACAAGCTCTAGCGCCAGTGTTAGATAAGGTCCCACCCAAAGCTTCCAAGGTTCGTGGCTGGTCAATCCACCTGGTTGAATGCACGCGCAAATTACTGATGCGACAGCCCAGATTTTTACACAGAGTGTCCTCAGATGCTTGCTGCGAGCAAAGGCGCCCTGGATAATCGTCAAGTATACATTCGTTGCATCTGACCTATTACAAGTACCAGAAGATGTCATTTTGAAAACCTACAACCTGCCCCAGAGTAAGAAAAAGGCCACACCAAGAAACAAGCGTATACAAGCTCAACCACACAATAAAGACCCACCCATCCCTATCAGAGCAGCCCGAGGCCTCCCAGTAACAAGGGGTCGGCCAGGAAGAGCGTTAATTAAACCGCCCAAAGCAGCTCTCCGAGCTCCCCTGCAAGACTGCTTTTCCCACGCACCTCTTATTCAGTCCCCCTAGGGCTGTTGCTACTCGCGCTCTCAGTCGGGAGGTCCAGCCACCCCAACTCTAACCGATAATTTCCTTGCATGGGTCATGTAGCCTAACACAAAGCCAGGGGTTTCCCCAAACCCAATCCTCTATAGCTACACTAATGACTTGTTCGAATGAGGACGGAAGCCAGCCCTGTGGTTTCTTTTGCATCCTCCTATGCTGGACTCCCCGATCCATTCGTGCAACGCTTATCGACTTTACAATTTGCACTGCATCCTCTTATACTAACGATACCCCCTGAAGACACCTCTCTTGTTCTCTTTCAAGTGTACCAACTGAGGATAGAACTCGCTGGCGAGTTGGAGGAGTTTTTGCGACTAACGACACAGCAGCAGCATCGCCACATACGACGACAAGATAATTCCCCAATCATAGCATCTTAATCTCCGCCTTTCGACCCTAATTTCAGCTAACCACCCCCATTCTCCGCCATGCAACCCTCTACACCCAAACGGTCCAAGGGCGACTGGTCTGCCACGCAGCAACGGAGATCCTACTCGACTCCGTCTGCTCTCATCTTTGGCAGCCCTGAAGACACCCCTGCTTCGTCTTCCTCCTTTGCATCGTCCAGTTCGGCCGCAACCACTCCCAACACAAGTCCCCAGAGACCCAACAGACTCCCCCAAAGTCCGTCTTCCCCCACCCCGAGCCGTCGGGGACTTCGAGGGAAGCTCGCCAGCCTCACTCTTGGTGCCGCTGAGCGAGTGCGGTCCATTTCAGGCCGAATTGATGACCGAGAACCACCGGTCTACGCTCCTCCAGCCCAGCCTCTGGCTAACCCTCAGGAAAGCCTCATGGGTTGGATGGTCGAGCGAAACGGAGGCCCCCGAGCGCAACAGCCTCCTCCTCCTCCTAGACTCGATACCAGCAACTACGGTGTTGCTGCTATCTCTAACAATGGACTGTTGACCCCCGAGCAGACTCCCGATAGCTCGCCCATTCAGCCCATTCACCGACCCAAGGGACGGCAGAGCTACTACCAGACTCAGCCCTTCAAGTACACCTCTTCTCTCCGAGAGGATCCCTTTATCGATCGGAACCGTAACCGGATCAAGGAGGTCCAGGAACTCGACTTTGAGGAGTTCAACAACAGCGACGACGACTTTTGCCTGTCTGAAACTGACGTTCTCTCCGAGTTTTCCTCTTCCGCCGAATCCACCTCCTCTCAATGCCACAAGGCTCTGCGCATCCCTGAGATTCTGTACAACATTCTGAGCCATGTTGAAGCAGACGTCCAGGTGCCCCACGAGCCTCCACCACAGCGACGACGCCCTTTGTCTCTCAGACATGCATTTCTAATTTACGGAGACAGAGAAAAGGCGCACCAGGCGTGGGAACGTGCATTGAAGGAAGAACAGACCCCCACCCAGCAGATGTTCAAGGGAGACGGTGCTCTGCACGGGTGTCTGTTGGTGAACAAGTTTTGGTTCGAGGTCTCTCGAAAGCTGCTTTACTACAAGCTGCACTTTTGCGACTCTCAAAAGTGGCGGCAGTTTGTCCACATGAGCAGTGATACGACGGAATCGAGCGAAGACCTGATCACATGGTCTCGGTCTGGCCACCACCGGTCTCTGTCCCGGTCCACTGGCCAGCCCAACTTGCACCAGCTTGCCAACGGCGAGGCTGGCAAGAATGACTACTTTGATACTCCTACCAAGCTGTTTGTTTTGCATAAGATCTCTAATGCCCAGCAGAGCGAAATCGATCTGCTTCAACACAAGATTGGCGGGGCTCTGGAATGGCTCGAGTTCTACACCTGCGCTGCTATTGTTCCTCCTGTCGGTCTTTTGGCTGGCGGTTGTCTTCAGAAGATTGTGCTTCCTGGCTGTACCAAGGTTGACGACAACTTTCTGAAGATGGTAGCTGAGAACTGTCCCCGACTACAGATTGCTGATCTGCGGGCTTGTGAAAAGGTCTCTAACGAAGGTCTCGTTGCTCTCGCCGGCAGCTGTCCTCAGTTGAAGCTTCTCAACGTTGGCCGAACTCAGATGGGCCATCTCATCTCGTACCGAGGCATTTCTGCCATTGCTCGAAAGACTCAGGTCAACACTTTGGGTGCGGCAGGATGCTTTGTGTGCGACAAATCCATGTGGGAGCTCGCATGGTACCGTGGTCACTCTCTCGACCGTCTTTCTCTCAACGGTTGTACCCTTCTTACCAACGACTCTATCCCCCGCATCCTCCCCTACACATCCAACCTCGCCGTTCTCGAGCTGCGAGGATGTACTCAGATCACAGACTTCAAGTCCATCATCAAGTTCAAGCGATACCAGGAGCGTCATAAGCGTGAGCCTCTTATTGAGGGATGTGAGATCTTTGAGTCTCGAATGCGAGAAGCTGAGTTCCAGCTTGAGATGGACATCAGTCGAGAAATACTTCGAGACTGTGTCCAGTGGATCTACGCTCCTGACCATGATCAGGAAAGCGTCCGGGTCAAGCGCAAGAAGGTTGTGCCCAACTTTGCCTCTACCAGCCGGCTGTCTTTCATCCCCCATGGTAGTGACGCTGCACGAAAGCTCGCCGCAGCTTCTTCCACTCGTGCAGAGTCGTCCTCTTCCTCTAGACATCATTCGTCTAGACATTCGCATTAGTACTAGCATAATAAATGGTATTATTACTGTGGACACATTGAGTTTTGTTGTAGTGTATCTTTTTAGTGGGTATATCAAGTATACCAGCCCTCCTTTAGTTGACTAAATTAGCTCCAAGAAAGCTCATTACTCAGATCTCAGATCTAAACCCAATAACCATGTCTCACTATCAGCCCCTATCTCACATGTGCCCAAACCCTATACGACCATACATATTGGTGTGGCACTTACGTAGACTACTGTTCTTCCTCTTCATGAGTGTTGAGAGGCGAATATTACCCCTTCGGCGACGGAGGCATGGCCAGGTGCCGCCCTCTAAGGCGATATTCAACCTACCGCTCATATTGCCAGCCACTACTACCTCTTTCGAAGAGGAAGATGATCGGCTGTCTTTTGACCACTGTGGTTATTGGACCGAAGCCACAAATCGCAAGATTCGGAGCTCAGAAGGAGCAATTGAGACTGTGGAGGTGAATCAACGACCACAGAAGCAGTTTACAAGTATCGGAATCCAACATGACGGTCCCCAATTGCCTCCTTCGAGCAGAACTCATAATGTGGGGAAGAGTCACATCGGGAGTCGACCTTCGTACTTGGCTGATCTGTTTACAGGTAATGGTTCCTATTCGTTTGATTTCGAGGATCTGAGTCTTGGAAGCGGTGTGAGACCAGCGAAACCGACTTATTCTCATTCAGAGACACAGACTCCTTCTGATAGTTTGTCTAGAGCGCAGGTGCCCCAGTGGACTTACTCTAAGAAGACAGTGAGGTTTGTGAACCGAAGTCGAAGGAAATACATGAAGGAAAAGAAGAGGGCGGTCAGAAAAAACGGCAAGAGTTCCGATGATGAACCCTGGATCTGCCCTTTCTGCGACTATGAGGATATCTATAATGAGCCTCCGTATGCACTGATTACGAAATACGAGATGGACGAGAAGGAGGAGTGGCGAAGGTCGACTTTGCACAAGAAGAAGAGAGCGCATAGTGATCCAGAGTTGCGTGGGCTTGGGGTGGCTGTCAAGACGATTCCAGCGAGCTACTACGAGTGGAAAAGTGAGCCTCCAGATCGGCATTACTGAAGAAGCTGTGACTATCGGAACATGCTTGTGTAAAGCGTCGAAGCTTAAAGATAGGTAATGATGTATTGAACTAAAGAATTACTGTGGGCCATAGGGGCCTACTTATAATAAGAGGCAGCGGCCTCGGGGC
>BCKG01000001.1:816792-998153 GCA_001600535.1 Yarrowia sp. JCM 30696 | reverse complement strand
TGGTGAGGGTTCACCATGGGGGTCACCAGCGGGTGTGCCGTGGAACTCTACATGGTATAGAGTTTAGGATCCCGGGAAGGCCTGGGGACCTCACACTTGTAACCATGCCATGAATATTTAATGCATTTATAAGTAAAATAAATAAATAAATAAATAAATAAATAATTGTCATTGAGATATTTTTTCAGTACACTGATGTGTGTTGGTACAATATTCCAGATTCTTACCTTTCTTACTTCTTCACTCACCATCTCACCTTTCCATTTTTCATCTTCGCTCTCACCATGAGGGTGACTTTTCGCACCCGATTCTGGACAACTGACCATGGGGTTACCCGGACGTTGGGAGTTTGAAAAATTGGGAGTTTCCAGTTACTTAGACTTAGTTGAAAACGAATATGGCCAAAAATCGTCCTTCAAACATCATGCTTCCTGTCAATATATTATAGATTTTGAAAGATATAGTGAGCATTTTAATGTACTATAGATTTCTAGCTTTCTCACGATATCAAAATCATGTAATAAAATACTCTCTAAAACATTTAACTTTGAAGAACAACATTTTGGACATATTTTTGGTGAAAGAGCAGCTGCCGAAGCTGATCTAGAGACTATTAATATACAGGATCTATTGCATCGTTTTTTTGAGTATGTCAGGAGCTGATCAATAGTATTTTTATGTGTATCAGACACTTTTCACCCGTTTTATACCTATTTTAGTTGCATCACTGTATGAAATCGTCAAAATCGGCTGGAGGATAGGTAGTAATGGTGCCAAAATTATACAAAATTGATCATCATATAGATTCAACGCGGATATTTATATCTTATCAGTTCCAAGGTCTGGTTCTCATTCCATTATCTGCAAATCTGGATTTTTGAATTTTGGACATTGATCTAATAATGCACGATTATGCAAGATAAACTCCATGGGTATAAGGTAGAATTATGGGGATTTTAACAACGTCCCAGCACAAAAACTGTGGCAAAACCGCGAAAATGCCTTTCAAAACAGCGCCAGACCAACTGTATTGCAATCCCGATGGTATATATTTTCTAAAGGTGTCTATTTATCTAATTCTCTTTGTTTAATTGAGAGTTGTTTCAAGAACTGTGCCAATAGGGAGTCACCTCGCCAGTTACTGATAGAGGCTCCATAAACCCTTTCTTAGTGATCCAGTAAGTCGATCGGAATCAATATTTGACTTACCTCATTATTTGATACTCATAACCTGATGATACAGATTATGACGTGCTTCGATTTATCAGGTATTTTATTTTATTTTTCTCTTATTTCTCAATGTTGAGATTACTTCAACCCTCAAGTAAATAAAAATCGACCCTGTGCTGATGTCCCAACTTCCGGGTAACCCCATGGTCAGTTGTCCAGAATCGGGTGTGAAAAGTCACCCTCTCTCACCATCTCGTATTGTAATTTCACACTGCATGCTATGTGCTGTCAGAGTCTAGGTTCAGCTATAAATATCCCGTATTAAAGCCCTTGGCGCGTGAGTAAGTGTGGCAGCCTGGTGTGAATCGCTGGTTGATAATATCGCAGCGAAATTGAAAAAAATCCGTTCATTTTTGCCAGCCATTTCATATGCAGCAGTCGCTTTCCTCGTATCATCACTCCCACTCCTTGTCTAAGATAACATGTAACCACACGAGAGTGCAGGTCATGTGATCTGAGTTCAAGTGCAGTAGTGAGAAGTAGTTTAGTTGGTTTAAAGGAGCTGTTTTCTTAGCTGAAAATACACTGGGTGATACATTAAGCTTTCTGAAACTACTCCACAGTCTTTTTGACACATTCCCTTAGCTATATACTTCTCAAAACACCTCCCACTCCCCATACTATCACCCCTCGCTTCCTGCACGATAAACTAGGTTGACGCATATTACTTGTGAGTACGACAGCAGAAGCTACTCAATACACACTACCTCTGAAAACCACGATTGTCGACGGATATCACGCCCGAGAAAATGTCCGACGATATATCGTCTCTGCTCCAGCAACTGCGGCTGGAAGACAATGCCTCTGATGCCGAGAAAATCAACTCCAGCCTTGCCCGAAGTGGAGCCAACCAGGCTGTCTTTTGCAGCTCCTATGGGTTTGAACTGATCATGGAGAAGCTGTTTGTGGCCGAAAGTGGTCTCAAGGAGTATCTCCAGATTCTGACGTCTGCTCTGCGTTCAAACGACGCCAATTGCACCTATTTCACACAAGGCACGGGAATCGACATGCTAAAGCAGTGCCTGGACACCCACAGCTCATCCGAGGGCTTTCTAGACACTTTGCTCGAGTGTCTGATTGAGGAGGACGGAAGGATCGATAACACTATCAACGCAGAAATTCTCACGCTCTATCTCCTGGAAACAACGCAACCACAGCTCGAACAGCTGGTCAAGGCTGTACATGAAAGTTTAACAAAGTACCCCTACTCTGTGGCGCTGTTTAACCATGTTGGATTAGCTAGACATGTCCATGGTCTGTCGGTGAAGGCTCTGGATGAGGATCTTAGCGAGTCTGAGAAGCTGCTGGTTCCATTGGCCAAACACTTTGATCACTACGGTGTTGATCCTACTGTTGTGGCGAGACTCTTGAAGAAAGCTGATAAACCTGAGCATGCTGAAAAGTTGTCTCAATGGACCTCTCAGCTTGCTGTTCAGCCCTCGCACTTCTACTTTGGACCTGAATCGTACTTTGAGTTCCGGAAGCTACATAAACGATTCCCTCCTGCTTCGGGAGAGTACTCTATCAGCGTATGGGTGAAGGTTGATAAGAATGCATCGTCGACCATCATTGACATCTACGACTTCCAGCAGAGTCTCATCAAAGCCAGTGTCAAGGCCAATGGCAAACATAGCTCATTGCATATCCAATGGGGAAACTATACACATCACGTCAAGGGAGATATCGCTCTTGGACGATGGACTTTAGTGACTCTGGTGTATGAGAAGAGCAAGATTTACTGCTACCTCGACAGTGTCATTCAGGATACCGTCTCAGTGACTGCTCGGCCTATTCAGAAGAACACAGTCAGTGTGAGATTGGGAGGAGATCGTCAGGATCAGTCAACGGGAAGCCTTCGCATTGGATCCTTGCTCATCACAGACACTGCTATTACTGATCAGACTGTGTCGTTCTTGCACTACCTGGGTCCTGGCTACTACGGCTCATATCAGGACAATCTGAGCAAGTTTCTCACGTATGAGGGAGCTTCTCTACTAGAGTTGGAGAGAAGTGATGCTGATTCTGCAAGCTCTGTCACTTCACATAGCTTACCAGGCCCACCATCTCTTTCAATTCCCCAGCATGCAATTGTTCTCACGTGCAACCCTCATTACTCTTCCGATCTCAACTGTTCCCTGAAGACTTTAGTTGTCAACACTATTGACGACAAGCAGTCTGACCAGACAAAGTCGAAGGAGTACATGGGTATTATGGAGGGTGAAGCGTATGTGGTCTCAACTTCTCCCGTGGACAAGGCCATCTACCCTTATGGAGGACTCCATGTCCTGCTTCAGCTCGTTGAGAACGCATCTACTCCTGAACAGCTAGTTACTGCCCTCCGAATCTTCTGCTCTACATTGCAGTCGTCATGGAAAATGTCTGATGAGGCAGAACACAAGGAAGGATACAGCATTCTGGCTATGATTCTCAAGGCCAAGGAGGATATCATCGGTGTCCGCCATCTCAGCATTCTGTTGGACTTTGTTGGATACGTCTCTGAGTCCCCTGATGACTCTATCATCATCAATCCTATGGCATACCTGGCTCTGATCCTTGAGTTTGACATTTGGAAGGGCAGTTCAGCACAAACCCTCAAACTACTTCTGCATCAGTTTGTGGTGTTTTGCACCAGCCGTGAGCATGACTTTAACGTCACTAGACTGGTGAAAATGCGTGAGTACTATTTAGAATCTTCATTACCGATAACAACTAACACAGGCGTCATGAAGACGTTCTTGCAGGCCGTCAAGGCCGAGGTCTTCCCCAACGAGATCTACCCTGATCTATGCAAAACACTGACAGCCATCATCTGTGCCAACTATTCCAGTGAAGTGATGAGATCGATTACCCTGTTTATTACCTTTGCCCTGAGTGACTCCATTTCTGTAAAGCAAGCGCTGCCTTACAATCGTCTTGGTCAGCCACTTGCTGGACACAAGGCAGTCACCAACAGCAGAAGAGAGCAGGGCATGCTAGTTCTGGAAGCCTTTGTTCGAGCTGCCTGTCAGGTTGATGTGACTCAGTTTGCTCGAAAGCTCTCAAGAACCGTCACAATCAAGTGGTTCCTGTCTCTTCTTGACGATCAGAATCCAGAGGTTGTTGTCAATGGTCTGCATCTCTTGTCCCTAGTCTTGTCGAGTAGAGGTCCTGCCTTCAAGAAGAAGTTCATTCGAGCAACTCGAGGTATCACTCTCATGACAGCTCAGTTGGGTAGATGGTGGCAGGTGTCAGAGGTGTGGATTCTAGGTCTTTCATTGTTATTTGGCTTGCCTTTTACTCCGGAGACTCTCAAGTGCTCGTTGCCTGAGTACTTCCATCAGCTGTACCACGCCAATGCTATCATCAACGTTCCTGAGGCCATTCTCGTGCTCAATGAGATGGTTGTCTTTGCTTGCGAAGCCTACCGTCAACTGGAACCTGGTTCTGAGGATGCCAAGAATGTCGAGGAGTTTATTTATGACATTGTCAGCAGCTACGATGAGCTTCGGCACGCTAATGGGGACTTCTGTAAGCTCACCACCTTTAGAGTCTACCTTGAAGGAAGCTGCCGAATGACTTATGCTCTTTTCAAGGAGGATGACGATCTCGAGGACAAGTCTGGCCGCTTGCATAAACTGATGAAGGCGCATCTGAGAAACATCCTCTTGGACCTGGTGTGGAGTAGACGAGACTTTGGAGAGTTCTGGGACTCTGTTGGGCCTGAGGGAAACCACGTCATCAACACTCTTTGTGGTGAAGACATGCTAGCTGCTATTGTTGACTGCGAGTCTAGTGTTCTGTTTGAGCCCCGATGTTTCACCAACGCTGGACAGTTCCTTTCCCAATACAGCAAGTTTCATATTGAGACCGGCGCTTCTACCGAGAAGATGGAGCTGCTCTTCACGTCTATTGGATCCATTCTGGCTCGTCTATCGAACGTGCATGGCTTCTCGAAGCTCTCAAAGGCTCTCTACCAGACCAAGTCTAGTCTTGTACGCATCTACGTCGCTCTGACCTTCCGATGTCTTGTGACTGCATCTACAGCTCGAGCTGGAAACAGCATTCTTCGTCAGATCATCAAGTATCAAAACTTTTTGCTTGCTGACTTGAGAGACACTCGCGTTCTTGGAGACCTCATTACTCAGGTGTATCGTCTGTTGACCATCCCCAACATTGATCAGCGTTACCTCTTTGACTTCCTGCGAGCTGTATTCGTTGTCAAGACAGATGATGTTCCTACCGCGTGTCATCAGTTCAACAGAAACCACGGAGGCGAGATTTGCAGCTTCCTTTCCGAGCTTGCTGTGATGACTAACGATGAAGCTATTGGGTGGGTTGCTGAAGTACGACCTGACTTTGACGCATTCATTCTTCCCACCGTGTACGAACGAGGAAAGGAGCTCCTTGCTTCTGAAGAACCCTCTGCGGAGCTGAAACTCGATGCTCTGGGAACTCATCATGCTATGGAGTCCATGGTTTACCAGACCTACAGAAACAACATTGTCAACTGGCAGCTGTCTATCCTGGACTCGGAGAAGGTCAAGTTCCATCGAAACATCCAGGACAAGCATGAACACTACCAGATGTTGCTCGATCAGCATGCTCGTGTTGACGCTGAGGCTGGAAGGCTCAATGGATCGTCCAACGTCACTTCATGGCGTCTGGACTTGTCTGAGGGCCGTATCCGAATGCACAAGAAGGTTGTTCCTGATGAGTCTGAGTGGATTCAGGGATACATGGACAGACATCTCATTGATGGTGGAGATGCTGAGCTTGATAAGGTTGAGGCAGAGGAGTCTAAGGGTGCTCTTGGTGGTAATTCTATTGGTGCTACTGGTTCAGCTGGTTCTGGTCATGCCGACGAGTCGACTAGTCTCAACTCTTCTCTAGATGAGGAGTCATTCGAAGTCATTGATGACTTCAACCACATCGATGACTCACCTGTGGAGGACAAGAACAGAAAGGTCATTCGAATGCTGGAGCCTGGTGATACCATTGTTGACTTTTGGAACGTAGGACGTATTGTTGGAGTGGAGGCCACCGAGGGATTGCTCATTCTTGGAGCTTTCAACCTCTATGTTGTCGACAAGTACTTCCATAGATCTGATGGTGAGGTTGTGAACGCTTCTGAGGCACCTATTGCTGAGAGAGATCCCTTCCTACGTATTATCTCTGGTGAGAAGAGTGGTGAGACTGAGCCCATCGCATCCAATTCAGGCGGTGCTGCCTCATTGGCACTGAAGTTTCCTCTGGAGTCTATTCTTCAGGTCACCAAGCGACGTTTCCTTCTTCGAGATGTCGCTATCGAGATCTTCTTCACCAACGGATGTAGTTTGCTTCTGACAGCAGTTACTCCCCGTGTGAGAGACGCCATCTCCAACAAGCTGTTGAACAACCGGTCTACTAGAGCCATGGGTGACGCTATGAGGGCCAAGCTGAAGAATGACGATATTCTCTATGCCATCTCTCACGCCTGTGACCTCGACTCGGCTTCCAAGTCTTTCTCCCAGAAACTTGGCTTTTCAAAGTCGTCTTCAGCCGCCCACATTCCTACCAAAAAGTGGATGGCTGGTGAGTTGTCCAACTTCTCGTACCTGATGATTCTCAACACCCTTGCAGGAAGAACGTTCAACGATATCACCCAGTACCCCATCTTCCCTTGGGTGTTGGCTGATTACGACAGCGACGAACTGGACTTTAGTAAACCTGAGACTTTCAGAGACTTGAGTAAGCCTATGGGAGCTCAGTCTGCCCACCGTGCCAACGAGTTCAAAAACAGATACGAGGCATTGCTGGAGTTGGACGATACTCGAAGCCCTCCTTTCCATTATGGTACTCATTACTCGTCTGCCATGATTGTCACCTCGTACCTGATTCGTCTGCAGCCCTTCGTGCACTCGTACTTGCTGCTCCAGGGTGGCCGTTTTGACCATGCTGATCGTCTGTTCTACTCTATCAAGAAGGCTTGGTTGTCTGCTTCTCGTGATAACACTACAGATGTGCGAGAGCTCATTCCCGAGTTCTTCTTCTTGCCTGAGTTCCTGCTTAACTCGAACAACTTTTCGTTTGGTCAGCGACAGAATGACGGCGATGCCAAGGTAGGAGATGTTGAGCTTCCTCCCTGGGCCAAGGGTGATCCTAAGCTCTTTGTTCAGCGAAACCGAGAAGCTCTGGAATCTCAGTATGTTCGTGATAACCTGCATCTCTGGATTGACCTCATTTTTGGTGTTCGTCAGCAGGGTCCTGAGGCTATTGACTCGTTGAACGTCTTCCATCACCTGTCTTACAGAGGAGCTATCAACCTTGAGGTCATTGAGGATGAGATGGAACGACTTGCGACTATTGGTATCATCCACAACTTTGGCCAGACACCTGCTCAGATTCTCACCAAGCCCCATCCCAAGTCTGGCGACGTTGAGACTCTGACTTGGGACTTGGCTACAGAGCCCGACTTTTCGGTCAACACCAACGAGCCTGAGGTTATTGAGGATCTGTTTGTGCACAACTCGCAGCTCAAGGTGACATACAGACAGAGAGCTGTTGTTACTGTCGAGGGTTTCCCTCCTACTGTTCTTCGAGCTGATGGCAGAAACCATGGTCTGCAGGTCTGGAATGACAACAGACTCATCACTGTGTTTGAGGGTCTCCATCTGTCTCCTATTGAACTGGTGGTCGCTCTGGAGAATATGCTTGTTCTGACAGCTGACAGTGCTGGTCTCGTGAGCGTGCACCGGCTGGTTATCACCAAGAATGGCAAGTCACTGCAGTATGAGTTGTCCCATCTCGACACCCTACGAGGCCACGAGGCTCGTATTTCACACATTCGAGTCTCTGAGTGCTTCAACTACATCATCACACTCGATGATGTTGGCAAGGTGATTCAATGGGACCTGTCCACCTTCAAGTTCATTCGAACGTTCTCAACTGAGGGTGTTCGAAATGTGCAGGTCAACGAGGTCACTGGAGACATTGCACTACTGACAAGTGACTCGATCGTCATTACTACCATCAACGATGACCATCTTGTCACTCGCCAACTGAACACCACTGGACGACCAGCAACCTACTGTGCTGCATTTATCTCAGATCCCACGTACAAGTGGCATGGAGATTATTTCGTCGTTGTAGGCGACGATCGAGGAGAGATTATTGTGAGTATACTAAAGAAGACAACCACCGCAACCATTACTAACACAGACATTCAAGCTAACCCACAATGACAAGTGGAACCTGGAGAAGCTTTCTACGAGAACTACAGTCTCCCAGGGACGCATCAACGCTTTGCTTCTACATGCCCCCAGCACCTCCCTTTACGCTGGAGACAACGCCGGCAACATTTACCGATGGGGCGAAAAATAACGTATTGAATGACTTATGATTTATGATTTTACTCGACCTGGGCAAGCCCACCGTGTATTTGTAGTATATATAGATATGTATGCATGTTGTTAGTACAGTATGGTGACAATGGCCTTACATGGGCATTCGGAAGTCATCGTGACGAGCGACCCAGGAGTCTAGGGCACCAAATACCCGCTGGATAGGAGCAGGGGCGTTCATCCACCAGAGAACTCCCTCAGGCAAGTTTGAGGGGAAGAAGGTCTCCGAAATGAAGTGGAAGATCATGACCATGAGGATGATGGTGAGTGCGTTTTTCAACACAGTAGAGGTGTATGAAGGCTCATCGGGAGTATCTTTATGATGAGCAGCTGCTTCCTCTAGAGTGGCAGTCTTCATTTCTCGTTCCAGATCTCTCTGAAGCAACTTTTCTTTGAGATCATTGATGATGAGGTTCTGTTGCTCCAAAATCTCATTGATAGACGAGAACTCACCAGACTCTTGGTTAAGTCTAGCTTCGAAGTCGATGTAATCTTCCCTTTCTCTGCTAGCATTCATTGTGGAAACGTCATCGGTGATCTTGGAAAGACTCTCAGTCAATGACTTTATTTGAGCCTCCAAAGCGCCCACTTTCTCCTGTTGTTCAGTCTTTTCGGCCGTAAGACGCTTGATTTCAGCTTCTTGCAGCTCTCCGGACTTGCCTAGCGCTTCCAGCTGCTCTTCAAGACGAGCCCTGTAGGCTTCTAGAACGTCAGAATCAGCAGCACTTGTGATAGATCCCGTCCTCGAGTTTCTCTTGCCCTTTCGACCTAGCAGTTCAGTCAGCTCGGAGATCATCTGAGAAACCTGTTCCAGACCCTCCTGATGAGCCTTGGTTCTGGAAACGTGTTCTCGGCACTCTTTAGTTTTAGCTAGTATGGAAGCTTCAAGATCAACATGACGCTGTTCTGAGTCTTCCAGTTGGGACTCGCAGTAGTCTGCGTAGTCTCTCAACTTGTGCAGCTCACTCATGTGCTTATGATTGATTCTCATGAGTGAATCAGTATCTCCATCTGTAATGCTAATGGAGAAGTCCTCTTCACCATCATCCTCTCGCATTCGCTCAAAGAACACTTCATCGTTCGATTTAGCCCAGCTTCTTCGGTTACCTCGTAGAGGCGTACTTCTATTGAAACTTCTATCAGAAAACCCATCTCTAGAGGAGTCGCCACCAAGGGTCTGATTCGTGTTAGAAGTAGAAGGTCTACTAGAAGCAGATGATCCATGTCGAATAGATCTCGGAGGAGAAGTCATTGGACGGTGCATGGGGGGTTGGGTCAAAGAAGGCTTTGTAGCTCCGTTCGTTGAAATACCACCCGTACTTCTCCCTTTGCCTTCATACTTTGAGGGGGCACTGCTGACATGGAATAATGAGGCATGTTCGGTGGTTCTCGTGGGGCTAACTCGATCCAATTCGGGCAGCACGCTTGGAAGATCACCCAGAATATCAGGGAAGCTCTCCTGCTCTTTTTCTTGAGTGTGCTGTCCCTGACGATGGGGACTAGCTGTAGGACTGACAGGAGGACTAGTTCCGGAATCTACCTCTCGTGTCTGAATCTCAGAAACTCGCTGAGCATCTCCATAAGAGTCAGAGTACACATCCTGGTTATTCTGAGACATGTATTCGGCCACACTCTGCTCCTCCTCTTCCACCACCATGGACTTGTCAAACGCTTCAAACAGTCTGACCATCTTTTCCAGGGTGATTCGTTTTTTCGGGTTTTCCGCCGCGAAATCCGCAATCACCTTTCTTCCCCTCCTTGAGATGAATTTCCCAGGCACCATGCCGAAACTCATCTCTATGGCGTCCACAGCCGCCAGCATCTGGGTCGCGAGAATGGTTCCTTTATTGAGCGGGTCTAGCCTGTCCCATGCGGCCTGTAAAATCGCGAGACTTTCTTCGTCCGACGGCATATCCCGTGGCCCGGCCTTAGAATGCATTCTGAATGGGTGGGTGTGTTTTCCTTGTCGTTTAGGGCCTCTTAGCTGATGCTGATCTTGTATGGATATCTTCACCAAAGATGGTATGCAAGTCGCGAAACGCGTTTGGGTTTATGCATCATAGGGATGGTGGTAATAGGAATGAGATGAATGGAGTGTGAGTGAGAGTACCAAAAATGCGAGGTGTTTCTAGGGTTGCAGCACTGGTTTTATAGCTATTAATTCCTCTTCTGTCACTTGATTGAACTTCCACTTCCCTATTTTGTCAACCTTGCTGTTTCCAGCTTCTTGCTATTTCCAGCTTAGTTCACTTAACCACCTGGCAAAGGTGAACCAATTTGGGGCTTGGAAAAACGACACACCGGATTCGGTGAAAAAAGTGGAGGCGTGATAAATTTGGTGCCTTAGGTCTCGAAATTAGGACGTGTTGTCAACACCCGCCATTCAAGGCATTTCCAGTACTTGTATATATTTCAGGCATGAGGTTCACTGTATGGTCATGTGCCGTTATGTCCTCCCCAGTAACATGACCTTAATAATCAAAACTGGACATACAGGCATCATCAACACCACAAAAGTGACAGAGTGAAAAGTCTACTGTATGTACGTAAACTAAGTGAAAATTCTTCAAAGCACCCCTCCCATCATGCTAAATCCCGCTAATCCCCTGCTGCACGTGTTTCCGTCACAAAACGGCATGAATCAGGCAGGATTGGTGCCAATCTGCTTCAGATTCTTCGATTATGCAGCACTTCTGTTTTCGAAGCTCTAAAATTAAACCGTGTGAGGCTTGTTCCATTGTGTGCTATGTATATGCTTAGTTGGGATGTGCACTCACTCCCTTAAAAATAACAGCACCCAGTTTTAGCGTGAAGAACAGAAGAACATGTACCGAATGCCTCGGTAGAACGAACCCTTCTGCACGGACCACTGACTGGTAATATCCACCTGGTCCCGTCACATGTCTCGCCCTTGTCCCCACCCCCGTTTATTATTCACCCTGTCTTGCAGCGTCACTTCACAGTGTCGTTTAGCGTTTTTACGAATCGAGCAGTGGGTCAACAAAGCAAATGCAGGAGTGATGTGCCTCGAGCAGCATCTGGAAGCCCCTGAGAACTCCAAACAGTCAGTCTAGCCGCTACCCACCCAAAAGCTCAGCGGAGCCCCTTTACACCCGACCGCTTCTCCAAGAGATAGTGTCACCTCATACAGTTCTTCACGCTGTATTAATACTCCGATCCGAGGTACACTTCTCTCCACTCTATTCACCCGACCAAGTCCGCCTTTAACCTCGACCAGGATAATATAATTCTAGACTAAGGCCCCACATTGACACCATGGCCGAGCCTAGACCCCGAATCTCTCTTGGGCAACAACACCCTTCGTCGAAGTTGGCCTCTTCTGGCGTTTCTCTCATTGCACGACTGTCCAAATCTCCACGAAGCAGCCCGAAACAGGCGACCATGAGAGCCTCGCCGAGACTCACTCCTACCAAGACTCAGTGGCCTGCAAAGACGGTCACCCCGACACAATCACAAACAGAGGACGAGAAGGAAAACACAGACGACTACGAGTACTCCCCCAGCGCCCGGTCTCGAGCATCATGTGAACCTCTTTCAGCATCAGCATCTCCTAGCCCCCTCCCTAACATCTCAGTAGCCAAACGACAACGACAGGATTATCTCATGGGGACTTCCCCTCCCCCGTTTCACATCAGACGGGACTCTGATGTGCAAACATCGACTCCAGTGGGCAACTCGACCCTCACGGCCTTTGAAAACCTCAACATCTCCAGTGAGATCAGTACTCCTCAGAAGACCTCGGCTGAATTCAGTACTGATACTCCTACCCAATCCAGAACTAGCATTGACTCGATATCCAGAACGGTATCCATCACTCTGTCCTCAATCTACGATGAAGTCAATGAAACTCCCCGAAAGAAACGGCCCATCGAAACCAGAGCACCCTCCACTCTTCCCAGGCGGAAAAGATCGGGGTTCCTGCGCCACAGACCGTCAAAGCTCGATCTCATCGATCACAAAGAACTGACATTTTTCCCCTTGCATGCTCAAGCCTCCGACTGTGGCAACAGCGAACCCCTGGTCTTTGTCGAGGACTACTTCGTGTCTGACTACGAACGTTCACGAAGGAACCCCGACGCGTCAATCAAGAAGTGCACCACCTGTTTCGCTCCTCTTTACGAATTTTCAAGCTTCCTCGAGTCCATGGACAAACGGGATGCTTGCAAGTACTCCGAGTTTGTGTGCACGAAATGTGCCCATAAGTCTTCTGTTGCAGAGAAGTCGACAAGTTTCGGCCGTTCGGTTCGAAAGGCACAATCTTCTTACGAGCTTCGATCTACTCCTCCAATGGTTCAGAGCACAGCCAGCACTTCACCTTCTCGCCCAATGTGGTGGGACTCGTTATCTCGAAAACTAAGATGGAGATGGAGGACCAAAGGGCTCATCCCCAAAGATGTTTTGGATCTCATTAACCCCCCAGCACAACCCTCGCATTACTAATTTATTTATTCTGTACTAATTACCCACAATCAATGCATTCATTCATGACGAATTCGGTAGTAACGGCTCAGATCCGTATTTAATGTCTATAATCTACAAATTCTAAGGGTTTACAGACTCAGAGCGTAAGTCTCAAGAGCCTCAGCGGCACCCATGTCCCACTTGGTGACCTTACCCTGCCATCGGCCCTTTCCACCGCCCTTGACATTACCAACAATGTCCTTGACCTTGGTAGCAACCTCGTCAAGCTTGTCTCCCACAATCATGATGGCTCCTCCAGCAGCACCCTGTCCACATGCGAGAATGGCAGTCTTTCCCTCTCCAAGCTCACCAATCTCCTTGGCAATGACGTTGAGGAACTCCAGAGTAGCCTCGGGCTTGTAGACGAAGACCACGTTCTTGGACTTGAGGTCTTCCTTGGCCTTGTGTGCAGTAAATGTGGCAACCTCGGTCATCCACATCTTCTCCCGGCTGGAAGTGTCCTTCAGGTTCTGGTTGAGAGTCACCAGCTTGTTCTCAATGTCCTCAGTGAGACAAGAGAGCTGCGAGTTGACCATCTTGATAGTTCGGTGAGCCTCTGTGGTGTACTTGTGAACTCGGTCTCCGCAGACAAAAAAGACTCGGCAGTTGGTGCCTCGCATGGCCTGGGTGTGGAGCAGAGCAATAGATCCAATCTCTCGAGTGGACTTGAGATGGGTACCGCAGCAGGGGTTATGGTCGATGTCTCCAATGTTTACAACTCGAATAACACCATTGTTGACATCGTAGTCGGCGGGGATCTTCTCAACTACAGAGGGATCAGCCTTGGCCTTCTCCTCCTCGTTGGTAATGATGGTGGTAGTGATAGGAAGATCTTGCAGAATGACCTTGTTGACCTCATCCTGAACGGCGTCCATCTCCTCCTTGGTCACTCGCTTGGGCAGCTCAACGTAGCAAAACTTCTCGCCCATGCTCCAGGCCAGAGTCTCGAGCTTTCGAGTATCGAAAATGGCAGACAGAAGATGCTGGCCGGTGTGCTGTTGCATATGATCGAATCGTCGAGCCCACTCCAGATCAACATTGACAGTAGTTCCAGCAGGGATAGGATGGTCACACTCATGCTTGGCAAGAAGACCGTCTCGTTTGACGTAGTTAACGGGAACAGACTTCTCCTCGAAATTCAGAGCTCCCATATCAGCGGGCTGTCCTCCACCTTCAGGGAACAGAATTGTGTCTTCCAGCTCAACCTCATACTTGAGAGGAGTCTTCTTGGTCTTGGGCACTTCCTGGCATCCGATCACCTTCGTGGTAAAGGCCTTAAGATAGGGCTCGTTCTGGCAGGTCAGCAGACCGACGATGGTGGAAGTATGTTTGCTCATTGTAGTTGTGGGAGGGTGTCCTTGTCTCAGCTGAAATTTCAAATTTGATCTGTCAAAGATAAGCTCGGAAGCGGGGAATTCGCCTAAAAAGTTCCGCGCTTGAAGCGGAACTTAGAGATAAGAATACGAGGGGGCCTATAAGAACATTGGTCGGATGTAAGCTATAGATAGCGCCATACTTTCCAGATTTATTTGATCTCCTACACTCATCGAGCTATATATCCTGATCTATTTCATTTACTGATAACCGAGCCTTTAATTAAGGTACAGAAAATGTCTTCATGCATGAGCCGCTTGCCGGTTGTCTGAAACTTCAGATGATTGATCCGCTTTATGATCAAAAGAGCGAGACGGATGATTAGTAAGCAGATGTGAAGGGAAGTATGGAAGGTGTTAGAATGAGTGTGTTTTGGTGGACTGTGAGCAATAACACACGGATTCCATCATTTTTCGTCGTTGCTGACTAAGCCTTTCTCTCAGAGGTCGACTTACAGTTTGATAAGACAAACTAACGATGGACAAAGAGAAGACGAAAGGTCAAAGTGAAGGTGAATGGCCGTCAAGCAAGTAGCTTTCGCAGTTTCTCGCCTTCATCGATCGTATCAACTCTTCTGCAATTGTCCAATTGACGGCACAATTGCAATGCTTAGTGGTACGAGTACGAGTACGTCTCAACACAACACCCACATCATAGACCAAGGACTACAATGTAGCTACTGGGTCACTCTGCTTCTCGCAACTGCAAGAAGAACGTGTATCAGACGGTAGCCAAAAGGAAGCGCCGTATGGGTTGAGCCGGAGCCGTGACTCAGGTAAATGACTCAAATGACTCAAATGAATCACCCCTGAACCATAACCAGGCTTCCCTCCAACGCCGGCTATTGGTCCTTTCCTTCACATGCTTTTGTTCAGTCTCTATCTTTCAGCTTTCGAGCTTATAGCTTGCACCTATTGCACCCAATCTTGATGTGAAGAGGTTGGAACAAATGGGTGATAAGAGGCGATAAGAGGTGATTATGAAGTGGAAAATTTGACAGAGAAATCAATATAAACGCTAAATCTTCGTCAGCTGAGAGAACGACATCAATTAGACCTATTTCAGCGTATGTTTCACCCCCATCTCTGTGGCTTTCTTCGTACTTCGTACTGTATATTTGTGCCGTGCATAATTATTACTGGTTGACTGAATTTCTTCTCATCTTCCTGTGCAGCAGAGTTTCACAGCAAGTTGGGGTGGGAGTGTAGCTGACTGAAAACTGTTGTCGTTCGCTGGCTTATTAATTGATTCTTACGTAGTGTGTAGGAAGACTCGTCATCTGCATTTGTTTCCTTTTCCATGCCGTATTCCCTCCTCATCTATCCCATCCGTCAAAGTTCCTGAAACTTCCCTACTTGTAGATAAGCTTTCTTAGACTCGAATTATTGAGTCTTCATGTCCCCTAACCCGTCCGCTTGAGTCTTTTTGAGTCATGGTTATGCACACGTCTCCAGAAGATAGCCAGGTATATATTTCGCCGTACGTCCGTCTTTCTGCCGAAATCGTACCGTCGCCCCCTCAATTCGACCATGACTGATACTCGTCCCCCCTCTGTTCTCACTATCGCCGGTTCCGACTCCTCTGGAGGAGCTGGAATCGAAGCCGATCTCAAGACCATCACCGTCCATGGCTGCTACGGTATGACCACTATCACTGGTCTCACTGCCCAGAACACCCAGGGAGTGGAGAAGATCCACCCCATTGAGGATCAGAGCTTCATCACCGCTTGTCTGGATGCTGTCTTCTCCGATGTTGGCGTCGATGTCGTCAAGACTGGCATGCTCTCTTCCCAGGAGACTATCACCACCGTCACCAACTACCTGAAGAAGCACCATGCCAACAAGGCTTCTGTCATTGACCCTGTCCTGTGCTCCACCTCTGGATCTAATCTTTTCCCCGCAGAGTACGTCTCTGTCTATCTCGAGCTCTTTGGCCTCGCTACCATTGTCACTCCCAACATCCCCGAGGCTGTTGAGCTTGCCTCTGTGCTCGAGAAGAAGAAGATCGAGACTCCCAAGACCGTCCAGGACATGAAGGATCTGGCCGTTTCCATCCACAAGACCGGCGCCAAGTGGGTGCTCATCAAGGGTGGACATCTGTCTTTCACCAAGGACAAGGAGCCTGCCAAGGAAGACGATGCCGATAAGGTCGTCGTCGACGTTCTGTACGACGGAAAGGACTTCACCGAGCTCGTCATGCCCTACATCACCACCAAGTCCACCCACGGAACCGGATGCACCCTTGCCTCTGCCATTGCCTCCAACCTGGCCAAGGGCAAGGATATCCCCCAGGCTGTTCTTGAGGGAACCCAGTACATCCAGAACGCCATTTTCGAGGCTCACCCTATTGGTAAGGGACACGGCCCCGTCAACCACACATACAACATGCGAGTTCTGCCTTTCCAGAAGGGCCACTTCCTGGACTACCTGCTTGCCCACCCCAAGGTTGCTCCTGCCTGGAAGCAGTACGTTGAGCACCCCTTCGTCATGCAGCTGGCCAAGGGCGACCTCAAGCCCGAGTGCTACTACTACTTCCTGCAGCAGGACTACCTGTACCTGCGACACTACGCTCGAGCTGCTGCCCTGTCTGGTTACAAGGCCAAGAACATTGCGCAGACTGCTGCTGCCGGTGTGATCATCGACACTATCCAGAGCGAGCTGGGTCTTCACATTGACCACTGCAAGGAGAACGGCATGTCCCTGGAGGAGCTGGAGAACTCCGAGGAGGGTCTGCAGTGCTACGCTTACACTCGATACCTCATTGACGTTGGAGCTGCTGAGGACTGGCTTGCTCTCCAGTTTGCCACATCTCCTTGTCTGTTTGGATACGGAGTTGCTGCACGAAACGGAAAGAACCACCCTGAGTACAAGCCTGGTAACCGATACTCTTCTTGGATCGACAAGTACGTTGACCCTCAGTTTGGCTGTGCTACCGAGACTGGCCGAGCTCTTCTGGAGGCTGAGGCTCCCAAGGTGTCTCCCGAGCGACTCGAGGAGCTCATTGAGATCTTTGCCACTGCCACCAAGATGGAGGTGACCTTCTGGAACAAGGCTCTGACCCTTGGAGAATAAAATAGATGATGATTAGTAATGTATGAGATGACAATTTGATAACAGCGACACAATTTGTTCACAATAATATAATACATTTTATGTAGTGTTCTACTTTGTTACATCTTGGTTCTCTGTCGAGTAGAAAGGGGGCCATTAAGGACCATGAGAGAGGCCAGAGAGTCGATGACCTGTGCAGCAGCAAGCAGAGTGACGTCACCAGGACCATCATAAGCAGGAGCCACCTCGACCACGTCAGCACCAACAATGTTGATACCGTCAAGACCGTCCAGAATCTGCATAAACTCTCGAGTAGTGTATCCTCCAGGCTCGGCAGTTCCGGTTCCAGGAGCGTAGACAGGGTCGAGAACGTCAATGTCGACAGAAATGTAGACATTGGTGTTTCCAACTCGATCCTTGATCTTCTTGACAACACCTGCAACGCCAATCTCGTCAATTTCTCGAGCATTGACAATAGCAAAGCCACAGTGCTTGTCATGCTCGATATCTCCATGCTTTCGAACATAAGGAGCTCGAGAGCCAACGTGCAAGTTATGGCCATGGTTGAGGTAGCCTCTCTCAGCAGCGTAGTGCAAGAAAGTACCATGGTTGACCTGCATGTAAGAAGAGACGTTACCTCCAAGAACGAGAGGGTCCCAGGTGTCGATATGAGAGTCAAAGTGGATGACAGACACGGGTCCAATCTTCTCGTAGATGGCCTGCAGAGCAGACAGAGTGGTGGTATGGTCACCTCCCATAAGAATGGCTCTAGGGATGTGAGTGTTGTTATTAGTGGAAGTGGTATGGTTGTGAATAGCTCTCATTCCTCGATACAGCTGATTGAGGGCGTATCTGTTATCGAGAGGATGCATGGCCACATCTCCACAGTCGACAAACTTGGCCCAGTCGTCATAGAGCATGAATCCGTCTCTGTAAGGCGAAACCTGACCGGGAGACATTCGTCGAGATCCCTTTCGGATACCTGCAGGTCCAAATCGGGCTCCCGATCTGTAGGTCACTGCAGTATCAAAAGGAGCGCCAACTAGAGCGATATCAAACTCCTCGGATGCGAAATTGGCGGGATCAAAGCACGAAGCGTGTCCCAGATGCGCAAAGGTCTGAATACCAGCATACAGAGGTCCGTTGATCTCAGCGTCCAGATCATCGTAGTAGTTGTTTCCGGGGAGATTGAGGTACTCTTCCTGAATGTGAGCACCATGGCCATGGCTGTGATCATGATGGTGGTGTCCATGGCTGGAATGATCCTTGATGGGCTTCTGTTCAACAGAGAGATCACCATACTCGGAGTCCAGGAAGCTTGCCAGAGCGAGGCCCGCGTAAAGGATGGATGTTCGCATGGTGGGAGTGTGCAAAAGAGTGGATGAATGGTTCTCCGCTTATCAGCGAAAGCTCCAGTCTTTATAATTCTCGGGATGCGGAAAGTTTCATTTAGTATGCAAGTCTGATCTAAGGGGAGAAGTAATATCATGATAAGTGGACAAGATAGTAAGGGAAAAAGTTATATAGACAAAATGGTCACGACTTCAGCTACTTATTCGTAGTTTTATTTTCTCTATATCTATTCCACATCACCTGATAAAACTCATTCTTCTGCCGCATAGCATTTCCTGATTTGGACAAGATTTCGCCTAATGCGCATCTCCACAATCGCAGTGCCTACCGAAATAACTGCGCACTCTCCTTCCTAGTTGGGACCTCACCATACCCTAGTAAGAGAGCCGTGGACCCCGACGTGTCTTTGCCTGGGGTGCTACTACGCCAAAATCGTTCCACATCTTTACTCAAGGCCCACCTCTTCTTCTCACTCACGCCCACTCTTATATCACCACCTTATTGTTATCATTCAAGGCTTCACCTTAACCAAGATCCCCCCGCCAATTATTAACCATCTTCTTATCATGCCTGATACATGCAGCGCGTATATTTTGGCCGATGAGAGCGTGAGGGCGTGTCTATACGTGTTTCACCAGTGTATCATTTAGTAAGACTTGTCCATTCTGGTTCCTGTTCCATGACCTCCTCACTTCTCACAGTGTAAAGGCTAAACACCTCGTGGAGGTCTGGCACTGACATGAGATTTTATACGAGCTCTGGCGTTTGACAGGTGACGGGAGTTTGTAGATGAGTAATGTGGGGATCAATAAAACAGGCGGGTCACATTTTTGTGGAGATTAGTACGAAGTACTTCACATCTAGTAGCTTGTTTGTATTGAAGTCCGTCACCTTATTTCTTCTCAATATGACACTGGAGATGTCACCACTCTCGAATATATAAGGACCATCTGATCTCATATTCTCACCCTCCTCACACACCATGGACCTTGTACCTACAAGACATTACATCCATGAGGACAGCGACAGCGACTGGGACGAAGGAGTGGAAGTAGGAGTAGCAGAAAATGGCATGTCCATTGAACGAATCGTCATGAGACTCGAACGAAGCCTTGAAGCTGCTCTGGATGCTTGTCTCAGAGGACCCACTCCTCCAAAGTTCAACCAAGTCAACAGATTTCAAAAAATGACAGAATACAGACCTTCAGAGCTCAATCTTCCAAGGACGGAATCGGGATTGCCTATCTATGGCACAGTTGGGGCTCCTCGAAAAGTACCGCGACATACTCAATACTAATATATCTACACTTTCTCAAATAATTCATAAATAATGCAATGTCTAACTAGGCCATTCGCCTCATTTCTATATCCTTCAGAGCCTGAGACCGCTCATCCTCCGCTCGACGCTTGAGAATCTCCTCCACCTCTCGCTCGTATTCGCCTGAAGTCTTCTTTCGGGGGAACCGCAGCTTCTGTCGCAGCTTGTCTGCTCGAGACTGGTGGTCAGTGGAAGACGACTCTCGACCAGAAGAAGACGGGTAAGGGGTGTACTCGTCGTAGTATCTGGGGCTGGCAGGAGATCGCACAGAGTTGGAGTACCGAGTGCTTTTGGTTCTGCTGCTTCGAGGGGTACCAGGAGCATCGGCTCCCTGGGCCTCGAGATCAGCCACCCAGTTTCCATGTCGCCATCCCTGCTGCAACTCCTCGTAGGCCTCCTCTTCAAGACGCTTCTTGATAGAGTCATCCTGCTCAAGCTCCTGGAACAGGTCGGTATCGGTAGGGAAGAACCAGACTCGGAACACCTTCCACAGAATGTCAACCAGAGCAGCTGCAACAGTCACAACCAATAGAGCAGCCCACCAAGACAGATCCTTACCCCATCGAGACACCATACCGTCGGGAATGTAGTAAATCTTGACTCGACCGTTATGGTACACAGCAGACAGGAACAAGTTCCATGCAAACCAACCACCAATAGAGATGACGGTGACACCGAGAGCAATGACAGTTCGGCTCTGGATATCCATCATCTGCAGCTTGAGAGTAATCAGCAACACAACAGCGGTGAAAGTGATCATACCCAGAGGGTAGAGAGTGTTGTCAATGTCGGGAAGACTGGAGAAACCCCAGATGTAAAAGGCCATGAAAGAGATAATCAACGACTGCGAGATGGCAATGGTCATCCAAACGAGGTAGACTAGGTAGTTGAACGCCTCGTTCTTCTGGCCCTTGGCATACAGCTCGGGGACTGCAATCAGGGTGGCAGCAGACAGATCCTGCTCGAAGATACCCAGCACAATGACGGGTAGCGATGTGAACAGGGTGTTGAACATGGCAAGCGACCACTGCTCGTACATGGAGGTACCAGTGAACATGGAGTTGTATTGGAAGATTGCCTGCGTTGTGTAGAAGAGCATTTCCTTGTAAAAGGTAGCCAACACATACTTACAGGTTCGGTCGTAATTCCAGTGGCCGTGGACCAGCAGCAGCTTGAGCAGATACGAGAACTGCGCAATGGCAAAATCCGAAGATCGAGCTGCCTGGAGACCCTCCTTACCGGTGATTCCAATACCGACATCGGCAGACTGGATCATGGCGATGTCGTTGGCACCATCACCAATGGCAAGAGTGATGGCGGACTTCACCTTGGATCGCACGTTGGTCACCATGAGAGCCTTCTGTGAAGGACTGGCTCGACAACAGATGACGGAGTCAGCCTTGATACCGAGATCAATGAACAGACTCATGAGAGTGAGATCCTCTTCAATGACCGACAGCGTCTGACCGTCAACAACAACGACACAATGTGCCACGTTGCCTGTGTCCAGTTTGAGCAAGGACTGTGCTAGTGCTCCAACAATGTCCTCATCGTGTTTGAGAATCACCACTGTGGAGTAGTCCTTGATGAGTCGACAAGAGTAACCAATGTTGATGGCGGTCTCTCGCTTGTCACCAGTAAGCATCCACAGCTTGATGTTGGCTCGTCGCAGCTTCTCAATGGTCTCGGGGACTCCCTTCTGCAGCTTATCCTCGATGGCGGTGGCTCCACTGAGCTCAAAGTCCCGCTCAATCATCTCGCCCACCTTCTCACACTTGATAGCTCGGTTCTCCAGAGAAGTTCGAGCATCGTCGTAGAGCTTCTTCCACTGCTTGTACTCCTCCTCGCCAAGCTTCTTGTGAGCGTACATCAGGGTTCGGAGACCCTCAGTAGAAAATTCCTCAATGTGGTTCAGAGTCTTCTCCATGATGTAGGCGTCGTTCTTCACCAGGTCGTCATCAATACCAAACTCGATAGACAAGTCTCCAGCAGCATCATCGGCTTCAAAAGCACCACCAGTGTTCTTCTTGGGGGTGCTTCGAGTGAGAATGTCGTCCATGTTTCGAGGAAGACGCTCCTCACCGTAGGCAAAAGACACTCGACCGGTGGAAATACGGCCCATAGACTGTCGAGGAGCGGTCTGTCGAACGTCCATGGATCGTCTAGGCTCGGGCTCGTTATACATTCGCTTTCGAGCAAGCTGGACAGACTTTCGAGCAGTAGAGGCAACCTCGTGCACGTCCTCCTCCTCTCGGGTCTTCTTGTAGAGCCAATCATCGATGGAATCCAGAGGATCTCGAGATCGTCCAAGGTTGATGGAAGGACGAGGAATACCAAAGGAGGTTCGAGCATCAGCTTCAACGCCACTCTTCCGAGGAGAAGTGGCAGCACCCATACTCTTTCGGGACTCGAGAACAACCTCGGCCTCAGCTCGCTTTCGATCAGCAGCCTGGTTGGAGATTCGGTCAATCTTCTCGTGAGCAATGGCAGAGTTTCGCAGTCGGTCCACAATGACGTTATCAGCTCCCTTGCAGAAGATGAACAGCTCGCCGTTGGGCATTCGAACGACAACACTCATTCGCTTTCGACCAGAAGTGAACTCAATCACGTCGAGAATCTCGTAAGTCTCGTCAACAGGATCATCGTCAAGACCATCAGGGAAGGTTCGAACAGTAACAGTGGAGTTGTATCTGTTGCTCATAATGTAACCCAGATCTCGAGCGGCAGCGACAAGGGCAACCTCATCGGGAGAGGCAGAAGTGTACTCAATACCCTCCTCCAGGTTTCCCTCGGGCAGACACATGTGACAAAGAGCCATATTGAGCAGGAAGAACTTGGCTCGAATGGAATATTCAGAGTTGGGGTTGGTCTGAAGGTAGTTGAGAAGATCCAAGGTGGTGGGGTTCTCCTGGTCCTTCATAGGAGCGGCAGAAGCCTTCCAGAGCGATCGAGTAGACAGAGCTCGAGATAGTCGGGGCTCAGCCTCACTGCTGTGGGTCTGTGTAGGCTCGATGGTCATACTCTTTCGAGGAAGAGCCATGACCTGTCTGAAGAGCTCGTCAGTGGATTGTCGAGGAGAGTGAACCGACTGAATGCCCTGCGACTTTCGAGGTCGACTCTCCTGCTCCACCTCTGCACTTCGATCGAAAACAACAGAGGGACGACCACCAGCGTTGGAAGGTCTTCCAATAGATCGCACGTTGGAAGTTCGAGACTTGGAGCCCGAAGCGCCACTTCCATCCCACTGCTTTCCTCCCCGAACAGAGTCATCCGAATCTCTTCCATCCCAAGCCTTGATACCTCCAGAGTTCTTAGGACTGCTGTTGAACCGGCTATCCTGAGAAGCATCAAAGGGGTCAATGGACTTCTTCTTCAGCTTCATGCTTCCCATACTCTTTCGCAGCGACTTTCTGGACCGTCGAGGCTTGTGGATAAGCATTTCTCCCACACCAGCCTTGCCCGCCAGCTTACTCATCTCGGCAGAATTTCTGGCCTCCTTGACGGCATTGGCAGCCTTGGCAGCTTCGAGCATGCAATCCAGCTCGTGGATCCAAGCTCGACCTCCCACACTCATCTTTCGGAACACCATCAGGTTTTCGGTGAGAGTACCAGTCTTGTCGGTGAAGATGTAACTCACCTGGCCCAGCTCTTCGTTAATAGTAGCAGTGTGGGCCTCACAGGGCGTGTTAGAAGGAATGTAGTACATGTCGATATCTGACTGGATGAAGTAGATCTGGAAGACCTTGACGATTTCCAGAGCCACGTAAAGAGACAGAGGAATGAGGGTGTTGTACATAATGATGAAACCCATGAGATTGGGCACAACACCGACCTCCAGACCTCGCAGGTACCACATGTGTCGGCCATCGGAATGGTAGTAGATGGAAGAGGCACCTGTGCAGAATGCAGAGAGAATAAGCACAAATGCCACCATGACCATGACGATTCTGTTAACCATGGACTGGAGTCTGGGAGCCTTGGTTCGAGGGTTTTTGATGGCGTTCATTCGAATCTTGCTCTCTTCACCGGTGAAGATGACCACACCAATCATATTAGGGGTGTTTCGCAGAATGGAGCCTCGGTAGACTACATTCTGGGGACCCAGTGAATACGTGACACCCTCGTATTCCAGACGACCCTCAAAGTTGTACAGGTCAATGTTGGGATCCTCGGTGTTAAGATGGCCATTGAGCTTGGCCAGCCCCGCGTCCGTGCTACACTGAGTTTGGATGAGAGGCAGAGCTTCTCTGGGTTTTAGGTTGGTTTCACCATCCAGAGCCATGGTCTCAATGTAAGCCTGGTCTCCCATTCCGTCGGCCCATAGCACAATCATGTCTGCAGGGACCCAGTCGTCCTGCTTGAGCTTGACAATGTCGCCCGCCATAATATCCTTCCAGTAGACCTCCTTATACTCGATAGGAGACGAGCCAGACTCTCCAGAGGAAAAGGAGTCCAGTTCCATGTTTCGAGAACTGCTCGTCTCGCTAATAGTTCCGCTCTTGTCCCTCTTTATCGCCACTTTGGCTAGACGGAAGTTCTCCGCCTTGTCTTGTCTGTGTCGTCGCCAGTCATCGTAACCTTCACGGGCCATGGAGACGCAAATGAAGAACATGAGAGGTGCGATTGTGGTGTATGTACCGGTTGTGGACCAACTGGGAATCATTTGCATGATGGAAACTGCCAGGAAATACAAGTTGGCCAGCTTGGAGAACTGGGCGTACAGCTGTCGAGGCAGAAACGACCAGGGTGTATAAATAGACGACTTGATTTCGTTGTCGATGAACTTCTTGTTTCGTCGCTCGTCCAGAAGCTCTCGCTTGCCCGTCGGCACCTCCAGAGGCAGTTGACGGCCATCTCGGGACGGCGGCAGATGCTGAATGTTGAGCACAAAGTCGTGCACCTTTCCAAAATACTTGACCACCTGTTTCTGGGGGCCCCATGACAGCAGGTTTTCCTTGAACGAGTTGGGCTTGCTGTTTTCGAGAGCGTAGTTGGGCAGCCGCTCCGAAATGTTGCCTGGCGTGGTGGAAAACTGGGTCGCCATTCGCGACAGTCGTTTACTTCCCACTGAGGAGGTTCGAGCCAGAGGTTCCGAGTCTGCTGTGTTAGTCCATAGACTAGGGGAATGTAAAGTTGCGTTATACTCACCGTCAATACTCTTGTCAATGTCTTGGGGAGTCACATCCTCAAAACTGTCCTCCTGAGGGTACGGTCCTTCCTTGAGGTCGTCCTCCGAAGGGTCTGTAGCCCAGCTGTAGTCTCCCGAAATATCCATGCTTGTGTCATTAGTTGTGTCGGCAGCCGGCGTGTGTTGCTGCTGCTGCTGCTGTCTGTGACGCTCAAACAGTTGTGTTCGTAGCGAGTTGCCCCGTGGCCGCCTGGGACTATGGGGTTGTTGTGGTGGTGGTGGTGGAGACCGTTGTGAGTGTGGCACGTCGTTAGTAGAGGGGGAAAACGTGATGTGTGGCCGTTCCCGAGGCCGCTGGCTTTCCGAAGCCACGTCCTGCGACACTCGAGGCGGAGCTTCATTGAGGCCCTCGGTGGTGAAGTCGAGCGACCCCCGTCCTCCGTCTTTTCGAGTCATGCTGAGTTAGTGATGTTGAGTGGAGGTGAGAATGTAGGGTGCAAGTGTACTGTATGCAACGGTGTTTCAGCTCTGCGAGTTGGATACCCGCGGCAGTCTCCAGTGACCGTGTCTTCACTCACCCAGTATCTTTGCGACTGTTGGCAGTGTTGTTGTAGAGGAGGAGTGAGAATGAACTGAGTTTCGCTTACTCTGTTAGGAGAGTGTTATGTTTGTTTGGGCAAAGCGAGAGAAAAGCTAAGGGAGCACAACTACAGGGTGTGGTTACGCACGGGGGAGACGCTGAGCAAAAAGAACACCGGTGGTGCGCGTCATTTGGCCCTGAAAACAGCTCTACGTATTTATTTCCGCTCGCAGACGGCTCCAGTCAGGTCTGGCCTCAGTAGCTCTGTTGTAGCCAACCGTGTGAAAATTGCGTTTATCGGAGCAGACCTACGTAGGAGTATCCAAAATAGTACCAAGCCAGAAGCCTAACTGAAAGTGAGTCGGTCAGGGCTAGCCAAGACTAATATAAATGTCTGACAAAGAGCTAACCCTAGCAGCCGACTTGGCGGGAAATTGGAGAGTGATATTCGAGAAAAGCGGCCCACCCTGGTATAAGTCCAAGTAATGCCGATAACACCGCGCTGATCGCTCTCCTTTTATCACGCTGTGGCCATCGTGTATCATGTGACAAGTGCATGTGCCGTGCATTGACGCAGACGAGAAAAGCCGAGTTTTCTGCACGATAGTTTAACACCGCGGGATATAGCCGTGGCTTGGAGCAGAACAGGTATTGGGCGGTGGTGTTAGCAGTCAAATAAGAAGTGGGTCCCCTATGTCATCTCATGCCCTCTTTCACCTCATCTCTCTTGTTTCAGTGTCATTTCGCACCCCTCATTCCTCCCACGATTTTGTGCCACGTGACTACCTGAAGCTTCCATACCATGTGTGTGTTACATAAAATTACACTCCAGGAACAGCCAAAAAAGAAAGGTGGGAAAATACCTCCAATATGGCTCCTGTGAACAAAGGGCGTCGAGGGGGATCTTCCGCACCGATAAAGTTGAGCCACCGAACCAATAGCTGGAGTAGAACCATGAGGGGCACCGTAGAGAAGAGGCCCAGGTCCACCAGGTGGCCACAGCCGCGTGCAATTAACCTCGCGCCTTCTCCCGCTTGGCTTTTCGCCTTGGCTGTCAGACTTTGGCCAATGTAACATGATGCAATGATAGGAGGTTGGCGATGAGAAATCGCAGCTTCTTGAGGAAAGAGATACACGTAGGTGGGTCGGATAGGAAAGGTAGAGGTGGGTCGGGTAGGAAAGGTAGAGGTGGGTCTGAGTTCCGGGGCACAAACAAGTGGGTCTTGGCATTATTGGGTTACCGTTGTGAACAGTGAGGTAATGACGATATTTCAGAGTATTCGTACATTCTGGTATTCTTGCCTGAGTCCACTTCCACACACGATCTCAATATTTTTCATATACGACGAGCTGTCAAACCTGTCACTGTCAAACCTGTCAAACGTCACCACCTCCAAGGCCACGGAATATACCTCAGCTGGGTGACCGTATCAGTAGCCTTACAAACTCAACTCAAACGTCAGGAGTCGAGTTGGCCCGGCTTACAGATGAACGGCAGACTACTCCACAGGAAAAGCTGGACGGCGATGCCCACCAGGGTCTGTGCAAGGCTTGTGGTGTATAACCCCGATGAGACCTCACCGCTACGGCGCAAAGTGAGTAGTGTTTAGCTCACGGTTTGTAGGAGAAAGTCGGGCTGTCCAAAGTCTCCACTCTGCCATGTGCTAAAGGCTGGGTCTCACTCGTATCCGAAAAGTCATTCCACTGGTTCGGCGTACAAGGCCAATATAGGCAACTCTCACTGTTGATACACTTTTGGAAGCTTCAACGGCGCGGTCAACTCTAAAGAGTCCATCTCGACTGCGTGAAATATAAACGAGGCGTTGTCCATGATTCTTCGGATGTTGGAGGGTGCAATAGAGCGCTTTTACGCGGTTCGTGGATTCATAAAAACATCCTGGCCGTTAATACAGCGTTATTATGCCCTGCAAACCTCTGTTGACACTGTAACCTCAGGGCTAACCATGCACATTTCTACAGTCAGCTATGAAGATGTGGATACAAGTGATATGGTGGCTTGATAAGGCGAGTGCCTTTTTCAAAGGGAGTGTCTTTCGGCTTGAAAGTGTGTTATTTCCACAGGGCTGGAATGAATATCACATCCAAGAGAGGTAACTCAGGACAGGCAGCAACCGTCCCAATTCGGTGAGTTCATTGAAACATTCACAGGGAATATATCACGCAAAAAGCAATCTCCGAGCCCAAGAGAGTGCAACTGACCTCTTTAGAGCACCGCTAACTCCCCTGTCTATATAGCTCGTCTTCTGATGCACAAACTATGCCTCCCGGGGTCCGACCCCTACAATAGTGTGAGTTAATTGCCCATTATCGTGCTAAGATAGAGGGATTAGGAGTTCAATGGAGAAAGCGGACAGAATACATCCAAGAGGATGTACGAGTACAAGTACGAATTACGAGTACTCGTACTGAACATCGACCACCTGTTGTGACTCGACTTGATGACTTATAACAGCATTTGTAAGCCTTGTGCAGTATCTTGTAAACACCCTCTCTCGTTCAATCTGGAACAATGATTACCTCACTGGGTTGTAACTTCTTCCCCTCAATGATGCCCTGAACCCCACTACAAATAGCCCCCTCATCAGTCTCGGAGAGAGATATTAATCAATTCTGAGACATTGAGATTTGAGAATACAAGTTCAACGATTTGATGGATTCACTCGTCTTTCCTATCCTGCATAACACCTATGGAAGCAATCTGAAGGGAAGACACTTGACATATACAACTTCTGTACAAGGGTAGACGTAATAAATGTAGATCTATAGCAATATGAGGTGTCAAAATTATTGTAACTACTTGTACGTCAAATATCGACATGACCCACTCATAGTCCTAATCTGTCTCCCCTTCGTCGATGACACTTCACATACAGTAATTACAACGCTTTGTTCAGTATCAACAGCCTTTGGTCCACCAGCGCGTAACCGTGGCAACCGTATCACGTGACTTTGTAAACAATGGAACTCTATTGTGCCACCCAACATGTCCTCCTATTAATGAGGATAGTCGAGATAGTAAAGTGGAAATACACGACTTTTGGTTGATAATATTAGGAAATTGTACCAGACTTGTCTCCTTCGTCTACGCTACGCTACGCGTCATCACCAGTCACTAATCAACTGCTTTCCTCAACCCTTTCTCCACGCACTGCTACGCATAAGCTGCATAGAAGAAAATACTTACGAATCGGTAGGTATCTCAACTTCTACTGTCACCTTTCAAGCCCAGATACCCCTCCAGGGCAGCCAATAACCGACACAAACACCCGCAATGGCCCGAGTTTCCGCCAGGATGGACGCCCATCCCCCTTCCACGCGTTCCAGACGCCAGATCATGTCTGACAGTGACGAGTCTGATTCCAGCTCTGATAGCGATCAAAGCGATGCCAGCAGTGTGGCTACTCCTCGAACCAGAAAGCCTTGGGAAACAGAGACGTATAAGGCCAATGTCAGTCGTGGTGGCGACGATTCTGACGATTCTGACGAGGACTCTGACGACTCTGAGGATGGTCTTAACGGCCTTCTGAGAAAATCAGACAGCCCTAAACAGATTGCACCTGATTTCCAAAGACACACTTCGCCCGTCAAGCAAACGTCGCAACCCAATAGACCTGTTGCTACGCCTGTTCGACGAAACAGACTGTCCATGTCGCCCAAAAACTCCGTGTTTGATAGTGCCAACCCTCTGCTATCAGCTACAAAGAGGGCTACGAACGGAACAAAGAAGAACATCTTTGACGACGAGCCTCCCATGGCTCCCATGAACATCCCCGACTTGCATGCCACTCCTAGGTCTAAACCTAAGACTGATCTAGCTGCCGCTGGACTTCGTCGTCCTTCTAAACCCATGTCTACACCCATCAAGGCACCCACCAAGACCCCCAGCAGCTCCATGGAATCTGCCAACAGAGCTGCCTACGAGGAGTACAAGCAGTCGATGAAACCTCGTGTTCCTTCTGCTTCTTCCGTCTCAATTGCCTCCCCTATCAAACAAAACATTGCCCATCAGCAGCGATTCGAGCAGGCAACAGGAGGAGGAGGACTGTCTGAACATGATCTGGCTATCATGTCAGGTGCAGGCAAGCAGCAGTCCGGTTATGACCGTTACAACCATCCCAACAACACTCCCAGGGTCAACTATGGAGTTCGAGGTCCCCCCAGTCTCGTTCAAGACGCCTCTCTGTCTGGTGTCAACCGTAACTCTTCTGCTCCTGCTCCAGAGTTCAACTATACCCCTGCATCCACCGCTGGCGACGTCGAAGCGCTTCTGCCTTACATTCTGAGTAACAATGACGACGACGAAGACAGTTCTGATGAAGAAGCTGAGGCTGAGGCTGAGGATGACAAGTCCAAGAAGTCAAGCAAGCCCAAGAAGGCCACCTCTCGAAAGTCTGACCAGCGAGCAGCCCAGGAGAGGGAGATGGGAGACCGAAGCCATCTTGTCAAGGAGCATTGGGATGCTGAGTTCCTCAAGCAGATGAGATACAAGGGAATTGTGCCTGGACTGTCTGTCAATCTCATGCAGCATCAGCGAAAGGGTGTTCGATGGCTTCTTGGACGAGAGGTGCCCACCAACAACCACAAGGGAGGACTGCTGTGTGACGATATGGGTCTGGGTAAGACTGTTCAGTCCATCAGTTTGATTCTGTCCAACCCTCGAGGTTTGCATGAAAAGGTTCCCTCCAAGGACGGTGAGCCTCGAGAGTGCAAGGCTACTCTTGTCATTGCTCCTCTGTCTCTGGCTACTCAGTGGGAGCAGGAAATCAAGGACAAGGCTCCCAAGCTGCGTGTTCTCAAACACCATGGACCGGGAAGAACCACCGATTCCAATGTCTTCCGAGAGAACGATGTCATTGTCACCACCTACCAAACTCTCGCTTCTGAGATCAAGAAGGACAGTTCTCCTCTTCTTGGAGTCAAGTTCTGGCGAGTTATTCTTGATGAGGCCCACACAATCAAGAACAAGCGGTCTCAGATGTACCAAGCTACCTGTCGAGTCTTTGCTGATCGACGATGGTGTCTTACAGGTACTCCTGTTCAGAACAACATTGATGAGCTTCAGGCTCTGCTTCAGTTCATTCGAGTGGCTCCTTACGACGATCCTGTTGTTTGGAAACAGCACATTGCCGGCCCTCTTTCTCGAGGAGGAGAAGCTCGAACTGCCATGGCCAAGCTGCAACTTGTGCTGTCTGGTCTCATGTTGAGACGAACTAAGGCTGTTCTTAAGGATACCAAGATGAACATGAAGGCTCGAAGAGTTCACCAGGTTGATATCCAGTTCCAGCCTGATGAGAGAGCGTTCTACGACGCTGTCAACGACCGAATCGGTAGCCAGATTGACACGATTGCCAATGGTTCCATGATGCAGGCTCTTACCCTTCTTCTGCGTCTTCGACAGATCTGCGACCATCGATATCTGGTTTCCAAGGATGCTGCTACTGGTGAGCATCTGGACGAGTTTGAGGGCTACTCTGCTGAAGCTGACGATGGCAAGGATCTCGATGATCTGGCTGACATGTTTGCTGATATGGGTATGGATGGTGATGGAAGCTCCAACACCGCTTCAAACGACAACAAGGTGTCCATCAATGGTAAGGATGTCCATGCTAGTGCTAAGGTTGTCAAGCTTCTGGAGCTGCTCAAGTCTGATCCTCGAAAGACCATTGTTTTCAGTCAGTTCACAAAGTTCTTCGACGTCATCGAGCCCTTCCTGATTCGAGAAAGAATTCGGTACGTCAAGTACGATGGTAGCATGCCTATCAAGAAGCGAGACGCTGCTCTTGCTACTCTTCGAGCTGATCCCGACACTACTGTGCTGCTCTGTTCTCTCAAGTGTGGTGCTCTGGGTCTCAATTTGACCTGTGCCAACCGTGTGGTTCTCCTGGACCCCTGGTGGAACCCCATGGTCTCTGAGCAGGCCATTGATCGAGTTCATCGTATTGGTCAAACTGTCGATGTTGACGTCTACGAGTTTAGCGTGGCTGACTCAGTTGAGAAGAAGATTATGGAGCTTCAGGACAAGAAGCGAAAGATGGCCAATTCCGTCATCAACGGTGACCGGGAGCTGATGAAGGAGGTCAGCACTTTGTCTCGAGCTGAGCTGCTGTTCGTTTTTGGTAGAGCTTAAGCTACAGAGCTGTTTTTGATATCTCAAGTAGAAAATATATTTATTGCTGTAAGACAAGATGTTGGACATTGTAGAGTAGAGCGCTCTGTGGATAATCAGAGCAGAGTAGTCAGAGGGATAACACTGAGAAGATGGACATAGACCCGGTGACAGGTTTTACAACTATGAGACGATACTGTGCTAATTCAGTAGACAGTCAGGAAGACCAGCATGCTTCTAAGGAGTCAAGGCGAATTACTATAAGTTCAAGTATCATGAGTAACATCACTGACTCCACAGATGCTTCTAGAAGATCTATGTTCTTCTACGGGATGAACAATCAACCCTGTAAGTCAATAACCCATTTGGAAGGTCTATACCCTTCTATTGAGTCAAAGTATACCGTTGTAAGACAGTTTACCCGAGTAGTCAAGACACTGAAGATCGAACTGGTGGCCACGACCCTTCTAGAACATCTGTAGCCTTCTATACATCGATCTAGCACGTAAAATAAGCCACGATTGCCTCGTATTGCACCTCATACAGTAGATTCCATCACCCTTTCTCTCTGACGTCACTTCGTTTAAGAATTCTTAATCTGGTTATCTGGTGAAACACCGAACTTATCGGGTCTGAAGAGATGAGATCGAAATCTTGTTTTTGCATGGTTAAAATAGGGGGACCATAGGTGTGTGGGAAATGAGGCACAAGAAAACCGCCAAAAACTCAAATCAATGGCATCACCTCAGAAGTGCGATGAGGCTGAGCATCAAATACAATCCATTTCTTCGTTTCCAGCGCCCCAAATCACATCTCGTGTCTGACACTGCCCAGTGACCGTAGACTTTGGGTATGCATCTCATCTGCGGTATGACGGAGGAGTTCTCGGACTCGAGGTTATCTAAACTCTGATTTAGCGGCAAAACGAAAAACCACAGATCAGGGTGGCGAATCACGTGATTGGTCTCTCTGGAACACTGACGAAGGGTGACATTCTGAGAGGAGAGAGATGAGGAGACGGCAACAATTTTGAAGAGGGTCGAGGAAAAAAGACGCCTCTTTCTGTCTACCAGTCGGGTGATATCTCTTACTTGTAGCAACATTGCGATTCTGATATTTTCTATTTCGGTTTCAATTTTGTGGTTCGCCACCCAAACGAGGGGATGAGAAAAGTGCTCTCAAAGGGCTTTCAATTGGGGGAAAAAGGACAGAGAAATTACAGAATATTCGCCGCCCACACGGCATTTGCTTGGTAAGCCAAGGTCATCCCCTTTTGCCCTAGTTTACGTCATCTTTCGGAGTTCCTTCATTTCCTCCCAACCTTATCCCTACAATAAAGGGTGATGGGTGGCGAACGGCACCTGTCAGCATTGGACAGGCAAGGCACAACTCAACGGGAAAAACGCACGGTCAATCAGGCGATGCAGGACAATAGGACGACTAGAGGCTCCGTGGGGCGATGCAATACGTTCCCTGCAGAGTGTCGACCTGGCGGAATGGGGCATTGGCCCGGTGGCAAACCTCATTGTCCGTTTTCTTTGCGATCGATCTCCCTGCTGATGTGGGTCATGGGCATTTTGGGGCCAATGACAGCACTCTAAAATGCCGTTTCCACACTTACAGTTCGATTACAATCTTCCACCCTATACCCTATTGCCAGTGAAACCTATTAGTCGGTCCCCGATAGATGAAATTGTGCGAGGTGAGACAGGTAAACTATGGAGAACCGCTGAGGGCCGTAACCCTTGGGGATCGGAAAGTTCCGCAAGGTGGTTGAGATGGACCTCTTCGCGTCTGTGCTGCTCCTCCCTCCCCGACAAAAGCGGTAAGTGAGCCTCTCGTTTAGTTAACTTGAGGCTCACGTTAGACAAGCGGGACATTCTGGGGTGTGTGCTGTGTTTTGGTAGCCGCACATTCTCAGAGGGTGTCAACAAGAGCCACTGGCAAGGAAGTATACGGTCGTGGCCGTGTATCTGGAAATAGATCAGGTATGTAGAGTCTTACAAACAATTCTCGAGCGGGTCTCCAGCTCCTTTTTCTCCTCCGATTTTATCCGCACCTTACCTGGAATGGGCTGTTTAGGGAGAAAATATCTATCACCATATCGCCACCGTTACTTACATACAGTACAGACTTGATCTGCAACGGGTAAACAGATAACACAACACACAACAACAACAACTAAAGCTGAAGTATTTGTAAACGATTCCAGACTACATAACACAGTCACAATTCTCTAACATCCTTGATTGCCTCCCCTCCCCTCTCGTCCAATGACGCTCGTTTCAACTGGAGCCAAATGTGCCGCATCTACCCTTGCTTTTAGATTCTCCATTTGCCACTGGGTTCTTTGTGGCTGGACTGAGTTTTCAAAACGCAAACCCTATGCGCCTGGCGAGGGAGCTAATTGAAGGGTGGCCAAACGACCTTGACTTCCGCCAGAGTCTCATAGTCCAGTGACCTGCGATTGAGAGCTATAAGCTACAAAGACGCGACCGCCCGATCACTTCCCACAGTTTGCCTTTCTCACCTCAACTCCACACCTCTCCATATCTCAGCTACTCTGGACTCTAATCCCGAACCGGCTCCCTCCAAACACTTTATCTGGCTATCCTTAGGCGCACGAGAGCCAGGATACAAGTGGGAAAAAAGTTTTCGAACTCGCCACCTCGCATACACTTAAGAGAGTGACGACGCATACACAGCGTGCGATTTTGGAGTGTCTTACGGACACGCATAGAGACCCGTCTGAGGAGATAGTCTTATCGTTGCCACTCGGTTGGTAAACATCTTAAAAACACCGCGCAGAATCACCTCTCAACAACAACACACGACTCTCTGGACCCGGCAAACCAGAGAAAAGAAAACAGGACACCCTCTATTAAACCACCCCACAACAAATAGAGGCTCCTACCAGCGCATTTCCTCGAACTTCGCATCACGTCACATTACCCACTTCCACACATAACTTCCACACACACGACACCAGCATATACCACCACGCCTGCTTTGCCACGTCGCCACCTCCACGAACACTCATAAACAAGGCAACAGCACCTAGTCACATCCACTAAGAGCACATGCGAGAATCCAACTTCCGGTCAGTGCCTTCCAACAGGGCGTCCGTGACCATCACGACGACGCTCTACGACCGACGAGCGCTCGACTGTACTTCGGACAAGCCCCTTATCAACTCGCTCAACCACCTGACGTACCTCACATCGTCGTCGGCTCGAGTGCGAGAAACCCTGTGCACCGATGGAGGGCTCGAACGACTAGTGGCGATCATGAAGACTTGCCAGGAAAGCAAGCACGACGACAAACACAGCGACAAGAACCTGCTGGTGGCATGGAAATGGGCCCTGGCCTTCCAGTGCCTGGTGTTTGTCGGCACCCGCGGCACAGAGGCCATCCGAAAACGCATTGTCGAGGCAGGCCTTCTACCGGTGCTCGCCACCGTGCTCGACAACTACCTGCTCATGATGGAGGATGCCAAGGCCGAGCAGGAGCTCCAGCGTCGACGAGCAGAGGTCGAGCAGGAGATGCAGCGGCGCCAGGCCGAGGAGAAGGAGCGGGATGGGAGATCGGACGCCGTTTCCGCATCCAACCCGTTCGGCATCTCCCTCTGTGGAGCCGCCAAGGAGCGGGAGAAGGCCCAGGCAGGAGCTCAGGCCGGAGCTCAGGGCCAGCGACGAGATTGCCGTCTACATAGCGCAATTTCGTCGGCGGTTTCGTCTGTTTCGCGGCTCTGTCGACCCCAGACCCCCGCCCCGGAAGAACAGCAGCCCCAGGCGGGTTCTTCCCGAGACTCGTCGTTGCAGTCGTCGTTTTCATCGTCCATGATTGACTCTGCCTCGTCGACGTCGTCTAACAACACCGCTAGCAGCACCGCCACGATCATGAACAGCAGCACCGTCATCACCACCCCCAGCCTCCGACAGCTGCTCAGCGAGAGCGCGATTCTACGATCCGGGGCGTCCATCGAGAGCTTTGAAACCGCCACCCAGAACTCGTCTCAGACCGACGACGCTCAGATGGTCGACACTACCGACGCTGGGCTGGCTCTGTTTGCTGAGCGAGACGCTGACGGGGACGTGGAGATGGGTTCTGACGATTTCCAGCCTCGAAGACTGCAAACTCAGCCCCAGCCTCAACCTGGTCAGGTTGCTGGTCAGGCTGCTGCTCCTGGAACCGCACCCGGAGCTACTCCCGGAGCTACTCCTCGACCTGGTCCTGGAGTTGCGCCCGTCACTGCTCAAGGTGCCATTTCCTCCATCCAGAGCTCCATTGCCTCCATGCCTCGTATCTTTGAGAACGGCATTCTGATGCCTCGAGATGACGATGTTCTGTGGGCCCTGGAGATTCTGGCCTACGTCTCCAAGTACAGCAGCACCAAGGAGTGCATCCAGACATGCCACTTTGTGCCTGATCTGTCTCTTCGAGACAAGAACCTGCCTCCTCTTCGACGGGCAGCTGCCCCCCAGCCTCTGATGCGATCCAAGTTTGGATCTCACGAAGGCGACCCTGTAGTCAAGATTGTCGATGTTGACGATGAGGACGACTACAAGGGCAAGTCCATCTGTGTGGACGAGACTGGCGAGGTGGACGGGGTTGTGGACGACCAGTTTCTGGACGACCACCGAACCCAGAAGCAGCGGGAGATCACCGCGTTCCACAAGCGAGTGACCCGCAAGTCGCACCGCAAGAAGACGGACTGGGAAAAAGCCTACGACACGTACGACTTCGAGTCCGAGGAGGACATTTGCGCCGAGTTTCTCGGCGAGACAATCAACGTGTTCCCCATTGTGGAAAAGTTCACTGTGCGGGAGTACTCCAACGAGATCCAGTACTGGGCCGGCGTGATTATGCGAAACTCGTGCCGAAAGAACGAGGCCCGAGGTGGAATCCGGCAGTGTGCTCACTTTGATTGTGGAAAGTGGGAGGAATTCCCCCGGCAGTTTGCAAAGTGTCGACGATGCAAGCGAACAAAGTACTGCAGTCGAGAGTGCCAGCTCAAGGCCTGGAACTACCACAAGCACTGGTGCTCGACCAACCCGCCCAACGTGGCGTCCTCGCGATCTGGTTCGTCCGCAGTCACGTCTTCTGCAGCAAGCGTGTCTTCGGTCTCGACTGCCAGCACCGTGGCGACCGCCAGCACCGTGGCAACCGTCAACACCATGGCCTCGGGCGGCACTGTGGCCTCCGGCACGCAAAACGAAGGATACCCCAACTCGCCCAACAGTGCCGCCTCTGCATCTTCTGCCTCGACCGCCACCGTGGCTGGGGGCTCTCAGTCCACTCTCAGCCACAACTCGCGCCAGAGCATGTTTAGAACGCGATGATGAGACCCGACTGTGTCTCACCCATCTGAATCACTACAGTGTGTGGGTGATGCGACCTGTCAGCTTTTGATTACTGCTTACGGATGTCGCTCCCCACGCCTCCCTTATTTATCTATTTATGGACGTGCATTCATTATTTATTCAATGTATATTACGTTACACTACTTATTGGAGTAGTCGAACTTGTGGTCAAGACGGCAGAGTCTACCACTATAGAGAGGAGAACTGTACACTGATTCATGATCAAGCACTTGAAAGATAGTGATACTAACGCAGCCTTAGATATCAAGACAGACAACATAGACAGCATTACTAACGATATAGACGGCATAGACAGCATTACTAACGATATAGACAGCAATTAATGGCATTACTAACAGCTTTATTATTACTGTACAAGTACGAGTACTTGTAGCAGGCATCTGAAGTAAAAAAAGACCGTGTCCCACCTCTTGCTTAATATGATACCACTGATCAGACAGAGAGGTAATTATAGTTAATTTACAAAGTCATAGACTCATTTGTGCAAGCTAGCCTTGAACATACTCTCCTCTTCATCGCATATTGATGCTTTACAAAATCTACATTCGCTTCACATTCATACACTCTGACTGATGCATTACCGTATACTAGAGTACAAGTACATACCGTAGATAGTCACAGACTTATAACTTATTTTTGCACACGTCGTTGGCGTCAACAAACTGTTTGTGCACCTCCGCCGAGACGAGCTCGAGCTTGTGGGCCTTCTCCACAGCAGCGAGAGTCGATTGCCACAGGGCCTTGAACTGGGCCAGCTGCTCGTTGACAACCTTGGTGGCGGTGTCGCCGTGGTAACAGACCTTGGCAACGTCCTCCAGAGCAGCTCCTCTGAGCAGCTGGTCAATCACATTGCCGGTGATGGAGGAAGGAAGTGTGGCAAAAGGTAGAGCTCGACCAAGCTCGTAGACAGAAGCGTCTCGGCCCTTGTCAGCAGCGAAAGAAAGCAGCGAGAAGAGAGTGGCTTCCAGCAGCCATCGGGTCGCTCGAGTCTGGGTGGCAGCAATGCTAGAGAGAGCAAGAGCCTGTCGACTGAATCGGCCTCTGTAAGTACCGTTGGTGCTGTTGACGAAACCAGCCACCTTGAGAAGAAGAGGAGAGACAGAAGGAGGGAAGGCAGTGACAGACTGAGGAGTCAGAGGCTTGTTGTCCAGCATCTTGTTCTTCAGAAGAGAGAGAATAGGAAGAGCACTGGGCTCGTTTCCAAACGTCTGCAGAACCTCGCCCCACTTGGTCAGAGTATGTGTCTTGGGGTCAATGTATCCCTCGAGCTGTAGAAGTCGCAGAATGGTGTTTGCGAGAATCTGTGTGTTTGTGGAGAGCAGCACTGTGTGGCTGGGGGTGAGAGATGCCTTTTTCCAGTCAGCAGAGCTGGAGTGAACGAGATCCAGAACGGAAGACACGTTGATGGCGCTCACGGGCTTGCTAGACAGACCCTCGAGCTTGTCCGTCTTCCAGTTGAGACCCACGTAGAGAGCAGGCTGGAACTGCGAGTTGAGAGCATGCTCGGTCTCGGGCTGCCAGAAGTAGACAATGTTGTACTTTTTGTAGTGGTAGTACCGGTGCAGCGACTGGGTGATCAGATTGAGGCACTTGGAGTAGGTCTCGGGCAGCTTTTTGACGAGGGTTCGGTACTCGACGTCAGCATCGCCGTCCAGACCAGCCTCTTCAGCTGCAAAGCCAGAAACAATGACGCTGAGCAGATCAGGGCCGATGAGACCGGAGTTCTGGTAGTAGATGAGCTCATCGGGGAGTCGCTGGCCCAAAAAGTCGTGCGAGTCGTTGGGCACGTCTCCAGTGTTTGGCAGGGGTCCTACGTGTCCATCAGCGTGCAACACAGGGCAGAACTTGAGAGCTGCAAATGCACGTCTGAATCTGGTTGCAAAAACGCCCTGGTCGGCACCATAAGTAGCCACAGCGGTGTAGATGGAAGGGTACTGGGCCAGAGAGTCCGCAGCACTTCGGATCGGGGTGGTGGGCTGTCCCATGACGTTAATAGGGTGTTCGAACGGAGGGAACGTAAAGTTGCCGGTCAGATCGCAGCCAGCTGCCAAAGCAACCTCAATGAAGAGTTCATTGGTCAGCCCGCCGAGTTCCTGCAGCAGCGCCTTCTTGTGGAGCACGCTGGCGTTCTTGTCGTCCATGGTCACAAGAATCTTGTCCACGTGGGGCGCCAGCAGCAGCTCCGAGGGGCCCAGAACAGCGTCAATGCGCTCGGAGCTGAGCAGGTACGCCAGCTGGGCCCATGCATAGTAAGGGGCGACCGAGTACTCGACATTGTGCTCGGCCAGAAGCCCGGTGATGGTCCTGAACACTGCTGCCGAGGTGGTCACAGGGTTCAGTCCCGAGTCATGGAAGGCAGCCAGGGTGGCGTGTTCGGCCTCGGTGGACGCGGCCTCGTACTGGTTCCAAGCTGCCTGGCGTCGCTGGCTTCGCATCTCGGCGTTCTGCAGGTCGTACTGCTTGAAGAGATGAGGGTTGGCTGAAGCGGCCGGAAGTCCTCGGAAAACAAAGTAGGGCGTAATCTTGTGGGACTTGAGGGTGGCCAGGTCTCGCACAAGCACGTCTCTCACTTTGGGAGGCAGCGAAGAGCCGCCAGTGACCACCTGGGGGTAGGTGGCTGCCAGAGCGGAAATGACAGACAGATAGTGGTCCGCGTCAATGCCGAGAATAGAGCCATTGAGCCCGGCGAGGGCCTGGGGCTTGAACAGCCGTCGCTCCGTCGCAAAGGCGTCCAGCGATTTGATCGGCATGGCGATGAGTGTTGAGACAAGAGGCGGGACGTCTTAGGGGCTTGGTAGTCTATGCTGTGTGGTGATGTAGGTGCGTGTTAAGATTTCAGCGGCTAGGGTAGGTCACGTGTGTGGATCGAGGATGGGGGTTTGTGCGTGGGGGTGTGTTCTGTGCATGGATTAAAATACCAGCGACAGCCGTTTCTTGTACGTGTGGGGCTACTTGACTTGTCAACACTCTTTTCAAAATATTTCGTCTCCTCGGAACTGTACTCTTGACCCTGGTTGTGGTCTTTACACACTTAGTGGGACTGTTAGGCTGTGTCTGCCAGGGGGGCTATAGTATGGAGAATAGAAAAGGGAGCTGTTCGAAAATAGTTCTATAGAACGAGGTTCACTCACATACTTCAACAGTCTCGCTCTTATTACTCAGTCACATTCCCATCTCTAGTCTTCAGTGTGATGTTGTTACCCTACTCCTGTTTTCTCCATGACTAAGACTGACAGCCTTTTCCAGATGAATATGATTAGAAACGCGTTTGACCTGAGACATCTGGCGGTTAACCGGAAGCGGTTAGGTTCAGCTCTGGCGGTAGATATAGGTAGAGACTACTTGTAGATCGGTAATTTCCGCGGCAAACATGTCTTTTCCACTCTGTGATGATTCACTTTACCTGCACTTCTAGTCCTTCCTCCTTAGCCCAGGGTCGTAGAATGTGTCAATTTGCTAGCTGCTTGAAGGTCGATGAGTGAACTAAATATAGACGATTAGTAAGCGACAGAGGACGAAAACGTACATCCCAGAGAGGGTTCACATGTCAGATACAAAGCACTTGCTATAAGCCTCTGCACCTACAGTACTCGTACAAGTAGGACGCTTATACCGTTCACACCACCCCCCTCACCTCCACGGCAGACAAAGTTTTGATATCAGTAATATGAAGCGCTTATTGGTGATAGTGGGCCGTCGGATCCACCGAGGGGTGGTGAAATATGCCAATATGGGTTCGATTTCAGCAAAAAAAGTTGAACTCACGTGATCCCAAGGTCTACCAGCGTCGATAGCCGAAGCGTCTCCCCTGTAGCACCGTCTAAAGCTGCCAGATCGGACCTCTGTCGACCCGAGTAACGATTGCACATACGACACTTCTCAACTGCGACCTGATGCATAGCCAAAGAGTTTAACTATTAGTTGAAGCCTATTGGGTTGACTGATAAGGACTAGCGCGAAAGATTTAACCAACGATATTCCTCTACACCACCTGGCCACTCATTCATTCATTGCCATGTCTGTCAAAACCGTTGACATCTCTACCATCGACCAGTCTACTGCCGACGAACTCCTGGAATGTGCTTCCAGAGACGGATTTCTCTTTGTGGAGGGATCCGGATTCACTCAGAAGGAGGTGGACGACATGTTCAACATGTCCAAGGGTTTCTTTGCTCTTCCTCTCGAGGAAAAGAACAAGTTCCCCATTGGTGCCGAAAACCGCGGCTACAATGCCATCAATGTTGAAACTCTTGATCCTGCCACTCAGAAGAAGGGGGATCCCAAGGAGGGCTTCAATTTCGGCAAGTACATCAACGAGAAGCCCATTCAGCCTATGCCAGAGTTCTTCCAGAAGCCTGAGAACGCTGCCGTCATCTCCAACATGCAGACCAAGCTCTACGATCTCTCACAGCGGATTTTGAGACTGCTAGCCATGGGTCTCAAGATCGACGAATCTGCTGGCGGGTCTGGCTGGTTTGCTGACCGACACAGACGAGATTTTCCCTCTGGATCAATCTTCCGACTGCTGTATTACCCTGGCCAGAAGAAGGCTGATCCTGAAGACGAGATCCGAGCTGGGGCACACACTGACTACGGATCATTGACTCTGTTGTTCCAGAGAGAGGGAGAAGAGGGACTGGAGATTCTGTCTCCTGTGTCCAAGAAGTGGGAACCTGTGCCCTACGTTGGGCCCAAGGAGCCTGGAATGGCACCGCCAGTCGTTGTCAACATTGGAGACTTGCTCTCGTACTGGACAGCAGGTATTCTCAAGAGCACAATTCACAGAGTCAAGTTCCCGGCTAAACTCCAGGCTGAGGGAACTGACCGGTACTCGTGTGTTTTCTTCTGCCATCCTGAAGAAGAGGTCAAGCTGGAACCTGTCCCCAGTGCTAAGATTGCCTCTGTTACTGGCCGAGGAGCTAACGAGGGTAAAGTGATTACAGCCCAGGAGCATCTTCAATCGCGACTGAGTGCAACATACGGATGGAAGAAGTAACAAACATAAGAGACTAGTGTATATAATTTAATGATCTTGTTGATATTGGTAGGGATATGCATCTTTCCTTATCGTGCGTCTTTTTGCAGGAAAAGCATGGAAACTGTTTGATTTCTAGGCGTGAGTATCCCCTGTATCTTACTACCACCATTTTCAACGTCCATCCCACTTTCTTCCTACAAGTACATCTCCTCCAATTCTAATGTCTATTCTACTATACATAGGTAGTGTCTATTTTTAAAAGGGCACGCCCTCGAACCACTTGACCCACTTCATGGTCTGCTCCATGAACATGAGGGTCAGGATAGTGTGGGGAGCAATTCGCATCAGATGGGCGCCGAAACCCTTGTACAGAGCAAAAGGGCCCTCGATAGACACAGTCTTCATCAGACAGTCAAAGGGGTTCTTGTACATGTTGCCCTTCTGGTTGTACATTCGGGTCATGAGCACATCCCAGGGGTTCATGACGACGGCGACTCCGAGACCAGACATGGCCGATGCAACCAGATGGGTCGAGGCTCCGGGCTCGGTGATGTTGTGCTTGAGAAGCAGCTCCTTGGCCCAGTTGTAGATGGGCAGCTGGACAGACGATCCGGCACCAGTTCGCAGAATGGCAGCGTCCACGCCTCGGTACAGACCCTTGAAGCCCTCGGCTCCGTAGATTTGTCGGAATCCGTCACCAATAGACTTGTAGTAGGTCTGGGCTCCGACCTTGAATGCAGGGGAGTAAGACTGCTGTCTAGTCTTGATCAGGTAGAAAGGAGAGCCGGCAATAGCTCCCATGATACCGGAGATGGCACCGGAGGCCACGTTGAGACCCACGGGGTTCTCTTTTTCCAGATCAATCTTGAAAATGTTGGCAATCACCTTTCTGGTGGGCTCGTAGAGACCCAGACGGCATCCGTTGAGACCAATCTGGTAGACGTATGCAGAAAAGAGTCCGGATTGCAGACCCTTGATGCCCTCGGACTTGTAGATCTTGACGAGAGCCTGCAGAGGGCTTGTGTAGACCTTCTTGGCCTCTCCTCGGGCAGCCAGCTCTCCTTGCAGCTGCATTCGGGTCTTGACCAGCTCGATGGGGTTAGTGACGGTGACCGCTCCACAGGCGGCGATAGCTCCGGCCACAAATCCTCCCAGAGTGGAGATTTGCTTGGGTTGTTGCTTTTGCTTGTCCAGAATGACGGCCATGGTTGGAATGTGTGTGTATGTGTGGTTAAGAGACGTTTTTCTCGTCGATTATTCGGACTTGCTTTCCTGATCTGGAACGGAGTTTAGAAGGGATATCTCTTGGACGGTTGGGGGGAAGAAGCGAGTTGAACAGGTCGAGGACTTGTAGGTGACGGGTGGGATGCGAGTGAATAAGATGTAGAGAAGCGAGCGCCCGGGTGTCGATATTTTAGGTCCGTGCCAACTTGCATTTTTCACTACTCAAGCTTTTGTTACCTTGTCTGGGGGTGACTCTTAGGCTCTAACACTATGTGGTTGCAGCGGTCCAGAGGGCGATGTCGGAGATAGCGGTAGCCTATTACGGCTGTGAGGAGTGCGGTGTCGGTATAAATGGCGATTCTAACGACCGATCCGACTACTTTGGTTTTTATTTCCCAGCTTGCAATATTTTCAGGTGTGAAATTCCCACGCCCTTGATATTTCATTTTCCAATTTTCAATTTTCATTTTCCACTTCCATTGTCTTGTCTTCCTTGTATAGCCGGATGACCGTTGTTCGTATGTAGCCCAGTCCAGTCACCTGCAAGTGTCATTAAGCTGAGGTTTCCTATGACCGAAACGCGTTATTTTGGGGATATTATAAGTCCGGTTATTTTCCAGGACTGTCATTGTGTACTTACACGCTGCCATATCACATTAATATACCCTTTCTATACGCTTTCACCCCTTTATATACTCCTCCATACTCCTGTTCCACCTTAATGGCGGCAAAAAACCCGTTTCCCCACACTTGACGCGAGATATCGAGTCCAGTAACCGAAATCAACACCGAGAAATGCTCGCTGAAAAAGTTTATTTGGTCCGGAACTTTGGGAGTCTGGGTGGGTGGAAGAGGTGGGTTCGAATCTTGGTTGTGCGTTAGGGGTATTAGGTAATCAAATTGCTGACCTGCGGTAATGAACTTGTAGACGTTAAAAGAGTTAGGAGTGCGTTGATTGTTGAGAGGTTACGAGTCTTACTGAATAGGACGATAGGTTATAACTAGGCTATACAAAGCTAGAGTGAGAAGTATCATCAGAGCAATGTACAGTATATAGTAGAAGAACTACAAGTCTCGAATACTAGAGATCGCGGCCACTAGGAACGACAACACCAGGTACCTACACCGCTCATTTTCAGCCGCTTTAATTCGATCGTTGCCTCCAAATCAACTTCATGATAACATCAAAGGTGGGGTAATAATAGCAACGATAAGACTAGCTAAGCGATGAGGACACACACCTTGAAAATCACAACATTACCAGAATAAGAAGTGCACAACTAATATCTCTATCGCACAGATATCCCTTTTATCTCGTACTCCCACACACCACCTGTATATCCAGCGTGGGGTGCATATTCACATGCAGAAACTTGGACTATGATTAACTCTAACGAGGGGTCTATAACTCGGTCTCATCGCAACTGTCTCATCTTCTCTCAATTGCGCCATGTCCTTCATTCTCAACCAGCTCAACGAGACCACTCTCAACGTCCAGGGCGACGAGGGAGTCCAGTTCTCCATTGTCGGCGGTCTGGGCACTCTGGCTTCGGCCTACGCCTCGTATCTCATGTGTACTCGAGTCCCTTCCTCTAACAAGACCTGGCTGGCTGCCACCATTGCCTCTCTGTTCATCTCAATTGGCAACCAGTACCAGTGCCAGTTCACTCCCGGATCGCCTGCCAACTCGTCTTACATTGGCCGTCTTCCCTGGACCGTTCTGCGAGTGGCCTTCCTGGCTGTAGTCTATGGACAGCTCAATTTGGCCGGTACCAAGTTCACCTGGGCCGCTGGCAACCCCCTGCACATTCCCGCTCTGTTCCTGGCCAGCTATGTCCTCAACGAGGTTGGCAACATGCTTCGAAAGCCCATCCCTAAGCCTGTTGTCAAGGACGAGTAGGGACCCTATGTAACGATAATGACATGAGTGAAAGAATCCGCCTTTAGACTCGTTTTGAGACTCGCCTATGGCCTATCTCCCGAGAAATCGCCAAATTCAGCAGGAATTGGGGGAAGAACCGGGCCATTGGGACCAACTTCAAGATCCTCCATCTGATTCCAAAACGATAAGCTGCCCTGTTCTCGATCAAAAGGCGGTTTACAACCTTTTGCTTCAACTGCCCGAATGAACTTTTCAACAATTGCCAGTCGTAATATCGGAGGATACACCTTATCATGGTAAAGGACTGTATCTGTAAAGTTGGTGTCGAATCGTAGTTTCTCAATCTTATGACAACTGTCAGCTTCAATGAAGTAGTAGAGGAAAGATTGGTCGTAGAGAAGTAAACTGGCAAGAGTGACGTCCTCATAAGTGTTCAGATATTCCGCTAATTGAGGGTAGAACTGCTGATACAAGTCTCTTCTCCAGTTTCGAAACACAGTGCCCACAGGTAGACCTGTCCAAGGAGTCATGTCTTCGTAGTAAGATACCGAGAACTGCTTGATTGCTGGGAAATCAGTTCTGTTGAAGAACATGGTTGTGATAGCTGTATCGAGATGAACATGTTGGATCAGAGAAGCGCATGTTCTTAGAGGAGGAACGTATCCTGCGTAGTAATGGACGTCTTTCCAGACAGCTGGAGATAGCAGTTGGTAGAGTTGTTTGTTAACACATGATAATCGAGATAGGTCCTTGAATTCGAGATGCGTTGCCACCAGTGAGATCAATTCAGCAGGGAGTTGCATGATCTGTTTACAAGTCGTTGATGTTGAAGTGATTAGCTTTATGCATGCCAGAAGGTGAAATAAATAAATGTGAATAGACTGATAAGGTACAAGTAAGGTGAAATTTGAAATTTGAAATTGAAGCTGAGATTATGACATGGAAGTGTGGAGAGTGCCTCTAGTGCGAGTACTTAGAAGATCAATTACATTAGTTAGGAGAGGTATACATCAAGGATAGAACTGGTGTAGCGTAAACCTGGTTACTGTACACAGATAGAACAATGATTTCTCTATATATTCACAGTCTCAAGCTGGTTAAGTCAGACATGTTCTTTTTCTTCTTTCGATTGCAGTAATGATATCTTTCTCTTGGCTGTCCTGTTTTCTCACTTCTACTATGCCTCACTTAAGGTTCACAGTTCAAGAAATCATCACGATCTAAAGTGCACAGTTAGCCAGCTTCTTCGTCACACGACATGCACATTTTCAAGAATCTGACGGAGCCCACGGCAGTCACGCACTGTCTGTCGTGCAACTTCACCGGCGAGCGCAACCTGGTGCTGGTTAAAGGCGCCCAGCTGCTCCAGATCTTCAGATACAAGGATGACATTTCCACCAAGGACGGAGCTCCTCGTTTGGAACTCATCACCGAGTACTATCTCGACGGAACTGTCACGGGATTGACTCGAATCAAGACGGTCGACAACTACGACGTTGATTCGCTGTACATTTCTGTGAAACACGCCAAGGCTGTGATTGTAGCGTGGAATCCCAGCAGTTTCACTCTCGACACCAAATCGCTACATTACTACGAGAAGGGACTGGTTGAGAGTAATTTCTTCGAGCCCGAGTGCTCCTCGGTGGCCGTTTCAGATGAAGCAAACTCGTTTTATACCTGTCTGTTGTTTCAGAATGATCGAATGGCTTTCTTACCTATCATTGAAAAGGGTCTGGATGACGATGAGATGCCTGATAATGGCCAAGTGTTTGATCCCTCGTTTATTGTGAAAGCCTCTAAGCTTGATAAGCGGATCGAAAACGTGATGGACATTTGTTTCCTGCACGAGTACCGAGAAACTACCATGGGAATTCTTTTCCAGCCTAAACGAGCCTGGGTGGGAATGAAGAACATTCTCAAGGACACTGTCAGTTACGCTATTGTCAGTGTCGACGTCCATCAGAAGAACTCCACCGTTATTGGTACTCTTAACGGTCTTCCTGTGGACGCTCAAAAAGTCATTCCTCTTCCTGCTCCTCTTGGAGGCTCTCTTATCATCTGTGCCAACACAGTTCTCTACGTTGACTCGTCAGCTAGTTACACCGGTGTCATGGTCAACAACACACATCGACAAAACTCGGATCTCGTCATTTCGAGGGACCAGTCGAATCTGGATCTGAGACTGGAGGGTGCTGAGGTGTGTTTCATTCAGGAACTAGGCAACACGGCTCTCCTGGTGACTGAAGAAGGCCAGTTTTTCAACCTGATGTTCAACAAGGACGGTAGACGAGTGGCTAGTCTCGAACTGCGGGCTATTGAGCCCGATGACTTCATTCTGACTCAACCTTCGTCAGTGGCTCCTGGCCCTGATGGAACAATCTTTCTTGGATCTCGAGCTGGAGACTCTCTCCTGGTCAAGTGGTACCATGGCGAGCCCGAGAACCAGCCTGATGAACCTATGGACGATGGAAACGAGTCTGACGACGATCTTTACGGAGGAGACACAGCCCAGACTGAGGATACAACTAACCGTCCTCTGAAGCTTCGTCTGGCAGATAGAATGCTGGGAATGGGTCCTATGCAGTCGCTGGCTCTGGGCAAGAACCGAAGCAGCCAGGGAGTCGAGTTTGTCACCACTACAGGTGTCGGTGCGAACTCTGCACTGGCTATTCTCACAAGTGCTATGATGCCCTACAAGAGAAAGTCGCTGTATAAGGATATGCCTGGAGGGCAGTTTTGGTCTGTCCCTGTGCGATTTGAGGAGGAAGGAGAGGTTGCCAAGTCTAGAACCTACGTTGTCTCTTCTGACAGTGAAAACTCGTACCTTTACTACGTCGACGCTAATGGAGTCATCGAGGACGTTTCTCTGAGTACCAAGAAGAAGAAGACCAAAAAGCATTTCGTTTCCAACGTCACCACAATCTTCTCTTCTTCCATGCTCGAGTCAGCTCTTCTCCAGGTATGTCTGGAGACCGTCAACATTTACGACGCCAAAATCGGACAGCCTCACAAGTACTCTCTTCCTCAGGGCACTACAGCTGTGGAGGCTCGTGTTCTTGACAATTACGTTTTCGTGTTGCTATCTGATGGGCAGGTCAAGGTCCTGGAAGCCGTCAGTATCAACAAGAGACCATTCTTGAAGGCTGCTCAGATCACCATTGAGCCTGCTAGCGAGTCCAAGGCTATTGGTATCTACGCCACCAACTCTTCTCTTGCTTTTGGAGCACCCAGCAAGAAGCGAACACGAGAGGGAGCTCCCGCACAAGATTCTCGACCTGTCGTTGTTGTTTGCTACGCTGATGGATCTCTTCTTCTCCAGGGACTCAACTCAGAAGACCGTCTCATTCTGGACGCTTCTGATCTGTCTGGATTCATCAAGGAGAAGGACGGACAGCTCTATGACGTCCCTCTCGAGCTGGTCGACATTGCATTGAGTCCTCTTGGAGACGACAACATTCTCCGGGACTACCTGGTTCTCCTGACACCCCACCAGCTGGTTGTCTACGAGCCCTACCACTACAACGACGAGCTGCGGTTCCGAAAGATTTTCCTGGAACGAACCCCCACAATCAACGCCGACAGACGGCTGGCTCAGGTTCCTCTCATCAACGGAAAACACACTCTGGGCGTGACTGGCGAAACCGCGTACATCTTGGTCAAGACTTTGCATACTTCTCCCCGACTGATTGAGTTTGGTGAGGCCAAGGGCGCTGTTGCTTTCACCTCATGGGACGGCAAGTTTGCATACTTGACGAAGGAAGGAGAGGTGGCCGAGTGCAGATTCGATCCTACATTTTCTCTGGAGACGAATCTGCCTGTCAAGCATGTCCCTCTATGTGGAGAGACTATCTCCAAGGTCACCTACCACGAGACTATGGATGTCTACGTCATTGCTACCCACAAGACTGTTCCTCACGTTGTCCGTGATGAAGACGACGAGGTGATTGACAGTCTTACTCCTGACGTTCTTCCTGCTACCACATACCAGGGTGCTATTCGAATCGTCAACCCTTACTCGTGGACTGTCATTGACTCATATGAGTTTGAGATGCCTGCTGAAGCTGCCCTCTGTTGCGAGTCTGTCAAGCTATCCATCTCTGACAGAAAGTCGCAGAAGAGAGAGGTGGTTGCTGTGGGAACCACCATTCTTCGAGGCGAGGATCTCGCTGCTCGAGGAGCGCTGTATCTCTTTGATGTCATTGAGATTGTTCCTGAGAAGGAGCGACCTGAGACTAACAGGCGACTCAAGAAACTGGTTCAGGACCGAGTCCGGGGCGCTTTCACGGCTGTTTGCGAGGTTTCTGGCCGTCTGCTTGCCGTGCAGGGCCAAAAACTCCTTGTCCAGGCTCTTCAGGATGATCTTACGCTTGTCCCCGTGGCTTTCCTCGATATGCAGACCTACGTTGCTGTTGCCAAGTCTCTCAACTCCATGCTTCTTCTCGGTGACGCTACCCGTTCAGTGCAGTTTGTGGGTTTCTCCATGGACCCTTATCAGATGATTCCCTTTGCACGAGATCTACAGAGAGTGCTTGTCACCACCTGCGACTTTGCCATTGAGGGCGAGAACCTGACATTTGTCGTTGCTGATCTCCAGAAACGACTTCACATTCTCGAATACGACCCTGATGACCCTCAGTCGTACTCTGGAGCCCGTCTTCTGAGACGTTCCGTGTTCTACTCTGGCAAGGTGATTGACTCGTCGGCAATGGTGCCTATCAACGAGGACCGGTTTATGGTGATTGGTGTCTGCAGTGACGGATCTGTGACCGATGTTGTCCCCTGTCCTGAAGATGCCTACAGACGTTTGTATGCCATTCAGACACAGATCACCGACAAGGAAGCCCACGTGTGTGGCCTGCATCCCCGAGCATTCAGATACGATCCCATTCTTCCTGGAACCGGCAACAGTCCTCACCGACCTATTCTCGATGGCCATACTCTGACTCGGTTTGCCAACCTGCCTCGAAACAAACAGAACGTGTATGCCAATCGTCTTGGTCAGCGATACCAGCAGTTGATTTGGAAGGATCTGGAGCTCATTTCGGATATTTTCAAGCAGTGCATCTAGAGCACACAACCAACTTCATTAATAATGTATTTTATGACCCTTACTGTATTTACTGTAAGACCCTTAGTGTATTTTGTACCCACCACAAGATTTGTACAAGTAGGCAAGTATAAGCACCACGTTACAACTACCAGGTAACCATTGTACGCGTAGTGTAGAATTGGAACACACCAATCTCAACGAAAACTCGTATCCTCTTCAAAATCTCTCTTCTATACCTCTTACCCCCACGTTACGTCATCACCATAGAGTGAGTGCATAACCTGGTGCATAACCTTTGGGCCAAATCAAAACTTCTCAACCAGACGCTTCTCAGACATGGCTACTCGCAAAGCTGCCAAGACCAAGAGCAATGGCCCGGCGCCCGTGCCCACGGCCCCCTCCCAGGTGCTGGCGGTCGTCTACGGCTCTCTGCTGCTCGTGTACCTTCGGTTCATCTTTTCCGCAGGTATCACTCAGGACCCTGCTAAGGTCATGACACAGGCTCTTCCTGGCCTGCTGCTGCTCCATATGGGCTACTGCGTGCTTGTGCTGGGTCAGAAGCCCGGCCGGAAGCTCGGAACCGACGTGTCCACGGCTCTGATTGCCGCCGTTCTGTCGGTTTTCTTCTCGGTCATCATTTTCGGGCTTCTGGTGCTTTTCGGCGCCCCTGCCGTTTCTCTGGTCCACAACACGTTTGTGTGTGCCATGCACATGTCGATTCTGGCGGTGCTGCCGCTCTTCTTCACATACCACCTCGATTCCAAGGTGTGGGCCGACATTATCGCCATGCGACGGCCGTTGGACCACGTCTACGCAGCGTCGGTGTGCACGCTGATTGGAGCGTGGTTAGGCGCCATTCCCATTCCCTACGACTGGGACCGACCCTGGCAACAGTGGCCCATCACTATTCTGGCCGGCGCTTACCTAGGGTACTTTGTCGGTACCCTTGGAGGCATCGCATTAGAACTCGCCAAGTCGCTCTGTTCAAAGACGAAGAAGACGGAGTAGAGAGGAGAGGTGGAGCAATTGACTTTGAGGGGACGATAGACGCCTTGTGGCATTATAATGAAAGCACGGATATATTGGACGAGGAGTGTACCAAGCACCAGTAGTATGACTAAGCAAGAAGGGGTTAAAAGGAGTATCTGAAGGTGGATCCGGGCGAAAGACTCCAATTAGTAGACTGTTAGACACACATGGAGGACCTCAAGTCTCATGGATAGTTAACGCTTGTGGTATTCTCTCACTTACACCTTCACCAATGCCAGGTCCTCCACATCCCGCTGAGTAAGCATATTTTAGTATCCACAACCTATAGTGTGGAATGTTGATAGCTTGTACGGATACTGTAGCTACAGCAAACGGCGAGAAATGCTACTACTCGTGCAAGTAGAACGATTAGAGCACTTTAGCCGTTAACAGTGCTTGAACGTGTGAATATAGCTACAGTATGTACGTCGTACGAGTACTCGTACTCGTTATGATACTCGTATGGTAACGCAGACTATACACGTTCTGATGAAGCCACACCCTGACATGTGCTCAAGTTCTTAGCTATCTCCTTGACACATCATTTGGGCCACCCTACAATCACAAGCACCTTGTACTTTCCTGGGCGCTGTTGTTACTGGCATTAGTGTGGAGCTATTCTAGTTCGGGGTGTTTGATTGCACTTCGACGTCAAGGGGTGAGAAAACGAGATATATGACAAGCAGGTGTTATAAAGAGCGAGCAGCTGAATATATAGTCACAAGTGTTTGTTGGTAAAATAGCCGCCACACCTCTTATACTTCTTCTGGTAGCTCTTCCGTTGCATGTTTTGAGTCAACTTTACGGGCCGAAATAAAGGCAGACTCTCAAAGGATTAAAAACAATGGCAAATAAAGGTGATAAATCATAAGAGAAGGTCACGGCTGAAGTCTCACTACGAGCCCATATTATCATAGCAAGTGACACGAGCCTTCATTTCGGCAACCGGGCCACTTTCAGAAGGTCTGTCTATCATCACACGTTCGCATGCTTGGCACATTCTTGGCCCCATCCAGAAATGAGCCCGATCTTCGAGAGAGTATCGTTGCTACTTGTACAAGAGTCGTATGTACACTGTAAAACGTCTATTTGCTTGGCACAAGAGCCCGTGACCGTGCTCATAGCCTCGGCAATCTCAGGTCCATCCTTCCGTCAAGTTAGAAGCCATTTGGTTTTCCACCCAAACATAAACACTTCGTATTGGGTTAAACCAATATGGCTGGATGCAGACATCAGACTACAAGCAGCTAGTTGACGGGCCTAGCGAAATTGAGTCAGAAAAGACGCTGGAAATGCCAGAAGGGCTGAAATTGCACAACCAACGTTGCTACAAGCACTCGCACTCTCACGCACATTCCAGCACGTACCTCCAACGCGCCGTCGCGTCTCTTTTGGGCGATCTTTTCACCCCTTTCTGTCACCCAATCTCCTCGAAGGTTGCCGTACATTCCTCCTGTACCCTCCCCCATTGTGCCTTTCTCAGCCCTGCTGCTTTCGCAACTCTAACCTCTGCCAAGTCCGGTAGCGAGAAATGGCCTAGCCTTGTTTGAAGGGCATGAAAAGTGTCAGAAATGAAACATCTCAGCTGAGAGATGTATTTTTAGCAATCCCAGGGCCCATTTCAACTCTCCTCGCACTTTCGGCCCACTCGCACCAACGTAAATCAACATAAAACAATGTCTCCTTGTGGCGTCTTGCATGATCGTCCTTTGTCTCAACTTTACCGAGACTCTTGGGTGGAAAACAGCTAGTAAGCCATTAGCCTCTTTGTTCCTTGCGTCGCGTTCCCGCGATGGTCCCTATATACAACTGTAGCCCTTCCTTTTTGCCAACCTCCTTTTCTCTTCTCTCCAACACACTCGTTCCTCACGCTCGCTAACCTCCACAAATGCAGTTCTCCATCGCCGCCGTTACACTCTTCACCCTGGCTGCTGCCCAGTCCTCCTCCAAGCCCAAGCGAACCGTCTACGAGACCGTCACCTCTTGCACCGGCGAGTGCTCTCTGATTGCCGAGCCCACCTACGGCCTGCTTGGCAAGAACGGCACCGGCTTTGCTAACGCTACTGCCACCGGCGTTGCCAACTCCACCGTCCCCGTGGTCTCCTCCACCCCCATCAAGGTCAACTCCACCAAGGCCTTTGTCAACTCCACCGTTGCTCCTTCCACCTCCGTGGCCGCCACCACCCGAGTCAGCAACGCTACCATCGTCACTGCCTCCGAGGCCTCTGCTACCGCCTCTGTTGCTTCTGCTTCCGAGGCCGTCCCCACCACCGCCGGCTCTGCTACCGCCGAGAAGGCCAACATGGGCACCATGAACACCGTCGGAGCCGTTGTTGTCGGTGCCGCCGTCATGGCCGCTCTTCTTTAAGCAAAACCCAGTGTTACCATGTTACCATAGTTTCTAATCATATTTAATTACAGAAGAGGGGTGCGGTACGAGAAGAATACTTGTACTCGTAGAATGCTCGTAGAACGCTCACACTTGTGTTATTGCTCGTAAATAGTCATTTTTTAACCTCCATTGCCTTGTCTATTATCCCTGAAACGCCCATGCATAGCGGAGCCTGCACATCAAGTGCCAGACATGATGCAAAGCCATGGAAGGGCATGTCTCGGAAGTGGAGGGGAAGGGGAATGTAGTCTCTTGTCTCCGCAATGAGTTGTAAGAGCCATTGTTCTGGGTGCTTTCAATTGCGATTGCTTTTTCGCCATAGTTGTAGCTTCGTTGTACAAGTGCTCGTAATTGTAGTCACAACTATAGCTTCTTTCTCCACAGCTGTTAGTTCATCTCCTGCAAAGTGCACAATGAGTTGTTCGAGAGGAAGACCTTGCTTCTTTCTCAAAAGCCACCGTCTTCCTCCTCCCTATGTCACCTTAATGGTTCCCAGATTCGCGATGAATCTCGAAATCAAGACGACCACCATCACGACTCCCAGCATGACATGGAAAGCAAGCACCAGAACCGCCCCATTCATGGCAGGAACCGTCTCATCGAGCACATCGAGCTCGAAATCGTCCTCATTCTCGTAATCGGCACGTTCGCCAGGATCGGGAAAGTGATCGTAATAAGTGCCGTTATCAATCATGTATCTGAGCTCTCTGATCCGTCTGACCCACAGGGCCGACGCCAGCAGACCCATGAGATACTGGATGCCCACCACGGACGCCAGAAAGTGGCTGAACCATGTTCGTTGCACTCGTTCCAGGGTATCCAGTGTATATTTGGGCAGAGCAATGACCAGCCAGAAGGGGAAACTCAGCAGCAATGGCGGCCGGTCGTGGTACATTGTGAAGGAAATGTACTGTCGCTGAAGCACGTTCAGCTGGTACATACAGCATCCTGTGTACCAGACACTGAACACTAGCACCAAAATATCCAAAGCTGCCATTACATGCGGGGGCGGAAAACTTGGAGAAAGACCACGTGAAGATGTAGCAAAGGCTGTAAAGCGGGGGTTGTGCCTGTTGCAAATGTGTTCACAGTTTTGTGGCAGTTCAACGGCGTTCAGAGAGTGGCAAGTGAGGGACTAAGGTATCCAGTTGGGTCTGGAGGTTTCGAATCAGATAAAGTTGTCATGCACTTTAAAGGGGGGCGTGATGGAATGAACATTGCATCATGATGCATAAACGGGTGATATCAGGTTATCGGACATGACAAGGAGACGAGTTGGTGGTAAATCTGTTATTGTTATATGCTTATATACTTTTCTCAGCTAGCCCATCAAAATGGCAGTTTTATCTCCTAGTCCTGCTCCTGCTGTGGCTCGAACAGCCAGTAGGCCCATAGCCATTTCGTTGGCAAAAGCAGAGTTGGTTTTATCAACCAGAGACGCCAGAGAGATGAGAACGCCTTCAGATGTCTTTTTCTCGTCCTCCTCGTCCTCCTCATCCTCGTCCTCGTCCTCTTCTTCACTGTCACTGTACACGTCATCATTGTAGCTGAGATACTCAATCTTGTCTCCCTTGAAAGGAATCACATCGAGAACATTCTGAGGTGCCACGAAATGCTTCTTTTTGGCAAACTTGGCCAAGTCCTTCAGAATATCTTTCAGAGGAGCGTACCCGGCACCGTTCAAATCCTCATACCGGACCCTAACAGCTACCTCCTTGGGTCTAGCAACAGTCTTTGGACTTCGACGAATGTACGAGTAGTACCGAGCAGAATCGTCCATCTCGCTGATCTTCTTGCTCATTTCCTCTAAAGGCACCCAAACACCAACCCCAGCAAGTGCACGTGACTCCACATTGATTCCTTCCGGAAAGGGATGCTCATCAATCTCTTGTTCTGAGATGGTAGTCGATTCGGGATCCAAGACAAAACTAGGATGGTACTCGCCCTTGTACTTCATCTTCACACAGTCAGGAATATAGTAGCCCATGTAATAATAAGGCACACCTAGTGCTCGAGCAAGAGCTATTTCTCTCATAGCAGCCACCTTTCCTAGTCCCCATTGAGCGTATTCAGGGTCCCATAAAAAGTAGACAGAAGAGACACATAACGGAAGTATATCCAACACAGCCATAGCAATCAGCTTACCATTGTGATAATACAACTGATGATACCCGCCTGAAAGTCTGTCTGGAACATTTAGACCTTCACAGGTGTCTGTAGTGGAATCTGTGAAACTATCAGAACACAGGAACCGTCTGAAACCAGATTCACTGATATCTTCAGGCCCTTCATTATGCACATGTTCCTGGTACTTTGCGTACAAGTCGTACTTTTCTTTTGTGAAATGGTTCGGTTCCAGTCTCGTTTTGAACGTTTCCGTCTCTCCTTCTTCGATCTTTGCTACCAGATCAAACTGGTTGTTCTTGCCTGAATTCTTCTTTCCTCCCTTGTCTTTATCAGTGACATAGTTGGTCCATCTGTTAAGCACACCCCTCTGGCTCTTGCTGGCCTTGAAATCCTCCACATTCAGTCTTATCGTGTACTGAGAACAGCAAGAATTCGCCAAATCTGGCTTGTAAACGTACGTGCCAGATCGTCGGAATCCTCGATCTATGAGCGCTTGGTACTGAGCTGCTGACATTTGTACCGAGTTGAACGAGAAGAGAGTTCCCTGCGGCTCCGCGCCCTCTTTATCTTTGCAATAGCCGCATTTGTTTCTTGTGGAGAATAGGGCGTTTGATATGATGTTCATGGTGGTGATGAAGCGATAGCTGATTAGCTGTCATGCATAAAGTGCATGAAGTTAATAAAGGTGAAATTTCAAGGAAAAATAGTGAAAAATATAAATAAAACTTTACGACGGAGTTTTTCGCACTAAAATTGTACAAGTGTTGTCATTGTGATCAATAAACAAGTATTGATACTCGATTTTTGATCCAGTTGTTTATATAACTTACTTATAGGTGACAGAATTGTCTTCTTGTCTTACCACTAATTACTGTAATTTACTTGTATCAGCATTTTTAATCGTTCATAAATTGTATAATGATATGTGAGTTATACAGGGGACATATTTGTCTTTTGTTTCGTGCACCAGTGCCTCTTGTTTTCTTAGTTCTGATCTCGGTCCAGCTTCACTCGAGTAAAGTAGGACAGAATGGACAGATCGTAGATGACCTTGAGCGAACCGGCAGCAACAAAGGCAATCCACTGCTTGTCGTGTCGAGCCAGGTATCCGGTGATGTAAGGTCCGGGCAGCTGGGCCAGAGTCTTGATGGTTCCGACCCATCCCATGACCAGGGTTCGCTCGTTCTTGAGAACCACGGCCGAAAGGAAGGCCTGTCGAGGAGCAACGTCCATCTGGGCAGTGCAGGCTCGAATAGCGAGAATGGTGATGACTCCTCGCACGGTGGAGGGCACGGGCAGCAGGATGATCAGTGCCGAAGAGGGCAGGTGGGTGACAACCATGGTCAGAAGAGGACCCAGTCGTCGAGAGATACCGGAGCCGACAAGGGTAGCCAGAGCAGCCACGATACCGGTGACGAAGAAGACGGAACCCAGGTAACCGGTGGAAATGTCAAACTTTCGCTGAATGTAGTACGAGATCCAGGAGAAGTTGGCGAGGGACGAGCCCATGGAGTCGATGGCAAACAGAAGACAGAGGGTGGTGATGATCTTCTGGGACTCGGGGGAGATGCTGGGCAGCAGCTTTCGCAGACCGCCTCGCTTCTGGACGTTGTTTCGAAGCTCAGCTCGCTCCTGGGTGGCATTCTCCTGGTCGTTGGCCAGCAGAGGCTCGGTCTCCTCAACGGGAGCCTCGACCTTTCGAGACAGGAAGCACGAGGCCAGGAACTTGATGAAGCCAATGGCGGAGTAGGTCAGGAAAACGGTCTTGTAGGCCTCGAGGTGGGTGAAGTGGTACTTCTCCTGGGCAATCTGGACGGTCCAACCTCCGACAAGAGCACCAAGAGCAGCGCCAAGAGAACCAAGAAGCGTGTACCAAGCGAAGACGTCGGCTCGAGCCTCGAGGGTGGTCAGCTGGGCAAGAGTGGACTCCTCAATTGCTCGGAAAGGGCCGACTTCGGCTCCAGAGGGAGAAATGACACCACAGATGGCAGCCAGCAGAAGAAGGTAGTAGTTGGACTCGTGGAAGAAGACGAGACCAGACAGAGTCATGAGACCAGCGCCAATGAGCAGCACGTTCTTTCGGCCGAGTCGGTCACCGAAGGTGGTGAGAAACAGCGAAAGACCCACGTCTCCGGCGAGAGTCAGAGACATGAACAGACCGGTCTTGTCCTGAGAGAAGCCATGGGCGTCAAAGAACTGCGCCAAGATGACGGAGATCTGGCCAAACGCCATGAGACGGAAGAACCGCATCAGGATAAGCGCGTGGACGTCCCACGACGACTTGAGCACCGGAGTGAGACCCAGAGTGTCTCCAATGTATCGAAAGACAGCCATTGTGAGAGAGTGTTGGATAACGGCAGTTAGTCAACGGTTAACGGTAGTCAACGGCAGACAACGGTAGAAAGTGTCGGAAGTTAGTCAACTAGACTTATTTCAGCAAGAGACGATCAACAGGCGAAACTTTTCAACACAGCAACCAAAGCGATCTATATAACTCCCAGAAGACGGAGGCCCGTTGCTCCACTTAGTGCCTAAGAGCTGCACGTCGCAAACTCTGACGCAAACTGTGGGTGGGCCTCCAATGGTCGGTTATGAGCTTTTCCTGCTTTTGGTTTCGCCATCAGATTTCTTTTGCGACATTTGCAGCTGGGGGTGCCTGCCAAGACTGATTCATGTGGAGATTTATCTGATACGAGCGGGCGAGGGGAAGCTGTTTGACAGAAACTGTTCGAAATTCGCATATGACGGTGTTGCAGCATACTCTGTCGTTGCCACTCATAGGGCAGGTCCAAGCTCCTTTTATGACTATAGTCCCAACCTAAAGAGAAGACGAATATTTTATGACGTCGCAAAATGTGTATGGATAAGCCCAAAACGTTGCCAACGGCATCTCGAAAAAAAGAAAGGTTCGCTCTCACTTTGTCCAAGAACGCCGTACATGCGTTTGATCGGCGAGATGTGGTCTTGGAAGTCTTGGTACCGACACAAGTAGAACACGGCTGAACTGATCTCTTAGCTATGTGCTTTTCCTATAGCTACACCAAGCCATTTAACCTGAAAGGTCCTATTGATTGCATAAATTACAAGTACAGCGCCTACTTGTACAGATATCCTCACTTGTCAGACAGCCCACATGTATCCGTACTCTCCAATAATGTCAAAGTATACTAAACGTGCTTGCTTAACGTTGAGCTCGAGCATTTGCAATCAACCCCTTGGGATAGGCTGAGGCTATGTCAATGTCACACTGGCTGATCGAGATTGATATGATTGGTAATCTATGCTTCAGAGGAGAAAAGTATGGACGTTTTTGAGACTAGCATATGTCATCAAGAGATCAGTACAAGTACGGAGTACAAAGACTAACTACCAGGTACAATGACTCGCACTATCCGTGCCAGATGTTACACTGTAGCTACTTGCCACTATTACGACGCTTGTCACTCAACTAGGGTAGCTGTCTCACTGGCGGTTTGATACGAGCATTTATGGATACACTGTTATAGCTGTAAGATTTTTTGTCAGAAGGTGATGAAGAAGCAAAGTGGTGAGAAAGTGCGTGTGTTGACAAAACCTACTGTACAAAAGAAACGATTCGACACCCTCTACAAGCTCTATAAGCACTGTACATTGTCGTCCGATCTCATCACCAGTCACCACCACCATTTATGATAACTCATTGAGTTACACTTCTACAAGGTATGAATGTAGTGTTTTTCGCTATGTAAAATGTTTTCACGTAGATGCTGCTTCGTTGATGGGGGTTCGGCAAGCCGAGCAGCACAGAATCACCATGCCCTCAATCACTCTTACCTTGAAGTTCTGCGAGCCACACTTCTCACAGACAAGAGACGCCTGCTGAGCAAGCTCCTCCTGGTCAGTGTCGTCGTCCAACTCCTCGTCGGAGTCCGTCATCAGAACAGAGTTGGATCGTACACTTCCCGCAGTATCAATCTCGTGACCATCTTCGTCATTGACGTGAATCTCGGGGACTGACTTCTCGGGAGAAAAGAGAGAGTCGGAGGTGTGTCTGGACACCTGGGAGAGACCAGAAGTGGACGATTTTCGAGCTCTGGGGAACGTGGACGGGTCCATGATGGTATGGTTCGCACTGGAAAGGCCATTGGCTACCACACCAAAAGGAGCGGGTCCTGAGCTTGTAGAGGCTCCGAAACTCTTTCTGTGAATAGACGTGCCCGGTGAAACGGCTGGGGACCGAACTCCTCGTGAGAACCGGTTCCATGCAGATGCAGAAGACGATCGTGAAGATCTGCCTCGAGGAGATGACCTGCCAGAGGCACCTCCAATACTGTTCAGTGAACGTCGCGACTGGATGAACGAAGCAGAGTCCTCGGCCAGCTTACGCTTCGTGTAGGCGGAATCCTGTCTGAAAACCTTGATCTTGCCCGAGTAGTCTGCTGCCACAATGATATGACCGTCGTGATGGGGGTAAAGAGCCTTTTCGGGGGTCATATCGTTGGATCCAAGCACAACCTTGGGAGGGTTGACAATGGAGTAGATGGGATCGTGTGCGAGATCCAGCAGCTGACGAGTCTGGAGAGGAGCAAACAGTGCCACGGTGACCGTGCTCTGATGCGAGTGGAAGTACTCGTATGCTTTGATTGTTTTGGAGGAGACGTGGTTGAGTCCGGTACCACTGTCGGATCGGATAGTGTCCCAGACATATGTTCTTTCTCCCTCAGATCCAGAGATGATGAATCTGTAATCGTCTGAGAACGAGGCCTTGATCTGCGAGTGATCATTGTCCAGACCTCTGTACTTGGCAATCAGCGCCTTGGTTCGGTAGTTGTACAGCCGGATGCGCGAGTCGTTGGTGGTGATGAGCATCTTGTAGTCGTCCTCAGCTGCCACCGCAGCATGCATGGGGTTATAAATATTGTTGTGAGTACGCGACTTTTTCGGCTCCGTCACCACCTGGATGCCGGTGATTTTGCTCTTGTACGCGTGCTTGACCTTGGTCGAGATTCGCACCTGGAGCTGTGTTTGGAGAACGAGCTGGTGGGTCTGGTAAAAGTACAGCTGACCTCGCAGACAGCCTGCAATGACTGTGTTTCCGTTAGGAGTGAAAGCCACGGCGGTGACGATATCGGGAACTTGTCGTGCGAAAGCCACCTGCTTGTCTAGAATAGACCAGAGACGCAACTGACGATCCATGGATCCAGAGACAAAGAATCGATCGTCCTTAGGATGGAACTCCACGCAAGTCACGAAATCGTTATGAGGAAAGCTGGCAATCTCTTCCTGTCGATCAGGGTGCCACAGTCTCACCGTCTTGTCCATGGACGAAGAGATCAGAAAGTTGTTCTTTGACCACGAGAGATCCAAGATATCACCCTCGTGGCCTCGGAACTCACGCTCAGGACTCTCTTCAAACACAGGCGCGTACATCTTCGTGCCCTTGAATCCAAAGTAGTCCTCGTAGGGCGAGTTTTGGGGTCTCGTACACACCTTCCACACCCGCAGAACACGGTCTTGACCTGCAGCTGCCAGGTATCTGCCATCCAGGGAGAACTTCATGGCCCAGATGGCGCCAATGGGACTGCTGGAAACGACCTTTTGAGCCGTTTGGGACCCCAGCCGCGAGTTGTCGGTTGCCAGGGGATCTGAGGGATCGTGGGTTCGAAGCTCCTGGGCCAGAAACAGCCGATCAAAGTTGCGTTTCTTCTGGTGACTGGGTCGATGGTGAGCTCGAACCTTGACGTATTTGAGATCGGAGAACATGGAGTAGTTCGGCGCGTAGCCCATGACGTCTGCGCACCATCCCTCGGCTCGTTTGTCTTCGTCCTGGTCCTGTTCGTCATCCTCCTGCTCCTCGGCCTCGATACTCTGACGGCCCGAGTTTTTCCGTTTCTGGAGAATTCTCGAGAAGAAGCCTCCGCCGCTGTGACTGCTGGCCGTGGCACTCACCGGCGAGCGTCTGGGACGGCTCAGCTCGCGACTGTCTCGTGTTTCCGGGATCACCAGTTTTATATCCCGATCTCGGCCGTCCACAAACGTCTCCTTGGCCGAAAAGAAGGTCGATCCGTACGCATCGTCTTTGCGAGCCGTTCGTCCTCGAAGCGGAATCTGTTCGGGCTCACTGCTAGCTCCGCGGTCCTCGAAATGAAAGTGGTTGAGCTGGCGGTCCACGTCTTCGGTTTCGGTCCGCACTAGAGCGGCCGGGTGAATGTCGCGAAACTGCACGCTGTCGTCGTTGGCCTCGTCCGAGGCAGAATTGAAGGCCGACGAGTGAGAGGCCGCTCGAGACGTGCCTGTGGGGGGAGTATGAGGGAGCGCCAGAGAGTGTTTTTTAGGCGAGGTTCCTGCGCTGTCGGGAGCGCTGTGGATGGGGCTGTTGGCGTTGTTGGCGCTGCCGCCGGTGGCGTTGTTCAGAAGCGACCCCACATATTCTCTAATGGCTGCCATTGTCCAGACCTATGGGTCTCCAAGTGCTTGTATAGCTCTTGAGCGGGGCGCAGCTACAGTTTATAGACGTCTAACTCAGGTCATGAGTTTAATCCGAAAGTTTGTGCGGCGCGTGAGGTGGGCTAAGAGGAGGAATTGGGGAGGGTGAGGAGTCACGTGGGCCAGAATTCGTGCTAGCTGTTGATTTTGTCTTTCGCCACTTTGATACACTGTCTACGTGTGCGGTTATAGGGACTCTTTTCTCCTCACGCCTCGCAGTCCGAAACTTAGGCTTCCTCGTTAGTGCACAGGTTGTTAACAAGAGACGTACCAGAAACGTAAGACCTAAAAGAAGTTGGATGGCACGTAAAAGAAGCTATTAATTCCGGCGTTACGGTGACACGGTGCGAGGATATTTTTAAAGCGACTCTTTTGTTCCTTGCAGCGTGTGTACCGGGTATCGTCCAAGTCAGGCCACTGTGGTCAAAAGACGTGCCTGCACCTCCAAGTTCAGATCATCTTGTTAAGCCCTGAGACAGTCAGCCGTTGCCTTGGAAGTACAAGTACAAGTACCTCACAGAATTAGCATATTGCATCCTAGACTCCTTTAGACCCACTAATTGCCTGCTTCAGACACACCTCCCTTGCTTCGCTTAACAGACTTTGGATTCTTATCACGTCAAGCTCACAATCGATTGGCAACCTTGCTGCTCGTATCCGTAGAACGCTACTTGGTGGTAGCAAGTGGACAATAGAGAGGGCCGATCGAGGTCAAGTGACGGGTATCTCAATCGCAGGCTTCATAACTGGTCTTTGTGTGACTCTAGGAAGGTGTAAAACAGTACCTGCCTAGGTTTAGAATTTACCCTATTTTCGAGGCGGCGATATTCTAGAATGGGTGGGAGAAGTGTCTCCAGTTCATGTATTTTTAATTCTAAGCGGTGGACTCCTGTTTGGTTGAGGAATATACGTCAACTCCGCCACTGCTGTGAGAAACCACGTGGTATCTCTTCTAGAAGTGACGATCGGCAACTTTGTGACAAAGGGGTCTTCGAGTGGAGAGAATATATATGTGGAGATAATGTATTCGAGACAGTCGTTTCCCCACAGTTTGCTATTATGAGCCAACTCGACTTATGGACATTAAACCGATGACCAACGTTTGTCTGGGTTCGAGCTTGGTCAACTAGAATTGCGGACGTTAAACCAATGGCCAACAGCCAGTTTTCTCTCTCGGAGGTGTCGGAAATTTCACCTATGCAAAGATCATGTTTAACAGGTCTCAAGTACGAGTACTTGTAACGTGTATAAGTATCATGCTGCCTTACAGTTGACATCGTATAGGCGAAGTTGGTGACATCTGTGGGATCGAACCCACGCCTTGGAGTTAAGTGTAAGTTATGGGAATCGAACTCACATTCTCTGAATTAAACGACACAACCTAGAGTCGAACACACGACCTTTTCAATTTCGTGAATGGGAGTTCGAATCACGTGAAGATCGATTTGTGTGGATTTTTATTGAAGCGAGAAGTAGAGATCCGTGAGAGGCTCAGGGCGGTGAAGACCAGTGTTTTTGGCGCGTTCAACCGTTTCAATCTCGTCTCTTTGCTCAGATACCCCTTCTTTTCTCCATGGCAACTCTAAAGCAGGGTAACTCTGTTGGTGAAAAATATGCAAGTCCTTCATCATCAGAAGAGGTTTAGAGAAGACCAGACACATCTCGACAGACAGACACAATGGACGAAAAGTGGGCCGACGACGACGAGTTTTCTACTCCCCAGATCACACAGAACGCCGATGGCACCAAGACCATCGTGACCCATCGAATGGACGATGGCAAAAAGTACAAGCGGTCCGTCACCATCAAGAACCAGAGCGTGACTGAAAAAGTTCTCAACTGTGTTGCTGAGCGATCCAAATGGACCAAGTACGGCAAGGAGCTGGGCGCCCCTCCCGGCCCCAACCGAATGACCACCACCATCGGTGAAGATATCGTCTTTGTGCTGGGTCTCAAGTCCGATCAGCCCGAAGAGGAGGCCGAGGAAGAGGAGGCTGCTGCTGCCGCTCCCCGAGTGGGAGAAGACAAGGGCGTCAAGTGCCGACTGTGTCAGGGCCCCCATTTCACCTCCAAGTGTCCCTACAAGGAGACTCTTGGCGGATCCACAGCCGCTGGAGGCATGGGTCGATCTCTTGGAGGAGACGAGCCTGCTGGTGGAGCCAAGACTGGTGGCTACGTGCCTCCTCATCTGCGAAACAAGGGTCCTGGTGGCCCTGGCGGTCCTGGCGGCGCTGCTGGTGGCCGAAGCGACGACGACGACGAGCTCACTCTGCGAGTTACCAACCTGTCGGAGGAGGCTACAGACGACGATCTGCGACGAATGTTCGGCAAGTACGGTATGATCAACCGAGTGTACGTGGCCAAGGACCGAGACACCGGTCGACCCCGAGGCTTTGCTTTTGTCACCTACACACTCAAGTCGCATGCCCAGGCTGCTCTGGAGGCCATGGACGGCCATGGTTTCGACAACCTGATCATGAAGGTCGACTACTCCAAGAAGAGAAACTAGAGTGGACGAGGATAGAGAGGGGAAGACGACCACGGAAAGGGGGGGACGATGACCCCGAAGGTTGGAAAAATAGTTCTGTTAATACAGTTTGCATGGTGATTGGATGTAGGAGAAGATGAGATCATGTAGGGGCTAAGTTCTGTGCTACTTTGGGAGGTGAAAGGTGATACCGATACCAAGGCTTGTAGAAAGATGGCAACAAAGAGAACGAGTATGTACTTGTATGAGTATTCAGGCATACATACTTGTATCTTAATGTAGAGACATTTGGCTTCGACTGTTATTACATGATACTGAAGTGTTGCAGAGCTTCTGAGAGGCCAATTGCTATATGTTTTATGCTGTAGCTGCCATTTATTATCTTCTCATTGACACTTAGCTACCTATTAACTTCAGTAACCTCAATGTCTAGAAAGTCGAGATGCTTCCTGTCTCATCTAACATTAGATCATACAGATTGATGGACTAATAGCTGTGTTAGGAGACTTCTCGGGGAGGTTGAGGGATCATGATGAAGACATACTATGAACTCCGTTTTAAAAAAACAACCAATGCTGTTGTTACAATGTGCTTCATGTCACTGTATACATCAAGATAGAAGACTCGTAACTGACTGCTATTCTCACTACGTATTTTGACCGGAAAAACAGCCTACCATCGTTGAGTAGCCCCAAACAGGCAATTGGGGAAGTATTCGCGCCATTCTGAGGGGTCAGGGTATCTATTAGACACCCCCTCTCTACCCCATCTCCAAGACAGTTATAGTTCTTCCTGATTCAGATACATTTGGTCATGTGTGTCACAAATTAGCCATTCAGGCGGCAATCTGCTTCTCGTACTATTTTCCGGACTTGTTTGTGGGGTGGCTAGTACGATAATTAGTCCCTTCGGCCTATCTGTTTCGTGTGGAGAAGATGGAGAACATTAGTGGAGGACGATAAGGTTGATAGTTGAAACCCGAGGAAGATAAACACAGAGTTCAAGTAGGTTGTTGAAAAATATCGGGAAGCTCACCTGCAGAGTGGTTCAACCTCCTAACATGACCATCTACATCTGCACGCAAACGTCAACAGAACACTAGCCAAGGCCCACCTGACTCGCTAGTTCTGTTTCTCCAGAGCCAGCTGTGCCACAACCCGTCTAGCATCCCTCCCCGCTTAGCATCGCGCTATTTTAGTCTGTGCAAGACCTGACCTGATATCATATAAGGAGACCGTCTTCCCTTGATTCAGAGACCATCACACTGTGACACTCAATCAAGCACAAACAACTACCACAAACACAATGCCTTCTATCACCAAGCTCGCCTACGGACCTGACCCCCGACAGTACTCCAACGTCTGGATCCCCAAGGGATCGCAGGCTCCTTCTCACTGGGTCATCTTCATGCACGGAGGTGCCTGGGTCGATTACAAGCAGACCGAGAAGGACGGAGACGAGCTCATGGAGGCCGTGGTCAAGGGCGACGTCTGGGGTGCTTCTATCGAGTACCGACTCGCTCCCGAGGTGTCTGGAAAGACCTTTGCCGAGGACGTTTACTCTGCCATCAAGTCTGTCTTTGACAAGTACCCTGCTGCCACCTGGACCATGATTGGCCACTCTGCTGGAGCCTTCCACTCGCTGAAGCTCGACTCCGACGTCAAGGCCAAGGGCGGCTTCACTTCCCCTACTAACATCATTCTCTCCGAGGGAATCTACGATCTGCGAACCCTGGTGGACGACCATCCCGATTACACGTACTTCACTGACCCTTCCTGGGGAAAGGACAAGACCAAGTGGGACCAGGAGAGCCCTCTGCTGCACCACAAGGCCAGCCCCACGACCAACTACACCATTGTCCACTCTGACATTGATGAGCTTGTTCCTTTCGACGGTCAGCCCCAGCTGCTGGCCAAGAAGTGGAAGGAGCAGGGCGTTCCTTTCGACTTCAAGGTGATCCGGGGCCTCAAGCACAACGACGTGTTCATTTCCCCCGAGTTCTGCAAGATCACCAACGCCATTGTCGAGCAGAGCTCTTAAGCGGGCTACTTGGGGTCTGATCTAGCTACTGGTAGGTCTGATCTTTCTACTGGTAGAAGGTCTGATCTTGCTAGCTTCTAGTCAATACATCTAACATTATAAACGAGTGTGTAGATTGTAGTATGAGAATAACTGTAGCCTAGAGATTTGTGTGTACAAGTACCGGTACTACAATGTCTCAAGAAGGGTACCTAACAATTGCAGTTCATTGTGTATCTGTGTGAAGCACGATAAACGAGTGAACGTGTTTGTACTAGTAGCACCTATGCCAAATGAAGCTCTTAGCTGGAGTTACAGGAGATGCTGAAGCTATTGAACGGTCCTTGATACCACCATGAGGACTTCACACACTACAGGTATGCCCATTCAGAGGGTATACAAGTACAGAGTATTCAGATTGTAGGTTCGAAGATCCAGCCTTCTAATCAATCCATACATTGACTCAGCCAATGTTATAAGCCACCAAGAAACGATCTTTCAAAGACACCTTCACTACACTACAACCCATATAGAAGTCATTACTGTAAGAATAAATAGATCTATACACTCCTCCTAGCTTCCCCTGCTCTCCTACTTCTTCAACTGCGCTTTGAGCCACACTTTGGCCTCCTCAACGCTCAACTCCTCTTCTCCCTTGCCTCGGTCGAGAAACACCGTCTTCCCGGGCTTGGCCTCGACCCAGAACTCGGTGCCGCCGTTGGGCATGGGTGTGACCATTGTTTCCGGCGTATTCTCCAGAAACTGGAGTAGTTCTTTGCTTGGTTAGTGGTGAACAGATTAAGGCGGCATGGTGAAACCGGTGAAAAATGGTCCAAAAGAGGTGAAAATTTGGAAATCGACAGAACGCCTGCTGAACGTCAGGTATCCAACCCCCTCCCCTCCTCCCAGGCTCGCAAGCTCTCCTTCTCAGCCACACTCACTATCTCTGTTCCATGTTGAAAAGATATAAAGTTTGCGTGAGCAACATGGACTAATGACGTACGAGAAGCTGAGGTTTGCAGGTGAGAGTTTAGTTCACCACCTCGAACCACACTCCTTCGACCTGTTTGAAAAATGCGTCTTCAATTGCGCAGCTTCTCCACGTCGCTCAGACGCGCAAACAACGTCTCGCAGCAGCTGAAGGACCTGCCCTCGGTGTCCGGAGGAGGCCCCTTCCCTCTGTTGCCCCAGTTCCAGCCCATTGGCACTCCGCCTTCTCTGGTTTCTGTGTCCCTGCCTGCCTCGTCCACGCTGTTCGCACGACGAGGCTCCATTGTCAGCATCAATGGCCAGCTGGACACCATCACCTCGCGATTGTCGTCGCTGTCGGCGTTTGCACGAACCGTCCAGGGCATGCCGTTCCTGTACAACCGAATCTCGGCCACCGCTCCGGCCACGCTGCTGGTCTCCACCAACACGTCGTACCAGAGCTCGCTGGCCATTGTGTCGCTGGACGGCCGAACCGACTGGACCGTGGCCCAGCGAGACGCTCTTTTTGCCTGGGCCGGAGCTGCTCTCCACGTGCAGCCCAACACCTCGCTGTTCGGATCCTCTCGGGGAGGAACCACCCGATGGGGAAACACCTACCTCACCGGCCGAGGAGACGTGGCGCTGGTGGGCCGAGGACAGATCTTCAAGATCGATCTGACCGAGGACGAAGACATTCTGGTCCACCCGGCAAATCTGCTGGCTTACACCACGGCCCAGGGCTCTGCCAACCCCCACGGCCAGTTTGTCAAGCTCAACCACTCTGCCCCCCTGCTGCAGCTGCCTAAACTGCCCTTCATTGAGCGGCTGCTGGCCAACAACTCGCTGCTCAAGAGCTACCTGGACTCGGACTTCCACCGAGCGGTGCAGAACACCAACAAGTCGATCCGAAAGACGTGGGCCAAGTGGTTTGGCACCGGCAACCAGCTGCTGCAGATCCACGGACCCCGAACGATTCTGATTCAGAGCCAGCGAACCGACCTCCGAGAGATTGTGTCCAGAAACGATCTCGCCAAGGTCGGAACCAGCGATTAATCAGGAGGTAAAAAAATTAACGATTATAGATGACCATCAAAAGATGACATGATATTGGAGTGTAGGTGTATATTTACCAGGTTTTGAAGGGTCTCGTCGTATACCTTAGTAGTTGGTATACTCGTTCTTATGGCTGGAGTCTTTAAAACTGTGCTCATAGTCTGTCAAGGCGTGTTCATTATCTCAAGAGTGCTTCAACCAGTTCTACAGTATCTCATACTGATAGGTGTACTAATGGTGAACTGGTCACCTACTTTTTTATTGTCTATGCTTGTGATAACTAGTGTGTCACTCTGTAATAACTAATATGCTTGTTGTGAATCATGTTTCTCAGTATGGCAAACGCTCATAATTGTACCTCATCCAATCTCACATTCATCTCCCGTCTCATCATACTTCCCCTGATCACCTCCCTCTGATCTGGAGACACCCAGTCACATTGGTTCAACCAGACATGCAAATCTCTACTCCACGGCAATCTATGCAACGCTAGAAGCACCAGTTCTTCCCTCTCACCTTCTCCTGCCGACTCAATGTACGCTTTCCACCATTTGAAAGACATGGGAATGCGACTGACAGCTTCTCTGAGGATGTATGAGCAGTCTAAACCGGTCAATTGACCATACGTCAAGAACAGCTGCCATCCAGGCTCGGTATCGAGGAACTGTTCAAGCATCTTGAAGATTCTGGGATCGAACGCCAGACCCCGAGTTGCCATCCCTCTGATTCTCTTTCCAACTGTGAACAGCTCATGAGAAGATCCAGCAGTGTAATCTGAATCACCCCACCAGGTGGTGAACTCCTTGTAATCAGGATCATCCTCCACTTCTCTGAATATCAGTTCACAGAGATGAATAGCCTGAGAAGTCACTTGGGGGTCGTTTATAAGCTTATCTTCTGAAATCTCAAACATGAGTGAACGAGGAAGAGTCCTTCCTGGAATAATGAGGCCCAAGTGTAAAAGACATGCCCAAAGCAGCTTCTGACTATCCTTTGATGTCTGAATGAAAGGTGCAATGTCTTCAAATAACACTTCATCAAATGGAGTCTCAGCCGAGTTCTCGTTCAAAGGAACAGCCTCCCTGGATGAATACTTCCATCCTTTCGACTTTCGATTACCTAATCTCGGCTGTCTGGAGTTCCAAAACTCTTCCAACGTCTCATCAAACTCCATGAAGAAGGCCTGTTCAAGTAGAGCTTGGATGAGATGCCAAGTCCATGCAGTGTATCCAAGCTCATCCCAGATAGAAAACAACCCTTGTAGACAAGCATGATAGATGGGATCCATATCAACCGAATCCTCAGTTCTCCATTTGTTGATGTCTGAGAAGATCTTCTCTAACCCAAGGTATAGAGACGTGAAATTGCCACTTCTATCCAACAACAAGGCACTCACTCTTCGTTCCCAGATCCTTACATCTTCCACCAACTTTCTTGGAGGCTTACTCTCAAAAGAAGTATACTCCTTCCACTTGGAATTCACATCAGACTCCAGATTCACAGACTCAAGACCTTCAAATGCATCCATATACGCCAGTACAATCTCTGGCTCCTCAGGAAGACCCTTCAATGCAACAGTGTAGACAGCCAAGTTCGACTGAAGCTTCTGATCTTCACTCAGCTTCAACTTCGAAGACCCTAGAATCGCAACGGCTTCCTGAATAGCCGCCATCTGGTGCCATTGGCCAACTGTAGGGTGGATATCAAGATCTCTCTGAATCTGCATTCTTTGATGCAACAGACTCTTCAAAATATCATCTGTAGTAGAAGGGGTATCTTCGATGGAAATAAAAGAGTCCTGAGACACGTTTGTCGTCTCTTCAACTACTGAATAGTAGGGAAGGGACTTCTTGGGCACCTGATGGTACTTTAGATAGTAAGCAGCATCAGTATCCAGCTTCTCCTTCTCTCTAGACACAAACGACGAACTTGTTCTCGCCAAAGTGACCAGAAACTTGTCGAAATCCTCCCTGCTCGGCACAATTCGCAAATTGTCGCCCACAACGTCCAATGAAGCTCTTCTATACGACGGAAGATCCTTCTTGTACGGCTGTGCAAACTTCAACAGAGCATCGTCTCCTGCTTCATCCAGAAAGAATAGGTGACTAGCATGGCCGATTCTGTCAGTGACCGAAGATGCTGACGATGTAGATGGTGTTACTTTGTCGTCACTTCTAGACTTGTCATGTCTTTCGGATCTCCTTGATCTCTCGGAACCCCTGGACCTCTCAGAGTCTCTATGTCTATGCCTGTCGCTTTCGTGTCTTTTCCTAGGTCGCTCATCTCTGTCCCTTCGCGATCTCTTCCTCTTATCGCCTTCCTCCTCCTCTTTTGGCTTGAAAGAGCTGAAACTCGGAAACATGGACAGTGATAATGCAGTGTGGAACTTAAGAATGGTGATCGAAGATGACAAAGACCATGGAAAATATCAAAATGACAGGTTGAATAAGAAGAAGGAAATGCAACTCAGAGACAACCCACAGAATCGAACACACGATGACTATGGATATCTAAAAATACCATCTCTTAGTGGATTGACTACTTTTACACGTGACCGGAAATGAACTGTGACGTCATAAATTAAATAGTCAAAACAACTGACCAATTGCAAAACAGGGAAACCTGCCCTTATTTCACAATTACGTAATCAATCACCACAAAACCACCAAATCATCACCACAAACACACGAACACATCACCCATTCACACCCACCGTCATCCCTGTAACCCGGAAATGCTTTTTCATTATAGCACCTCCACCAACATAGTGCCGAACTGTAACCGTATTATCGAGTGTCAAAATGTGCCAGTGCCAAGAACATCCCTGCAGCGAAAAAATGTCTCCGAGGAATTCCAAAGTCGGTTTTACAACAATGCGAGTGATAGTGTGTGAGAATGGGTGGTAAAGAGATACACGTTCAAGTGTATACACGTGGTACAAGTAGCTGATGGTCGGTGATCGGAGCATCTGCAGCTGCCAGCCTCACCTAATTGAGACGAAGACTAATGGCAAATGTGAAAGTTGGCGGTAATACGGAAACTACACGGTGGTCGGGTAAAAGTACAAAAGGAATTATTATTGAGTATTCTAATGCTGAGCTCGCTCGATTAGCACTGGCCGATGGCGCCCATAATCTCGTTGGCGCAAACCATGGCACAGACCATGGACAAACTGTGGTTAGTATATTGGTGAAGAACGGGTGTACACAGCACACTGTAGAACTGCCGTTGAGAGTCCTAGAAGCACGGGGATTTCAGTAATCGAAAGAGCCCGTTTTTCTCCATATGCTGATGCTGTCGTTGTCCATTTTCCCTGTCTCGCGCGTCTCTCCATCACCTCTTCGTCTCGTACTCACCAGTTACCGAAGAAACCTCCGGCCGAGGGGCATCCGGCACAAGCACCGCCTCCTCCTCCGCCCTGAGGACCCTGCTGGACGTAGTAGGGCTGCTGCTGCTGCTGGGGGTAACCTCCTCCGTGCTGGGGAGGGCCCTGCTGGTATGACTGGGGGGGCTGTTGCGGTCCCTTCTCCTGAGTTAGTGTTGTGCTCAACTGTTTGATCAGCGTGTCCTTGGCGACGCTAGCTGTTCACTCGTCCATCAACTCACTCCGTAGTAGTCCTGGTTGCTCATTGTGGGTGTGTGAAGAAGAGAAGATAAACTTGGCAGTGGTCTGGCTGTATATCCATGCCAAAACAAGGTAAGTGAGAAACGAGTTTGGCAAAAGTTAGCTTTGGCTTTCTTCGGCACATGCGAAAGATTGATGGTTTGAAAGAGCGACACCGGGAGATACGTGTTGCATTGGCGATATTCCGACGCCTTTAGCCGCCCTGTCAGCCCGATATACCACAAATCGTCACCTCCCCATCAGATCTGTCATACCGGACAAGCACGGCTAGGCGGGACATTGCTGCATTGTCCATGCAGGTTGGGCTGAACCAGTCAGAGAAGAACAATCAGCTTGTTAGGGTTAGGGCCGCAGCTTTGCCTATTCCGTTCCTGGTATGCAGCTTAGAGTTATCATTGCTACTGCGGCCAAGAGATGGATAACGGCGGCATGGCTGTGAGATGAGAAAGGACAATGGTAAAAATGCGGAAAGCGTGAGGTGGTGCGGACTATAGCTATGCATTCAGGTGATAATAACTGTTTTTTCCGTCTTCTCGATAAATCCGATTAATCTCTCTTGTCCTTTAATCTCCTCTTCTAGCGTGTCTACAGACGATCTAGTCCGTCCAACGCGACGGTAGTTCGCCACCAATGAAGATTTTAACCTGCGACGCCGGCTGTCTCACCGATACCGTCATTGTCGGCGCTTCCAAAACCCGATGATCTTTCTGAGACATGAAATAGATAAGAGGGAGGTACGTATGGTACTTGCTGTACGTCTTGGAGGTACAATACTTGTACAAGTACAACTGAAAAAGCTGTAAAAGTACTCGTAGTGCTATAATGGTGCTAATAATAGAGATCGAAGTTCTTCTTCCGTGGCTATGCTCACGCGTATCTCCTGCGAACTGAGCTTGATACTCAACTTAATGTCTAAGATCTAGCGAGATGTGGGTGCCGATTAGCGAGATCGAAACACGTCTGGAGGGTTTGTACTGGTGGTGGCACACGCTTGCAATAATCTTCGCCACCTGCGATCTCCGCGCTCGTATTTTCGTGGATAAAACTCGTCTAATTAACATTCCATCGAGATCACCCTTCTTCTGCACAGAAGGCATGAATGTCTCGATGCAAATAGTGTTTGTTGATATAAATGAGTGAGGGGGATTGAAGGGTGTCACTTGTAATGAGCGGGATGAGCTGTTTCGTATTCTCAAGTCTGTCAAAGTCTGTACTTTTTTGCTCACCTCTTTAATCTCAAACTGAGACAGGTGGATATTTCGGGTTCCATATTTGAACGTTACCAGATCTAAAGGTTCCGATCAGTCTACAATGAGTGGTTTATTTCATTCATCATTAATTATTACAAACGTGTACATGGACCATTGGTGTTAGCTTTTCTTAGCTTCTGACAGAAGCCCGTTTTCTCCTCAATCCTTCTTCTTGGAAAGCGAGGTGGCGGACATGGCTCGCTTGAGCGTGCCCACCAGCGAGCTCGTGCTTCTGCTGTTCTCGTGGTTCAGGTTCAGAATGTGGTGAGCGCTGTTCTGGTGACCGCTTCCGCTCTGGGCAGCAGAGTTCTGGGTGGCCAGAGATGCGAGGTTGGTGCCGGAGGTGTTTCGCGACATGGGCGCGCTGTCGGGGTCGTCGTGCTCGTACTCGGGCAGACCGGAGCCAATGACAAACTTGGTGGACTGGGCGTTGACGTCCACGGGGATCGAAACGACGTCGTTGTTGCCAGACTGGTTGAGCGACATGAGAGAGGCCGACGAGGGGAAGGCAGAGATGGACTCGGCGGCGTAGCCAGACACAATGACGGGGTAGGCGACTGTGGCGGTCACCCGGTTGGCAAAGGTCACGTAGAACTTGAGCCGGTAGCCGTGCGAAATGGATGCAAAGTTGAACGACGGCACCAGCGACTTCTTCATCTTGTCGGGGATGCACAGGGCAAAGTTGACCGTGTACTTGTCGGCCTTGTCGGTGAGGGCAAACGCGGGTCGGATCTTCTGCGACACGTGCAGCAGGTTTCGCGACGACTCCGCCACAGACTGTCGAGGCACGGGCTTGCCAGACGAGGGGTCGTAGTGCTGCGACGACCACAGGTACTGGGGGATCTCGTGGGAAATGACGGTGTAGGCCTGCAGCTTGGCGGAAATGGAGACAATCTCGGGGGTGGTGCCGGAGGGGTCTTCGGGGGTGAACCGGATGTTCAGGGGCACGGTGATGGTGGACGACGACGACGTCTTGTAGGTCTTGATGATGGGGATCTTGTTCATGGAGGTGATGCCCATGAGCTGCACGTTGCCGGCCTTGAACTTGGCGTGGGCCTTGGCAGAGTCGCCGGCGGCCTCGGCCTGTTGCAGCAGACCGGGCTTGAACAGGTTGGCCTGGGTGTGGGGGTGGTAGTTGGGCACCACCAGAATGGGGACCGAGACCTTTCTGATCGGCGAAGTATGCATCATGGTGTTGGGGGTTCCGGGGGAAGAGGGAGCGGAGTTGTTGGCAGAGCCAGGCAGCGAGCCGGGGTTGGATCGCAGACCGCCAGCAATGCCGTACGAGGCTCCCGAGGTGCCCTGGAAGTACGAGGTCTGTTCCTTGTCGTTGACGGAGAGGATGGCAGCCTCGACAACGTAGTGGATCGAGGCGTAGGTGCCGACCACGTTGGAGGTGGCGATCTCGAACGAGGGAGGCAGCTTGAGGTACTGGGCGTCACATCGAGCGGTGATTCCCTCCTTGGGCACGTCCGTGGGCAGCTCAAACTCAAAGGGGTATCTGTACACCTGGTTGGCGTGGAAGGCCTTGGATTTGCCCTGGGACGGCAGGTTAGTGAGGTTGGCGTCGAGGTTCTTGTCAATCGACAGGAAACAGGCCTGGTGGCAGTGGGTGCCGTCTTCAGATCGGGTCTGGATGTAGCCCTTGAGCTGCAGAGAGATGGCGTCAAACGACAGCTCGTGTTTGGAGGGGTGGATGACCACGGTGCCGGAGACAATGTCGCCCTGGCGGTAGTGTCGTTCGGGCTCGGCCAGCTTGAGCTTCAGAGCCGACTTGTTATGGGTTTTGGGGGTGATGATCATGGTGTTGGGTTAGATCAAGATCGATGCAAGGCTGAAAGATTCGTTAATTAAGCGAGAAGCGAGGCGATGAGTCGAATGGATCTAAGATGGGGTTGGTGGGGTCTTGGTTGGGTCAGGAGTGATTGAGTAATCAGTCGGTAGTCGATACGATTGGAGTGTCTTGAGAAATCAACGTGGAATCGTCTCTCTTATATTTAAGTCTTTCCTATGGAACGCGTTATATATGCGGCAATAAAGAAGGGCCGAGCAAGGACGGCTCATAGATGCAATGCAGAGGGTTGCACACTAACAAAAGAACAAAAACTGTGCGCACAAGCACTGCCAACCTAATATCCGCCTGTACATGAAACCTTATCAAGTGGGGGCGTTGGCTTAAAAAAAGTCAGCTGTTGAGACTTTGTGAGAGAACAGAGTGCGAGAGGGGCTTTAGAAAAAAAGACCCGTCTACGCCGCAGCCTGCGGCTCACCGGTTGAAGAGGTTGGCAAGCCGGTAGAGCATTGATAGAGCGGGAGAAGCGGAATTGAGGCATTAGTCATGTGCCAGGACTCGTCTTTGTCCTCCGTCGGGTGTCTTCGATTAGTCACCGTCCCTGAGTCTCGAACTGCACTTGGTTACAAATGGCCTGCTTGGCTTTGGGCGTCTTGTCCTGGCCTGACTGTTTGGAAGGAGAGTGACAAATCCAGGTGGTTGACAAATAAACTCTGCAGTGAAAAAGAGGGACGGGGGTATAATGACTTGTGGAATCCGGACTATTGGTAATTCACTAATGTCATTCTGTAGCTCTCGTTCTGTGCTCTCGAATGATACCCTTTTCTCTTCGCCAATGTGACTCTGTGAGATTTCACCTTCAACCCGGTGAAACCCAGTCTAGACCGAAATCTAGAATCCAGGCTACATTACAGCACCGAGCCCTGACTGAAAAGTTTGAATAAGCAAATGTGCCCAGAGCTGTCGACTAATGCACCCGAGTACCTGGCAGGAGACGTCACCATGTTTACATCTTTAGGGCGGTGAAGTGGCTAGTCTTGTTAGAGCTGCTGACTCGGTTCAACCAGACAGAGGAACAAAACGACGACAATAAATACAGCCACAAAGAGTTCACAAAGTCAACGGTCTTGCCACTCCCGTTGGTCTGCCTCGGAATAACCGCTCGGAAAAACTTTGAACTTAGCTTGACGTCTGACGTGGATCAAAGCGTTGAACCACCCTGCCAGACCTCTCTGCGGCTCAGGATTGGCCGACTCTTATCAGGCCAGGCGAGATTGGCTCTTGCGGGTGCTCGACACATGTACTGCTTGCCGATACTCGCGTAAAACCGAGCTATTTGGTGGCTAATATGTAGGCAAACGCTTCAGCCGCCTCTTTGTGGTGAGCGGAGAGTCGACGTTTGGAAAAATTTGTCCGAATCATGCAATCTCTGACACGGAGCGTCTTTCGAGCTGCCGAGCTTGACCCTGAGGCTGGCGCAGTGGTGTGTTGACACTAGTCCAGGATAGTCCGTGATACTAGTCCATGATAAGCTATCTGACGCCTTGAGGGAAGTATCATCCCACAACTGTTTCTACTTGTACAAGTCTTCACCATCTGACCTCCTACGGGATATCCTGCGTGGGGGTCGTGGGGGTCATGAGAACCCTTCTTTCTTTGCGTGTCCGTAAAAGTATCTTAGGTTGACGATCTCCTGAGTTAATTGAACCCCAATTGAGTCATGACTCAACCCAACGAAAATCCAAACACCCCTTGACCAAAGCCGCCAGTCGTGTTCGCTTACGCACGTTTCCACTGGCTAGTTTCTCGTTTTTGGGTTGAAGCCGAGGGTCATCCGTACAAGTACACGTGTGTCAGAGAAATTATTTGACGAAGCCTTGGATGATAGCCGACCTGGTCATTAGCCTAAGAACGACGTTATTTGCTTCTTCCACCATCTATAAATACAATTGCACTGTTAATAGCTCGTTGCAAGACAAGGCTATGGAAGGTATAAAACCACATGTTGTTGTACAGAGCAATGGCGTATCTGACTGCCTAAAGTGTGGCTCAAGGATTTACGACACGAGCTATTAATAGCTGCATTTTCAAACCTCAAAAGACAGAGTTCGTTGAAGTCAAGAAAGATATACAAAACGAGATTAGAATACGATATTGGGAAACTCAATGGCTAGTGTTTGGTGGCAAAAGAGCTTACCAGTAATGCCCCTAGATTGGCAGATAATAATAGTCGTAACTCCCTGAGCACTCATTTGTACGCAGAACTCCAGTAAAAGTATTCTGTACATACAAGAACTCACACAATTCTCATGTTTATCACTTTTTCTGCACGACGCACTCATCAGCATCTTCTCCTATCAACACAGACCCTGCAGTGGCTGTGGCTTTTATTGTCGTCGATAAATGTACGACTTATAGTGTTTAATTTCGACGTTAAGTAGATGTGGGTATTTTTGGCGATTTTTGGCGAGAAAAGTTGACACCAAGTTTTTCCGACAAGCGAGGAGTTTTTCCGGTTTCAGGTTTTTCCGGAAAGTGTCAATAACGTCCGCAAACCTTAAATAAGCAGTACATTTTCAAATTTTTCCTCCATTCTAGGTTCGGCTGCCAGTTACCAAAGGAGCAATGGACGCGAGCCCAAGGATGGTAGAGAGATGGTGTCATGTCACGTGATGGTGTAAAACCAGATCAGAGTGCTTATGTAAGTGTGCTTATGTAAGCAACGTGGTGAAAAGGATGTGTAATTTTCAGTTTGGAGGCTGGAAGACTGAGAAAATGATAAATCAGGGGAGAATCGGTGTCCATAGATGGCTGAAATTTATTGTGCTTCTCGATAATATACAATTACCTTCAATCGTTCTCAAAGTCCTCTATTTTTGGATGATTACATAAGCAAGGACAGTTTTGGATTACATAAGCAAGTTTTTTGACGACACCGGGTCTCAGTTTTGTCTCGGGTAGATTGTCTAAATGAACACCTTGGGCGATCATAGTCAGAGGGTTTGGATTAGGGCAGCAGCGAAGAGTGGGTACGCGGAAGCAGTTCCGTGGAGTGGAGCGAGTTTTGAGACACGAGGCAGTGTTAGTGGGGCTATTAAAGAGGGCGGCGAATGTTTTGTTAAGGTAGTAAGTAAGTGGTTGAGGAGTTAGTTGGTTGAATGACAAGTCAAGTTGTCTGGTAAAAGTCGACTATAATATTGACTGCTCGAAAGACAATACGGGTCACTTTGACTCGTCTCTTCGACCGGTTTCATCTCGCTTACTTTCGCTTAGATCCACTTGTCTGCACATCCACCCCTCACCATTCAGGCATCATCCCCTCTTCTCAAAGTAAAGTAAATGTTACCTTGCCCGTATTCTGCCGTCTTGTGACTTGCTGCGATGAAGTGCTGAGTGATCTTTTTTTGTTTTTGTGTTTCTTTCGTGCTCTCTTCCGATCCGGTCCGACAATCAGGCTACTTGTAGCACCCCACGGGGAAATGTGTTCCTATGGAGCGGCTCATACTTTCTCGCGGTGTTTATAACGGTCTTCGGCAATTCAGCCTGTTTCTTGCGGCTCAGAAAACCGGCAACTCAATTCAAGTGGAGAACATATGAGGGAGTATAATACCCTTGCAACGTCGACTGAGTCTAGACCAAGAGAAGCAGAAACTAAAGACCGTTACGTCAGTCGATGGATACGGTGTAGTAGATCTTTCTATTCAGTTGTAGCCTTCCTGACAGACTGGTTTTGATGGTGCTCATAATGGTGCTCATTGAAGGTCTAGACTCCTGGTATGTACTCCACAGCTTCATGTACACTCCCCACTTAACTCCAGCCTTGCCGCTTTGCCGCTTGAAGGTGGCTGCTTGCACAGAAGCCACGGCTACAGCGACTACAGCTACGGCTCAGCTCGTTCACTCGTCCGGGGTGCGGCATCAAACGTTGACTCTAATGAGACTGTAACGTGAGGAGTGCTCGTACGTAGACTCAAAGTGTAACGTGGACGTGGGGGTCATGTGAGTCGCCGGGAAATCTCCGTCTTTGTCTGTCTCTTGGATGTCACCGTTGTGTTCCGCTCTAGACAGTCTAGACTCACCTCATTCATAATAGCGTTCTCAGGCCTGTATGGAATGCATGTAACCTCGGAATCGAAATGCGTCCGCGGAATAGAAACCCCACCTGAGCGAACACTTACGGTCTAGATCGAGTTGCGGTTTGGACTTGTGCGATTTCGCCGATCGCTGCGGTATGTAATACTGTAGTCTGGGCGTTGAGTGCTGTCTGAAAGTCTAGACCGTTCAGGAGTCGATGTGGGGTTGATTGGGACTGAATGTGTGATTGTTGGATTGAATGCGGCTGAACGATGACTTTGGAGAACTTCGCAGAGGCTTCTGTGCTTCTTGTGTTCTTTTGGGTGCACTTCGTTGCCTTACACGAGTATCTTTTCTTACTCAAATACAATAGCTAAAGTGAGAGTCTAGACAATAGGAGGGGTACCATGGATAGAAAGAACTTATTGAATCCAAGCTCTGTGAAGATATCTTGTTAAGAAACAGCAAATCTCGTTTATCGAGTTCTATACCCTCTGACCAACAATACCATAGATTCGTAGGCATGTGGTATACCGATTCTAAAGTCGTTCACAAAGACGGCAAAAAGCAGTCAAATGCTGAAAACCAGATATCATTCGAAATCTTGGAGTCAGGGTGTTCATCCTGAGTACTTTTTGTGGTTCCTATTGTCATCTTGAAAGCACATCACCAGTATACGCCAAAGCTAGCTCTAGACAGAGTCGATATTTGACCTGTTCAGCGAATTTCCAACTGCCAAATCAGCCCATAATACTTATCATGGCCTTCTGTCTCCTATACAGCTTTCTTCGTCTCGATATCTCTCACCCTTGCGTTGTTATGTGCATTCTTAGTTTTCCCCTACACAGAGCCCACTTCAGAAATTGGGTGTCTTGGGGGGGAAAAAAAAAAAAAAAAAAAAAAAAAAAAAACCGAATATAGGGTAAATTTCTGAAAGCGGATTTTCGTTAGAGCAAAATATCATAAAAGGGGCGTCTGAGAGAGATAAAAGATATGTTTTGGGGGTTAAAAAACACTGTATTTTTGTCCTATGGTGTTAATTCTGCTCTAGCGCTGATTTTACAAAAAAAGTTGCTTAGTCAGCAGGTTAGTAATAGGCAATTTTCAACCAATTTCCTGTGTAACTATCAGGGGGAAATTGAGATGTTGCAAATTTCGCTAAATGAAGACTTTTTGGCTTGCGAACTGTTGTAGGTGATAATACGCCTTCTGAAACCCGCTAAAGAGTACCGCTTGAGTCTCTACGATGCTCCAAGGAAATGTTGGGCCAGTTGAAGGTATCTGCTTAGTAATCAAATATAGGGGAAGTGCCCAGACATCTTACTAAAGTACGTAGAAGAGTCTTGATGCCCGGAGAACAGATTTATACAATGCAAAGGCTCTTGAAAAGCTCGTCAGTGGCTCTCTGGCTGTACAATACATCTTGAGTCTCTCTGAAACGTGATCAGAGGACTCTTAACAAATATGTCATCTAAAAGACACGTTTCCAACTAGAGTTCAACAAAAGTGGTGAAAAAGGACATTTCGAGACCACCAAATATTCGATATTAAAGAACACCAATTTGAACGTGTAACTGAGACCAACACTTTCTCTTATCGCTTGTATTTGTACTTGCCCCGTGGCACTCGTTTACTTGTCCTTCTCAAACCCTGTTTGACATGCGTGGTGTGAAAATCCTTCATGAAACAAACGACGCCAACAAAAGCACTTTGATGCGTGTCGTATTTCAGTCGTTGCATGGGCTCTCTTTGAACGGTGTATTGGATAGTCTCTTTCACCTGAGTACAAGTATTACCAATCTTGAGGCTCCTCTAACTCTCGCTTAGCGTTAGCGAGTAGTTTCCGAGCTATCAGTTTGGAAGACACTTCACATATACATTTCCGCTTGGCAGGTCAGCAATGACAGACCACGTCTCCCACGCGTCAAATTCCACCCCTTTGAGCATGTAGACAGCTCGGTATAGAGACCGGGGTACATTTCCAAAGGCCCCACCATGCACGAAGCTCAGCCCCATGTGGGATCGACAGTGCACTTGTGCTCATCAGGCACGAGGCCCGGAGTGGAAGGTGATAAACTGATATCCCTGCAGCGCCACCATCTCACGCGAGTGGGAAAATGAGCTGGAAATATAGCAGGCCTAGGATGACGTACCCGGGCTTATACAAGAGACATACAGTTCAGCTAATGGAGACAGGTTTAAGTTATAGCTACAGGACAAGGCTACTTGTAGGATCCGTGAATCAGGCACAGCTAAAGGCAAGTGCACCAACATAACACGAGTTTAAACGTTGACCAGAGGTTCTCTTTCACCTACGGTACAGACCTCAAGTCGACGTTCTCACCATGACAGCAATACGGTTCCGCATTTTCGCGGCCATCACGTTTGTGGCGCTGCTCATCACCCTCATGGGCTTTCTCATTTTTCCCTCACCCACGTTTGCCATTCCCAAGCCGGTGGATGAGCACGAAAACACGAAACAGAGTGACACAAGTAATCAACAAACCGAAAAGATTAGCGAGACCCCACAACTTCCGGTCAAGGCCGCCTACTACGACATTGCTAACGCTCCAAAGAGATCCACTTCTTCGCCAGACGTGTACCAAGGAACTCGAGTCAACTGTGACCCCTATGCTCTCCCTGGATACATTGACTACGACAAGAACAACTTCAACAACACCCACTGGGTGGGATATAACGATGACTGCAAGGCCATCCACCCTCCGCCCATCCTCCAGCTGAGAGACCACATGGATTTCCCGGATCTCAGAGACAAATCCGTGCTGTTCATTGGAGACTCGGTCGACCGACAAAACGCCGCCTTTTCGTGCGAAATGATTGGCGAAGAAGTCAAGGTGACGTACCAGAAGGACTACACGGACGAAGTCACGGACCCCGGAAAGATGTCCGGAGGCCACCCTCGGTACTGCTACTCTCCAGAGTACAATATGACCCTGTCGACCTTCTTTTTCTTTGGTTTCGACGTGGACGAAATCTGGCACGATAAGAAGAAGTCGTACCTGCTGCCCGGCGGCGTCTGGGAGCGAATGAAGCTGCTCAAGGAGATTGTGGCCTCCAGACCTCACCATGATGATCTCGAACTCATTGTTCTGAACGTGGGTTTCTGGGAACTGGCTCGATACGACCGTCTGGACGGCTACGCTGGTATCACGGAGTCGATCTATCTGACCGAGGAGCAGGTCCGAGAGTACGTTGTCAACCTGGAGAAGTTTGTGCTGGAGGTGCAGAAGATTCTGCCTAATTCCCGTATTGTTTTCCGACAGATGCATTCTCCTCGAGCTCAGCAGGGTTCGTTTTTCAACGATGGAACCTCCGATCGACATAACCGGTTCCACTCCAACAAGGTGCGGCAGCTCAACTCGGCAGCCAAGCATGTCATGGACCAGATGGGCCTCGAGTTCTGGCACGTGGGCGACTTTGTGCGGGCCATTCCCGAGAACCAGTACATGTTTGACGATCTCCACCCCGGCCCGATCGGAGCCGCCATGCTCTGGGGCAACAGCATCCTCGAGTATCTTGCCCGAACGCCGAGAATCGAGTAGACTGATAGACTTTTGCATGGAGGATAACTGTTTGGAATATATTGTTTTTGCTAAGGACGAACGTACAAGTAGACAAGCTGAGAGAAGCTGGAGTGTCAACGGGATGATAACGAATAGCCTGGTTGAGTCTCAAAGTAGGGAAGACTGTAGAACTTGGTCATGCTATCTTCAATTCAACATCAGACTACAGAATATGATAAGACGACTAGTATACAAGTACAGTATGTACTGGTACACTGTTCAGTGTCAATTATAGCTACTTCCACTCCAAGGAAGTAACAATAAGGTCCATCCTTGGGAAGGGCAGTAATACGGGAGCTAAACGAGTTGAGATGTTACATCTCCAGTTCATACACCCAAGTACCTCTAGTTGATAGAGCTAAGTAATCTAGTTGAACTGTGGAAGTGGCTTGTAGTGTGCTGCTGGCTTAGGGAGCTGAATGGAGGTCCTGTGATGTCAGCTTTAGAGTACACAATGCCAATCAGTACTTCAATAGGTCTCGAACTGGCGTTACTCTATAGCTACCGGTAGAAGTATCTCATCATGGTATTCTTGGATCAACTCCATCTCTAATATGCGAGTATGACATACAGTGAGATAGAGTGACAAAGTGATAATTAAGAGAAAACAAAAAAGGCACTGGTTGGAGAGAATTCAAATGATATACTGCCATTGTCCACTTTCCATTGTAATATTCTCATTCACCACTTTCAGCCCCCTCTCTCATTGCTCGATATCACTGCTCAAATAAACTTTGAGAATTTCATCACCACCTTAATTATTCAGACCTGATCTTCAAGTCCTACCATTCACACCCCAAAATGCCCTCTGTCGCTGCCGAGGTCACCAAAACGGCCCGAAACGTCGACACCGTCGTCGTGGACTACGCCACCGGCTACATTCGTCATCTGGAGAACAATATCGGCCCCCAGCATGATCTGACCGCCGAGGCCTCTTTCATCGCCTCTCTGCTTGTAGGAGCAGGTGTTGAGAAGCCCGCTGCCCAGCAACTGTACGATCACATGATCAAGGAGTTCACCGTGCTGCAGAAGGAGGCCATCAACGAGGCCGGAGCTTCGGCCCAGTCGCAGATCATCGACCAGCAGGCCCTCATGTCTGCCGTGAACCATGCCTCCAACCGTCAGGCCAGTGTTCTCAACAACAACATCTTTGGTGTTGCGGATCTGGACCACGTGGGCGGCCGAAAGGTCGAGTCGCGAGTCGACAAGAAGAAGCTGGAGAAGGCCGAGAAGAAGATTGCCGCAAAGATGGCTGCTCGAGCCGCCAAGGACGCTGCCCAGGTGCAGTACGAGGCCTCCAAGCTTGTCACTGAGACCCAGGACAGCAAGGACTACGACGAGTTCTTCCTCACGGTCAACCCTCTGGATCTGGGTCTGGCCGGCGCTGGAAAGACCAAGGACATCAAGATTGACAACTTTGATCTGCATGTCGGCATGGGTCAGCGAATTCTGTCTGACACTTCTCTGACTCTGTCTTACGGCCGACGATACGGTCTGGTCGGCCAGAACGGTATCGGAAAGTCCACCCTGCTGCGAGCTCTGTCTCGACGAGAGCTGCCCGTTCCCAAACACATTACCATTCTCCACGTGGAGCAGGAAATCACCGGAGACGAGACCTCCGCTCTGCAGTCCGTGCTGGACGCCGACGTGTGGCGAAAACACCTGCTCAAGGAACAGACCACCGCCACGACCCGAATCGCCGAGATTGAGGCCCAGCGAAAGGCCCTCACCGAGCAGGGTCTGGACGACTCTTCTCCCGAGATCCGAGAACTCGACGACGAGCAGGTCGATCTGGAAACCAACCTCGAGGAAGTCGAGACCAAGCTCGTGGACATTGAGTCCGACAAGGCCGAGTCTCGAGCTGCTGCCATTCTGTCCGGTCTTGGTTTCTCCCAGGCCACCCAAGGAAACCCCACCAACTCCTTCTCCGGAGGATGGAGAATGCGTCTGGCTCTTGCACGAGCTCTGTTCTGCAAGCCCGACCTGCTGCTGCTGGATGAGCCTTCCAATATGTTGGATGTGCCCTCCATCACCTACCTCGCCAACTACTTGCAGACCTACCCCTCGACCGTTCTTGTTGTGTCCCATGACCGAGCCTTCCTCAACGAGGTGGCCACCGATATCATTTACCAGCACTCCGAGCGACTGGACTACTACCGAAACGCCAACTTTGACGCCTTCTACGCCACCAAGGAGGAGCGGTACAAGAACGCCATCCGAGAGTACGAGAACCAGATGGCCTACAGACAGCATCTGCAGGCCTTCATTGACAAATTCAGATACAACGCCGCCAAGTCGTCGGAAGCCCAGTCGCGAATCAAGAAGCTCGAGAAGCTGCCGATTCTGGAGCTGCCCGAGGAGGACAAGGCCGTGGAGTTCCGATTCTCCGAGCCCGAGAAGATTTCTCCTCCCATTCTCCAGATGCAGGGAGTCACCTTTGGATACAACCCCGAGCGTCTGCTGCTCAAGGACGTCGATCTCGACATCCAGATGGACTCGCGAATCGCTCTTGTCGGTGCTAACGGTTGCGGTAAGACCACGCTGCTGAAACTGCTGACCGACCAGCTGAGCCCCGTCGACGGTTCCATTTCCAAGCATCCTCGTCTCCGAGTCGGCTACTTTGCCCAGCACCACGTCGACGGTATGGATCTGAACCTGACCCCCACCGCCTGGCTCGCCAAGATCAACCCCGGAAAGTCTGAGGAAGAGTACCGACGACATCTTGGTTCGTTCGGTATCACCGGTTCCATCGGTCTGCAGAAGCTCGCCCTGCTGTCCGGAGGACAAAAGTCCCGTGTTGCATTCGCCTCTCTGTGTGTCTCTTACCCCCACATTCTCATTCTCGATGAGCCTTCTAACCATCTGGATACTGCTGGTCTGGACGCTCTGGCCGAGGGTCTCAAGAACTTCAAGGGAGGTATTCTCATGGTTTCCCATGACGTGGACATGATCAACCGAGTCTGCAACCAGATCTGGGTCTCCGAGAAGGGCACCGTCTCCAAGTTTGACGGAACCATCAAGGACTACAAGAAGTACATTCTGTCCCACGCAAGTGAGAGTGGTGTTGTCCAGCAGCACTAGTATTTAATCAATAGAACAGGTGTAAGGAAGTGCAACCTATTGGGTCACGAAAAGGACTGTACTTGTAGAAGAACCACTGTACTTGTACAAGTACTGTAGTTCAATAGTTCATTGTACAAGTACTTGTACCTGAAGATACAATAACAGGTGTACTTGTACAAGTAATTGCACGTTCTCTTCAATTTGGATTGGTTGAATGTGTCAGAACGAGCATCCCAAAAAGTCCGAAAAAGACCACCTTCAACCCTTGGATCCATTTGTGCATCCAAAACAACCTGTCCATATGTTCTTCACCTTTTTGGGAGAGAGATGTCTCAGAAGAACACGCTAAAAAAGGACGTGTTCAAGACGCTATAAAAAGCGATTCTAGTCAATGAAACCACTTCTATAGGAAAAAAAAGAAATATCACGCCTTTGTCGGGCAAAAAGAAATGCCTTCGACCAGATTTGAACTGATGATCTCAGCATTACTAGTGCTGCGCCTTACCACTTGGCCACGAAGGCTGGCAAACTTTGATTTTCGGGAAAACGTGGCCTCGTATATCTGAATTCCGTAGTTTCGAAATTTTTGAAATACGCCTTTTAAAGAGAAAAGAGGGTTATAAGAAGATAGCCCCTGGTCTAGAGAATCCTCTGGTACCCTCATATTGTCTCTCAGACATACAAGAAGCGTTCTAGGTGACATGTTCTGTCCTACGTTGTGAGAAAGGGTAACCTTCGATCTTTGAGAGCTTCACGATTTACACAATTACTAATTACTGTACAAAGTACAAGTACATTCTTTTTACGTCCATCTACTGAATCGGGTTCTCACCCCACATAAATACCAAGTTATCTATAAAATACATGTTCTATGCAAATGCCTAAAGAAGAACCATCTTCACCTTTCGCTTCTCCTGCTTGTCCTTGTACGACTCCACCTTGACCTTGACCTTGTCAAACACCCGGATGGACTTGCCGCTGATGTCCAGCTTGTACTCCTTCTCGTTGAAGACGGCAGTCTCGGCGTCTCCCAGATCGTCAATGTGAATCAGAGCTTCAAGACCGTACTTGGGCACCAGGACAACCACACCGTTGTTGAACACCTTGATGACGTATCCCTCGTGGATGGCGTCCTCCTCCTTGGTCACGTTCTTGAGAGCCTGGCCAACAAAGTACTCGATGGAGGCTCGGCCAGCAAACTGGGCGTTTCGGTGTCGAACGTTGATGTTCTTGCAGATGGCCTCCATGTGGTCCTTCTCTCGATGGGACTGGTGCAGAGGCTCGTAGCCAATAGCAGCAGCCAGCTGTCTGTGGGCCACCACATCGGCGTATCGTCGAATGGGCGATGTGAAATGGGTGTAAATCTCCGAGGCCAGACCGTAATGTCGGAACTCGGGGTATGCGTAGGAGCCGGACGAAAAGTACTCGGCAGCCAGCATGGATCGAGTAGCCACAATTCGCACAAGAGTGTTGAAGAAGGGCTCGTTGGGGTCCACACACTTGTCCAGAGAGTCGGCCAGAGCCTTGGAGGACTCCAGAGAGATGGACATGCCCTTGATGGTTCGCAGCTGGTCATTCAGAGTCTCAAAATTGGTGGCGGGAGGAGCTCCGTGACGTCGCAGCATGGCGGTCTGGGGAAACGACTCGTAGATCTTTTTGGCCACAGAGGTGTTGGCGAGCAACATGAACTCCTCGACCAGAGAGTTGGTCTCGAGCAGCTCCTTGACCTCCACCTCTCCAGGATCAGAAGTCTCGGAGTCAATGTGGACCTTGACTTCGGGAGAAGCCAGGTTCAGAGCACCAGCGTCGATTCGGCCCTGCTTGAGCTGCTTGGAGAACTTCAGCAGAACTCGCATGCCCTCAGTGAGCTCGTCGGTCTTGGAGGGATCGTCGATTCGAGCCTGGGCCTCAGCGTAAGAAAAGGCCTCTCTGGAGGAGATGATGGACTTTGTGAAATCGGTGTTGACAATCTTGCCCTCGGGGGTCATTTCCCAGAGAACAGAGAAGGCGTATCGCTCCACGTAAGGGTTAATGGAACACAGGTTGGTACCGAGCAGCATGGGCAACATATCGATTCGCTTGTCGACCAGGTAGACGGAGGTACCTCGAGAAGCACCCTCCTGGTCCAGAGCAGTGTCAGGCTTGACAAAGTGGGTCACGTCGGCGATATGGACACCGACCTCGTAGTTGCCGTTGGGCAGAACTCGGGCGTGCAGAGCATCATCGATATCCTGACAGCCAGGGGGATCAATGGAGCAAATGTTGAGATGTCGCAGGTCTCGTCGCTTGGCAACAAGAGGATCCTTCTCAGCAGCCTCCTTGACGAGATCCTGGGGCACCTTCCAGTCGGGACCCTCGGCGGGCAGACAGTCAAGAACAGCCTTGGTGAAGGGTCGGTACTCGACGTCGTGCTCCAGCAGAAGAGCCTCGGTCTCGGCCTGCTTGGACTCGATGGGACCCAGGTCTCGGCAGAAATGGCCCTCGGGGTGTCGAGAGTCTGCGGGCCAAGAGTCCACGGCAACCACGATTCGTCGTCCCTGGAGAGCAGCAGCCTGTCGGGTTCTGATTCGAACTCGGGGGAGAGTCTTGTCCATGAGAGCAACAAGAACAGATCGGGGACCTCGAGAAACATCGTCGATGACGGATCCGGGGGCAATGTGACCCACGTAGTATCTCCAGGACCGTTTGATGATTCCCACGACTCGAGCGGTGGGCTGGACTCGCTCGTCGGCAGAACCCTCGTTCTTGTGGGCCTTGAGAGCGTCATCAGCGAGCAGTTTTCGCTCAGATTCGCTCATGACGGTCTCTCCGCTCTCCTCTCCTCCCTCGTTGGCAGCCAGATCTTCACTTTCGATGACACTGGTAGAAGGCGTCTTCCACTTGTCTTTGGGAAGAAGCTCAACCACGACCTGATCTCCAGAAAATGCTCGGTTCAGAGACTGTCTTCCGAGAATCAGGAGAGGCTTGGGGTACGCCTTTGTAGATACGGAACCCTCGAGGACATTGTAGGGAGAAATGGTGAGGTTGCCCTGGAACAGAGTGCCGTTCTTGATGCCGCCAAGAAGACGGGACATGGGGTAATATTCGGGGTAAAGGGCTTCGGACTTGCCGCTCTTGGGTTTGGTACCTTCCTCCTCCTCGAGGGCTCGCTGGGGAATCATGTCAATGAGCTGTCCGGGGTCTACCAGCTCAGAAACGTATTCCTTGAGTCCCAGGGCTGTGATTCCTTCCTCCTTTGCCAGTTTTCGGTTGTTGACATCGTTGGTGAGCAGCACCATCTCGGGAGCGGTTCCATTGTAATCCTTGCCAAGATGTTGGGTGTAGAACTGGCACACCTTTCTAATAGCTCTATCGTTTCTGTCGTTGATGGACTCTCCCTTGTTTCGTCCAACAGCAGTGTCTCTGCAGTATTCGTTGTGGAAAACGTAGAATCGCTTGTCGTCGTTCTTGGTCAGCGCCCGCAGTCGAGCGTAGATGGGCAGCGATCGGTTTCGCACCTCTTCCAGCACAATCTGGGGAACAATGACGTCGTAAAAACCCTTGTCACTTTCCAGCAGATCGATTCCGTCCAGAACAATGTTTGTGTCGACCACAAGGTAATGGGGGCCCCGCTTGGTCGTCTTGTTGGGCTTGGTCTCCAGAATCGCCTCTTGTCGCTTGCCAGTGGCGTCAGCAACGTAGAGATTGTTGTTGCAGTATTGGCAGCCCTGGGAGGAGCAAGGGATATCGTCTCGAAGATACTGTTCTCGCACGACCTTGGTGGCGTTGCCGGCCTTGGAGGTGCGCACAAACACCTTCTGCGATAACGTCGAGTGGTTGGAGGCTCGTTTCACAGCAGACATGGTGTAGTAAGTTGTCAAGTTGTGATCGTGAACTGGATCAACAAGATTCATCCCAATAATTTTTTATGCACTGCACTGATCAAACTTTGAGGCGTGTGAAGGTATAGTAGAGACGATGAGATAATGAGAACCACACATGATGGGGTATATCGAAGGTGAAAGAAGCCAGTATTGAGCTCAAACGGCCGTTACAATTATATTTCTTCGCTTTTTTTGTCCAAAACAACCACAGTTCGTGCTATTGCCACCACCATCATTCTCCACTATTCCAGTTACTACTCCCAACTGGAAAGTTCCATCAAGTCAGACTCATTTGACTAAGTCCTGACTGTGCTGAAATACTACGAGTACGAAAGACATCATCACAAGACACATTGCAAGACTGTGAGTCATATATACACGCGATTACATAATACACCATCTATACACAATTCGTTCATTAACCATATATCACTTTTCCTCCTACTTTGTCTTCTGACCCTCCAAATGCTGAACTCGCAGGTTCTCAATCATGCCCGAGTAAGTCTGGAAGCCGGTTCGTCGCTCGAGATACAGGAACGGGTTCTCGCCCTTGAGCTCGAGCTCCGAGGCGGCGTCGGCGAACTTGACGGGTTTCAGAGTGCCAGCGATGCTGAGCACAGGCGTGAAACACATCAAGAAGACGCCAAGGAGCGCTTCGATTTTGATCTGCGTTAGAAGAGAAGGAGAATGATCCTCAATGGGTCAAGAAGGTCATTGACTGTCGAATTATCCAGTCAATTGCTCGATTCCTTTGTGTTCACTTTGACCTCGTCAAAACTCGGTTCCCTCGTTTTGTCCCTCGTTTCGTCCCTCGTGTTGTCCTCGTTACTCACATCAACAGGAACGGCTATTTGCTGGGCCATCAGCTTGGCGTTGTAAGAGGCCTCATAAGCCGAGTAGCCGCTGTGGGCAATAAGCAGCACCGCCAGGGTGTACAGGGCAAACGACGTGACTGCCATTGTGTTGTGAACGTTGATGTTGAAGTTAGACGTATGCTTGATGGTGCATGGTGATAAGTAACATTATGACAAGTGAAATTTAAGAAAGGAAAATAAGATGGAGGAGGGTCAAGAGGGATAGAAGTGGAGGACAATGAACGAGGTATTGCTTGCAGTCTACTTTTACGAATTCCACACTTCAAACTGCACTTTTCTATTTCTTAGTAAGCACATGGTCACTAGTCTGGCTGACTAAGCAGGGTCACATGTCGACTACAAGACCAGTCTTGTTCTTACTGTATATAGCTTGTAGCCAATGTAAAGTGTCTTGATTGATATGACAGATTCGAAAACGTGACATATAAACAACAGAGATATAAGACTGAGCTATAAACAATAATACTGTAGGCACTGTACCAGCACTTCAGACAACTCTCCAGTTGTTTACACACAGTTAAGCCAGCCACAGATGCAAATAATATCAATAGCCGGGTACACACATTGTTAGGAACACAAGCACCAGCTGCAAATATTCGTTCAAAATCAGCATACTTTTCCTCCTCACTTTTTCGCTTGATACAGTTCAACACACCTATTCTCACTTGTCTTCTCCTCTGACATCCCCACTTTAGGTTAATTTCGTTGCTGCACATCGCACCACTATATCTACTCATACCGCATACAGGCATCGTTGAACCCAGCCATGTTTCTACCGGTAGCCGACCAAGAGCTGGTGGCCCAGATATGCAACCTCCGCGAGCTGTCTGCCGAGGCCCAGCTCCAGGCCTGCCGAGCTCTGAAAAACGAAATTATCGGCCACGACGAAAAGAAAACAAGATACCTCGAATGTGATGGAGTGGTGGTATCTCTTGTCCAGGTGCTTCAGGACGGACCCTGGAGCGAAGAGCTGCGCACCCAGGCGGCTGTGATCATAGCCTCGTTCACTTCGGGCTGTTCGCCGCTGGTTTTGAACGAGTTTGTGCGCTTGGGGATCCACAGAGTCATAGTCACCGCTATCGTGGAGGCAAACAGTCACAAAGTGCAGTACATGAGCGCCCTACTGCGTACGCTAGCTGCGCTGCTCAAGGTGAACGACGCCGTAGCGCACGAATGCATCGAAGACTCGCCCCAGCTGCTCAAGGCGCTGTCTCACCACATCTCCGTGCCCTCGACTCCCCTCCCCGTGGTGTCTCTATGCACCCCCCTGGTGCCTCTCCTGGGCCGTTCTAGACCGGGAGTCCAAAGACTAGGCGAAGATCTCAGCGAACCGCTAGCTGCCCGCATTCTCCTGCTCACTCAGCAGTACCTTGCCCAAAGAGATCGAATCCCCTCGGTGTACACCGAGCCGCTGGCGTCCGCAGTGTTTGCTCTCAGTCACGTGGTGCGCCACAGTCTCGCCGTCAAGCTGCTGGAAGGAGAAGTCGGCACCGCAGGCACAAACTGGAGCTCTGGACGGCTGCTTCAAGACCTCTTCTTGCTTCTAAGAGCAGGCGACACCCAGGTCCGTCTGGCCGTGTGTTTCCTGTTTTCAAACTTGCATTTGCATATGCCCGCATCACAGCAGCTCGAGATTGCCCGTCCGTTGTTGCCAGTCCTTGTACCCATGCTGTCTGGTCCAGAAGACACGGACCCTCGAGTCTGCAAGACCTTGGCTCTGTTATGTCGAGATCACATTGATATGGCCACATTGGCAGCCGAGGCCCGTGTTATTGAACTGGCATGTGCCCTGGTGACCCCTAGAGTGCTCGAAGTGGAGCCCTCAAACCACTGCAACCAGCTGGAAGAGCTCATTGCCGACGCTCTCCTTCTGGTGGCAGCTATTGGAATGCATAAGGACTCGTTCCGGTCCCGAATCGTCGAGTGTGGGGTTCTGTCGCATGTCATCAAGATTATGCGAATGAAAACTCCACCTTCCGGCGACCCCCGTGCTCGAGCAGTGCGCAAGATGAAGATTTCGTCCTGTTACCTGGTCAGAGCTCTTTCTCGAAGCGTCTCATTGCTACGAACCGGGTTTGTCGACGAGGAGGTTGTCGAGGGTATCATCGAGCTGCTTGACGAGACTCCGTCTGAACCTGTAAGCAACTCTGAGCATCCCGATAACATGGACCAGACGGAGGATGGCGAGTCTCCCAACATTGAAGATCTCGAGGTCAAGGCCGCCATCATGGCGTCCATGTGCAACCTCATTCTTCCCTTTTCTCCCTTCAAGAAGAACATTTTTGAACGAGGTGTGTTGCAGTCGATCATTGCGGGTGTCAACTCTGACTACACTCCTCTGCGACTCAACTCAACCTGGGCTCTCAGACACGCCGTCTTGCCCCCTGATAACGACGATAGTCTCATCGAGGAGGCCATGGGACTGTTGACTTGCAAGCGTTTGCTGACGTTGCTTGTGGATCCCGATATCGAGGTTCAGGAACAGGCCCATGAGTTGATACGTAATCTGATGATGAAGCAGGCCAACTTTGTGGAGGTCTTTTTCGCCCAGGTCGAGGCCCGGGAGTTTATGCAGCTTCTCGAGAGCAAGATTGATATCATTTCCCGTCAGCATACCGAGGCTGTGGCCGAGAACACCGCCACGCACTCGTCTTCCCAGATCAAGATGGCCAAGACCGTCAACGAGAAGCGCCAGGTGTACACCCGCATGCTCAGCGCCATCATATACACTCTTGCCCATGTTGCTGCTGGCCCTGAGGAGTTCCGGTTCATGCTCATTGAGCAGGAGTCGATTCTGGTCAAGGTGGCCGAGTTCACCGGTCACCGGCACTACGACGTGCGGGCCGCGTGTGCGTGGTTGGTCATCAACCTGACATATGTGGACAATAACAACGACCGCGAGTGTCGTGAGGGAGCCAAGCGACGGGCCCGTGCTCTTGTCAAGTTGGGCTACAAGGAGAAGCTGGACGCCCAGCTGCGCGACCCGTCGCTGGATGTCGCCGAGCGAACCAAGAACGCACTCATCACGCTTGAGTGGCTGTTGAACGAGAACTAATAGTATTTATTGTAAATAGGGGTGTGTCATGAGAGTAGCTGTATGAGAGGTCTTGTGTGTAGTGTAGAAGAGTTCGCAGTAGCAGTAGGGGGAGAGTAGAAGGAGAGTACAAGTACGAAGTAGCTACAAGTAGTGGTTGTGTGAAGTATAGAGCTCTTGGTAATGTACCCGAATGCTCAGTTCTAGAGTGTATACCATATCTAAAACAATGAGACTCCAATCGGATGAGGTTCATGTCAAATGGTGCAAATATATCATTTCTTCGAGCTATTGCTGTTTAGCATGATGTGACTCTCTATTGAGTCAAGCTATTAATGAGACTCAACAGGTCCACACATCTACGATACTGAGTCATTCATACTGATATACAACTGCGCAAATACGATATACATAGCCAATAAGTCACTCAACTTGTTCATCAGGCTCAATTGTAGCATGACAGAACTGAACTATTCTATCGCAGTACTCATCACAGTACCAGGTACTTGTACTGTACTTTCTTCGACCCGAAACTCGACTATAGTCTATAGCTGCTATGATAGCAGCATTAAGTAGCACTCAAAACAACTCCAGAACGTATTAGGTCTTCTGGAAGTACACAACAGGTTCAATTGAACACCCAATTACCTTCTACTCATCTCTATTTACCAGTCATAATCATATTCTTACATACCTTCCTCAGGCAATGGCCTTGAAGGAGGTGAAGATGGCAGAGACAATAAGAGCCAGCTGGGAGGTGATGTTGAAGAAGTTGGGGGGCATTCGTCGGTTGGGCTCGCCAGTGGAGTAGGCCAGCACGTACAGGAACCGGGAAATGGCCCACACGGCAATCAGACCGGCAGCCTCCTTGGGGTATGAGACTCCGGTAATCCAGCCGGCCAGCAGAGTCAGGTTCACGTTCTCGGTGAACTGCAGATGGGCCTTCTGGGCACAGTTGAATCGCTTCTTGGCAGCATCAATCTTGGGGTCCACCTTGACACTCTCGTCTGCGAAAAGCAGAGGGAACTTGGTCTTGGACTTTGCTCGCCAGTAGAGGGTGTTGATGGAGTGGAAGAAGCCGATGGCGGGCAGCAGGGCCGAGGCCGCCAGCACGTATCGGAAGTCTCCGTTGAGGGCGATGGGGAGAGGAGCCATTGTGTGGTGTAGAGGGGGAGGAAGAGAAGTGGCTGTTCTGTCTCTCTGTCAATCACGTTCACTTGCTTTTATACTATTCAGATAACCTTCGTTATGCGGGGTTGGGGAGATGGGGTGTGTTTTTGAGAGTATTGCAGCGGAGTAATTGAGACAGGGAAAAGGGGAGTCGATTAAGAGTGACATTTTACGTATATATGCGTGCTCAGATTGCTAAAACACCTGCTCTTTCATACCCAATCACCTCCCATCTTTAACTTTCACAGTGTGGTTCCAGACGTTGAATTCATGCGGATTCAATGGCACTAAGCGACTACTAAAACAGGAGTAGGCAAATGAAACTACGAGAACCGAGGTGATTAGAGGTTGAGGTTAGGAGTGATTAGTCAGCCAATACACCGAGCTGATAAATGGGGCTGCTGACCGGTCACAACGACGTGTCTACTTGTGTCCCAGACTCACACATACGTTGCCTCCTGCTCCTTCTCATGCGCTTCGATCAAGTATGAAATACATGACAGTGGGGTTAGAGTTTTGTTGTGCATCGCAATCTGGTTATTAGACGGTAAATATTCGGATCCAAAGTCGCTTATAATGGCTCATGAGGAGCTATAGATTAGCCGAGTTCTCGGAGCTACTTGTACAGTAGCACTAATTACTGCTTTTGTACAATACAACTAATTTCTCCCTTTTTTTGTAGGCGAATAAATATGCATGTTAATATATAAATAAATAATGAGTATGCAGCTTTTACATCCACAGAAGCCATTTGAGGGTAATGTAGAACATGACAAAGGTGTTTTTGATGCTTCGGGCAGCCGTGACAATGCCCCAGATGAACCACATGACCAACACGACAAACCATTCGAGCAGAAAGTAGCAGACACACCACACCTGGTCCCGAGCAGCTCCACAGCACTCAATCTGCTTGAGACGCTCAGAGGTCTTTCGAGTCTCCAGGTTGAGAGTGGTGCTCACCTCGGTGACGAGATGCTCAGCTTCGTATAGCAGGTAGTCCAGAAGAGGGTCCTTCTTGTCTGAGAGCTCGAGTTTAAGAGCGTCCACTTCCTGGCCAACAGCGTCGTACTGTTCGCCGACCTTGGGCAGGTAGATGTTGGTCAGCTGGAAGAAGCCCTCCTCCATGATATCCGTCACTTCTCGCACAAACTCGGCGTTTGAGGGAGGCGGCTTGGTGCCGTAGGCAGAAGAAGCCATATGCAGATGGCCCAGCATGAAACAGGTTTCGAGGTACTGCAGCTCTGTGAGGTGCTCGTTGAAACCGTCGTCGTAGTGGGCCTGGGCAGGTGAGAGGAGCTGAGACTCCTGGTCGGTGGTGACGAGCGACGTCTTGGAGAGGTCATGGTTGTTAGTCACGATAGACAGGGCAGGGGCTCGCAGAGAGGAAGAAGAGGGGACCTTGCTAGCGGGTCGAGAAATGGAAAGCAGCTTCGACAACTCAGGACCCCCTTCAACAGAAGACTCCGAAGACTCGTGGTCGTGAGGACTATCGTTCTCAGACGCCGACTCCAAATGCACAGAGGGAGGGGTAGGAGTGGCGAGAGTGACCTGAATCTCAGGAGAAGAGGAGTTGACTCTGTTGACGCTCACAAGCGACTTTGAGGGAGACTCCAGTTTGGGATGAGAAGCCATACCCATGCTTCCTACACCTGCAGACAGAGTGAAAGGACCCGCAGAGACCGATAGTCCGAGGTTTCGATGACTCTTCTCCTTCTCATTGTCAGACAGTTTAGCCAGAGAAGGAAGCTTATTAGAGCCATCGGAAAGGTCTCGTCGAAGCTCCTCCTCACTGGAAAACGTGTCTACACACTCCTGAGACCTTCCAAGAGGGGTGGCGATTCTCACCCAACTCTTTCGTCGGTCATGCTGTCGATGCTGAGCCATGGGGTACACGTAGTTACCCTGTCCATCGATCATGTGTCTCTTGTTCTGAGCTCTCCATCCGATATCCGACAGAAGCTCAGGGACGTCCACTTCCCAGGGGTATTTATAGTCCTTTGTGTCTCGTGCGTGCTTTGAAAAAACAGACGACGCCAGGGGCACCGTGTCGCAGTTTATATTTAGCGACGGTTTATGGTGGCTGCCCTTTCTCAGTTTCCGGTTTCGACGCACCTGAAGAGGGTTATATCCCAGGTGCACCTCTGGAAACTCTCTGTCCACGTGCTTTTGGGCCACCGATACCGCGTGGTGATAGACTTCGAGCGTGGCTTTAACTCGAGTCGCGGCGGCCCAAACAGACGGCGGAATGTGTTTTCGCTGCTGGTATCGCTCTTTGGACGACCCCTCGGGGTCGTAGTCGTACGAAAAGTGCCGCGCCTCGTGGTTGCGCTGTGCTGCGGCTTCTGCAGAGCCGTACAACTGCTGGTTGCGCAGGGACTTGATATGGTAGACCATGGAAGCCAGTCGTGAAATTTCCCGCTTTCCCGGCTCATCAGGCGAGCTCGAGGGCGTATCAGGCGTCAGGGCCGTTTGCAGGCTCAGGTCCTGGTCCTGGTCCTGCGAGGTGACCGGCGTCAGCACGTGGTCGTGGTCGTTGTTGTCATCGTGGCTGTGGTAGTCGTCGTGGTCCAGTTCGAGTTGTTTTTTCTGGTCCGGCAGGAAAAAGCCCGCGGATGACGAGAGCTTGAGTTTGCCCATGGACGCGGTGTTGTTTTTTGAGTCCGAGTGGGCGAGGGGCGGCGTCGGAGGCAGATGCAAGGGTTGGTTGTTGTGGTGGTGGTGGTGCGTTTTATTCGTAGGAGACCCGCCGTTTCCAAAGCTGCCACTTCGGTTAAGACCACCGTTTGAGTTTATGGGTTGGGACTTTGACAGAGTTGACGAGTGTGCGGTGTGGCTGGAGAGTGCCGTTTGGGACGAATCGTCTCTGAGGGCGTTGGACAGACGGCGGGAGTCGGACGTGCTTCGCGGCTTCAGGGGCGGCCGGCTGAGGTGTGGCGACGTGGGCGACGAGCTGTTGCTGAGCGGCGAGCGTTTGGCCGGGAAGTAGTTGGTGTTGCAAGTCAACGGTGGGGTGCCTAGTGTTGGAGATCTGGGGGCGTGAGTACTTGTAGTGACGTTAGGCGTGTGATTAGTGGTGCTAGTGGAGTTGATGCTGGTGGTGCTGTTGGCGGTGGTGTTGTGCTTGAGCTGTGGCAGTCGGGTCGCATTGCTGGCCACGTTGCTGGCCACGTTGCTGGCCACAGTCCCTAAGGTCTTCTTGGCTTTGGCGGCCTTGGACCCCTTCTCCTTGGTCTTGGGCTCAGCCTTGACCACCAAATCGTCCCCTTCCATTTTCACCTCGACCACTCGCACGTCGTTGTCGGTGGCCCCCTTCTTGCCTCGCCGGAGCTTGAGCAGCGACGGCTTGGATTTGACGACCGACATGTGTGTTGCTGGAATGTCGGCTCTTCGACTGGTCTGTGAGAAGAGCACCGGCACGAGTATTTCAAAGAAGTCAAAGCTACGCTCGCTCACACCTTGTCTCTGTTTCCCTTCACCTCCCAGGCCCAACTGCATATAGAGGACCAGGTTAGCTGCAGATCCACGCACGGCGGTATTGTCCATTGCATAGTGCAGGTGTGGGGAGGGGCAGAGGAGCTAGGGCTAGAGAAATGTGGCAGGTGTGACAGGTGGAGGCGGTTGCAGCGCGGAGTACTGATACTTTGAGTCTTCAGCTGTGCGTCTTCATCTTGCAGTCCCGTTCTCGTTTCCACCCTCCTCCTCTACTTCATCTCTGCTCTCCTAGGTTACTTGGTTGTCTTGCTCAGCCTGCTGCGTTTAATACTAACACCTTAACACGTTGCGAAGCGCTTATTTTAGGGATGTGCAAAGCAAAAGACGTGAGGTGATGTGAGGGTTTTTTTTAAATTCGCTTGCTTTTGTGTTTGCGAGTGTGGGAGTGTGTGGGAGTAAAATGTATTAGATAGTCAGCTCGTCAAACAACAGCCGGTCTTGTCCTTGTAAACAGGTGTTCGTTTGTCCTCGTCTTGTTCTTTCATGCTGCCTTTTTCTTTCACTTTAGATTCACGATGGGCTAATTTGGCTGGCGTGCAGTCACACCACCAGTGGACTATTTCCAGGGCCCATGGTTTTTAGCCAGGACGGAGAAGTCTTACCGACACTTACGAGAGCAGCTATAGGTCTTGAAGATGATGCGATTTAAGTAGCAAGCTTCGGAGCCAGAGCCAAAGAGCAATAAACATGTTGGGGAGCAGAGACGGAAGTGAGACGGGTTCTCCAGAAGACAGTCTGACGGTTTCACACTTCAGATGATTCTGTTATCCACAATCCACAGTTTGTTGGACTGCACGTGTGGTAAAAATAGCCCTGTATGGAGCCCACCTTGTGAAAAAAAAAATAGGACTTGTACATAGCGGGAATGTGTCATGAGAACAGTCACGGAAACGGCCTACACTATGCGATGGCACCTGACATGTTCACTACAACCCCGCCCAGTTGCTCTTGTTCTGGTATAGACAAGCCACTCACACGCCTTTTTTTCAAACCTGCAAAAGCAAAAAAACAGCACCCAGCAAAACTCTCCTCTTAGACTCAGAGACAGTGTAACCTTAGAAAACCCTAAGAGAGGAGAAGAAGGACAAGTGTTGGTGTGAATCATGTCAAAACAGCGGTCACGACTGGAGAATTAGGCTGATGACCATACAGGTGGGTGCCAAGTCGTCACGAGACTGAGGATCTCACTTCTTTTGCGGTGTTACTTCCAGCACTACTTGTATTCAGTGCTCCCCTCTCCTCCAAACTCAACTGCCGAAACCCAGATTGATGACTTTTTCTTTCCGTTCTTGCTCAGACTGCCCTTCTCTATGGGCGCTCGAAAAATAGACACAGCTGCTCTCTTCGCGTGGCTGAAAAAAGTGCTGCAATGTAAGCCTGGACACGGCCCCTTATTACAAAGAGACGAGACAGGGTGTGAGACTCGAATCCGCCGCTAGTGGTAATATCCGTGGTTACATGGCTTTCACATTCTTGCGCACGTTGTATCTGGCAATCAAACGGTAGGCCATTCTTCCAAACACTGTACTCATTCCTTCCCCAAACTGTGATCGACAGAAAAACAGGGCGGATCCAAGATGAAAGGGTCCTTTCGACGAGTTAGGCATTTCCTATTTGAATCAAAACAGATGAGGGAACGGGCTACAATTAGGGGCTAAGTCATCGTCAAGAATAAGCGAAGAGGTGATAACTAGCAGTTGGACCAGTGTAATTACTCGGACAACGGCTATTCCGTCTCTATACACGCAATTGCCCCTATGATACGGCGGTAGCGTGTCTACTCCTGCTTCTACGAGGTGAGTGAATGTCACCACTATACGTTGTATGAGAGAGTCAAACCTAGCCACCGAAAATAATACTCTCCGTCTGATACACGTAAACACGCCTCACACACGCTCCCGTTTCAGCTGTTTCAGGAATGTCTCGATGGCGCCAAGCACGCCTCAGGCTCGGCGGTATTTCTTTTGTACATTCACCAGTGGAGATCCTCCATGTTTCTCGCTTACCATGTTTTTTTTTTGCCCCCAACTCAAAATAATCCCTCGCCCTAATCAGTACAGCAATACATTTTGTAGGCCTGGGACAGGAAACGCCCCTGAAGATAGCAATTCTATATTTAGTGCAGAAGGATAGGCTTAGATGAGGGGGAAGCTGTTGAAAGGCGGATCTTAGCGGTCGCCACTGGGCTGTACAAGCAGGGGCAATGGCTGTGCGTACATAACGGCTGCGTTGTGTGACTAAGATGGCTGCGCTTCTTTCTCTAGTATGGCTGTGTACTTAGTCATGGAACACCCTTATAGGCTGTGTTCTTGGCTATAGACGCATAGTATGCGCCTTGGTGGCAACATAACGAGGTGAGGTTCATAGTGATTTTTTTTATGGCGGTTGTAAAATAGTCGACTTACCGGAAGGGTGGTACAAGTGTTCGTACTTCGTACAGTAGGCCAAGTTTGGTCCTTCTCTTGTTCTTGTCTCATTGTTGGTCGTACTCGCTTACTTCTGTCATTCCTCATTGGGATTCTTGTTCTGGACGGAGTAAATCTCCAGAAGGACACTTTAGATGTATAACCCATAGCCACAGAAGGTCACAATCAAGGACATGGAGTTTTATGAGTGAAAAACTGTATTTTCAACAATTGAGACCGTGGCCCCTGTCAGAAAATTAACCGCTATGGTTCCAGACCGTATTCTTCCGCAAAAGAAATTTTGAGGTGAGCCTACTGAGTGAGACTGATTAGTAAGAACATGAGGAAGTGCAACACGCTCCAAGAGACGATAAACGAGTCTGAGCAGATATAAACATGAGAATGGACACCGCCACAGCACGGGTACAGTCTGTACAAGTACCCATATTTCAGCACTCGACTTTTCGTTTTCATCTCATAACCACCACTTATAGGTGGCTTTTTACTCCGTTACACTTCCTTCATTTTCACAACCTTCTACTTGTGCTTCAACCCTTAATCTTCTCTGAAATCTTGACCGTATCTACGATAATACCCGTTGATAGCGTCGCCAGCTCCCGTAGGTTGCAACAACGAACACCCCTTCCTTTGGAGGAAACCCGGCCGCTATGCCAAGACGTCCATGCTTCGGGGATGAGCAAAATCTGCACAGATGGTTCCACTCTTGGCAGGAAAAAGGCAAGACCATACGCACTCAAATCCCGCACGGAATGTGAGGTGATTATAGCTGAAAAAGTTGCACGAGAATGAGAACCAGTTGTATAGTTGTCGTAGAGCAACAACCCGCTTTTCTTCCGCCGAACCGCCGGAACTTACCTGTGAATCCAGACCTCAATAAACCTTTGCTAAGCCAGTCGTGATCGTATCGTACCAAATCGGAAGTGCTATTATCAAAGACACGAGGATACGGCACTGCTAATTCATGGTTTAACACCGACATTAATCTTCTTTCGTGAGTGCAGGGTTAGTATCGGGGCTTTCCACCGCTCTTCCGATCCTCCAGCAATCGTACCATCTTTTTTTTCGCACCACAGCCACGTGTATTACGACTCTTTGCTTTCATCGATCGAGTTCATCTAGGATGGAACTTACATCTACGTATTCGAAGTATCACCACCCTTCCCACGTGTCATGTCTCGGGGCGTACTGTAGGGTTTTCCCTGTTAACGGCACTTTGAGTCTACAGCGCGTGTGGAAATGGAACGGCCTCGTCCAGAAGACGGGAGACGGGTGGCTTTACTCCTTCCATGCAACCAGGTGTAGGGGTTCGACTTCCGAGAGTTAACCAGTGGTAGGTTTGGGTAAAAGTGTGTAAGTATTTTAGTTAGGCGCGGGGTTGGGTTTTTAGTTGGGATTGGGAAGAATGCGAGTTAAACAATTGTAGTTCAGAAGGGCCAAGTGTGTAGTAGAAATGGTAAAACTAGTATAACTCTTGAATGAGAGCTAGAAAACTGCTACAAAAGCTCTGGATCAGGTTTTAGACGTCTATTGAAGTCCCAGACTCTCAGAAAACATCTCTAGCATTTCCATAAGACTCCAAATACCACTTCATCTCTACAAGTACTCCACTTGACTAACCATAACAATAGCTACAGTCTGATATGAGACATACGATAGAAGTTCAAGTAGTAATTACAACAATGAAAGTGGGAATCCACAGCAGATTAAAAATTGCCAATCTATCAATCCACTACACTACATTCACTTACTTTCATCACCATCATATCCCTCACAATTTGCTAGTATCCCATCACCACTAAGATGCTTCTGCTATGCACAACACCTCCCAGTCGACAAATTATTTTCGTCACATCAAGACGCGAAAAACAGAGAGCTGGAAAAGTCATCAAAACAACACACAGTTAATCAGCCGACCTGCTAATCGAACTGCGACAATTACACACTCATTAATAATCACGTGACATCCTCAAAACATGCTCAAAGACATTCGTTTACCGAGAATCCAGCCGTCTGCAACCGGTGGAGCTCTTGCTTGGTCTGACGACGGAGACCTGAGTATCGCTGCTGGCTCGGATGCAGTTGTTCTCAACGTCAATGGACCCATCACATCACGTGATGAGGAGATTGACAGTGTGCGAGACAGAAATTGGGCCCAGTTTCCCGAGACCAACTTCACCATCAACAAGTCCGACTCTATGGACACTGTTGCTGTTACAGCACGTGATTCCACGTCGCTTCCGGGCAATCAGATCCAGTATGGGTCAGGAGACCGTCACGTGGCTGACATTGCCTGGTCTCCCACAGGTCTGGGAAAAATGCACGGTTGTCTCATTGGTCTGTTGAACACCACCCACGAACTGTTCATTTACGACCATCGAGGACAGGTCGAGAAACATTCGTGGACTTTGTGCCATAATGTCGCCGATATCCTTTATAATCGCGTGAAAAAGGAGTCTTCTGAGACCAATGGAGAGAACCATATCGCTGTGGAGGATACTAATGGAGATACTTCTATGGCTGACAATGGAGGTGATGCACCCAAAGCATCACGTGCAGGAACCCCCAGTGGTATTGCTGGTCTCCCTGAGCAGGAATACACGGCTGCACAGTACTACAGCTTCCAGATCCACAGTTTTGCGTGGTCTCCTACTATCAACAAGAAGAACTACGTCGCCGTGGGAACCGCAGGAGGAGAAATCATTGTGTTCTCAATCGCAGTCAACGAGATGAAGATTGTGGCTTCCACTTTTGCTGGAGATAGACAGATTGTCAAACTGGCGTGGGATAACACTCCTGATGGAAAAAGTGCGCTGGTGGCTGTCAAGGATACTAACGAGGTGGTGAAACTTGTCTGGGACGATGAAAAGCAGGAACTCAGTGAGCCCGATACTCTTATACCCGCTTCTCGATTCGTAGTGGCCGCCATGTCTCTTGTTAACGGAACACTGGCTGTTTCTCAGCCTCACAGACTGACCTGGGTGAGTCCAGAGGGTAAAATCGAGTCGCCACTATGGGGAGACTCGAACACTGTCTCTGACATTGCTATTCATGATAACAAGGTCCTGGTGGTGACGTACAAGGGAGGAGTTGTCTACTGGGATCCTGCTTCCAACACTATGGAACAACAGGAACAGACCATGGCTTTGCTTATGAAGCGATTGACTACCGCCAAAGAGAACAATGGAAGCTTGAACGGCGTGACTCCCAGTTTCAACACTCTGGACTACGAAGCTATCATCTCGGGAGCTGCTATTAGTCCCCATGGAACTTTCCTCTCCATCTTCTACGCTGTCACTCCTACCAATGTCCTCAAGTTCCCTATTCCTTCCACTGTGGTCACTCGAGTGGCTTTTGTGCCTCTAATTACTCCCACATCTCTCTCCTACGACGCTGTTCCTCTCAGACCCTCCTCTATGAAAGCTGGAGAAGCCATGCAGAGCTCTCAGTGGGAGTTCCAGGTGTGGGGAAGAGTTGCCCAGAAGCTGTTCAAGGATGAAGACGCCCAGGCTGGCATGGTGTTCAAGTCCCACTTTCTCGAGCACCTGTCGACCCAATTCAACCTCTCTCCTTCTCAGCACATTACTCAACACATGACAGAAACCACAGGCAGCTTGGAAGATCTCCTGAACTCGGTGTTCCTGTCTGATGAACTCGACAAGGCCCGGTTCTCGGCCTTTTACGATCTCACTCTCATTCCAGAGATGCAGAAGCTGCTCTTTTCTCTGGTTCTCTACTACGTGAGCAAAAACTGGGACACCGTCTCTCCCAAGCTCTCAGGTTACGACTATGCCATTCTCAGTGCTTTCACAGACACTGTGGGACAACAAGAGCCTCCCATTCCTCTCACACCCGAGTCTGGCCTTGTAACTGTCGAGACTGACTTCATCAGCGAGTCGTTTGATATGAACGCTCAGGCTCAGAATCTCGAGGTTGTCATTTCGACAGAAGGACACACCTGGAAACGATGTGCGCTGACCCAGCTTCCCATTCTGATTCTGGACCCTCTTACGCCCAGCTGGGGTCCTTCCAAGATTCTCAACTGGCGAAGTTTGGATCCTTCTACTCTGGGTTACCTTACCAAGACGCTTCTGTCCGTCTTTCCCCTGTGTCCCTACACCGGTACTCGGTACTACGAGAATGTTCCTCAGGTGTACAGCGAGTGAGGTATTTATAATGTATTTTAGACGAAAGAAAGGGTGTACGATATTTAGCCGTATTAGTAGAGCTGTTGATCAAGTAGTTTAGTAACTATTTCTCTTACCAAATAGTTAGGGTTATGCATTATTCACACTTACGCGTGTGCTGTCCCAACATGCATCTGGAATTAAGATCACCACTCCTAAACTACAACACCATACGACAACCAAGCGACATATCCATTAAAAGCAATAGGACATTGTTTTAAGACGCAAATCACACACACTCTTGCACACACACCCATTTACACAACATGTCCTACTACCTCGCAATCGTGGGAACTGAAGACAATCCCATCTACACACAAGAGTTCGGTACATTCCGTCAAGGAGGCGATGGAAACTCGCGGTTTTCGCCTGAAATGAAGGAACTGGCGCCGTTCATCTTGCACGCAGCCATTGATATGGTGGAACAGACGGCCTCAAAAACAAACCAGCTGTATCTGCGAACAGTCGACAACTTTTACAGCCATCTGGTGTCTGCTTTTGTCACTGCTGGAGATATCAAAATCATGCTGCTACACGAGACTCGGAACGAGGAGTCGATACGCCAGTTCTTTCAGGAGGTGCATGACCTGTACGTGAAGACCCTGCTGTCGCCATTCTACTTTGTCAACCAGCCTATCACCAGTCCTGTTTTCGACCAGCGAATCAAGAGTTTGGCAAAGAAGTATCTGTAAAGGAGAGACGACAAAAGGATAAGATGGAGTGAAAGGCCTTCAACGTGAATTACGGCTTCACGGCCATCAGGAGGGATAAAGCAGTGTATGGACACTATGCATGGAAATGAGAAGGAAGGATGTACATGATCAATATATTAGAAGAACCAATGGGTATCAGCGATACATGTAGTACGAGCACAACCAACATACGCCGTGAAACTTATACACTGTTCAGTCGTTTTTTCCAATCGTATATGCCTCTTTTATTCGTAAAGTAATAAATTAATTATATAGTACACGCCTGTCAATGTTATACACCTCCAGGGTAAACGATGGCATTACTGCACCATCTAATATCCCACCATGCTCTTCACTTCAACCTACTCAGCGTTCTGAGAACGTCTCGAGTCTGCTCTCCATCCAGGGTCGACTCTCTGATCCTATCAGCGTTGAAAATGGTTCTGAAATCCTGGGACTGTCTTGGCCGCTTTCTGCTTCGAGATTCCAACACATTATCAAGTGCCTGGAACTGTTCATCGCAGAATTTCGACGCTCGAACGTTGCAGCTGTTGATCTTGTCTACTGCGTCCTCTACCTGGTCAATCTGACGAGGGAATGTGGAGGCAGACAATGCAACATCTCCAAGAAGAGGAGGAAGGGTGGGTTTAGCGTCAAACGGTTTCTGAAGCTCACTGATGAGTTTCTGGCTCTTGTCTTTAGCCAGACTCAGCTTCTCTCTTGCTTCAGCTTCCAGTTTAGCCCACTCCTTGATTTCAGCCTGTTGAGCTGCCAATCTCTTCTTGAACAACGCCAACTTCTCCGCGTTGGCAATGTTTTGTGCGTTTGGCTTGGTGAATCTCGATTTCGACTCTCCATCAGGCTCTGGTCTGTTGTACCAGCTGGTGTTCACCTTTCCATCCTTCATGTCTCGAATAATGTCTTCCATAATCACACGAACAATGCGTCGGGCTGTAGTTTCGTCTGTCTCCGAGAGACTCACAGGAGCACTTTCACGAACCATTCTAGTCTTGTGGTTCATCATGGCTCGTTTGCCCGACCAGGTCAGCAGAAGACGAGCTTTATGTGGTTCAGGGAGACTGGGCTCAAAGTGTTTGTAGAAGTTTTGAGCGTCTACATCTGAATGAGGCTCACCTTCAAAGCCGTTCCCTAGCGAACTGATCCTCCTTCCTCTGTTGTCGTGGTTGCGTTCAGGAGTCTTGGCAGGCACTTTTCGCATATCTTGCGGTTGTACCATGGGTGTGTGTTTGAGCGGTAACGACACATCCTCCTGGGTCTCCTTCTGATGAACACTGCTATGAGAAGTCGAGTCAGTGACATGATCGGGATCCATTTCCGAGTTCTCCGTTTCCGGTTCCATCATTTCCACATTTTGGAGCGACGCTGCCTGCTCTTCTTCAGCTTGCAACTCCTCCAGTTCCCTCCTGGTCAATCGACGTCTATATCTGAACCCCTCGGCTGTTTCCAGTTCAACTTCAAACAGTTCTTCATCGGCACTGTTCCCAAAAGCCGAATTCTGCGGTGGCGGCGAAGAAGACACTTCTGTAGGCGTAATCACCTGTTGTGTTTCTTGCTGTTGAGTCCCATGGGCATCCTCCATATCCATCACTCCTATCGGCTTGGAGTACTGTGAAGCGTCCCTGCTTGCAGTCTTCCCCGACACGTCATTCCCCACCGTCTTGGATCTCCCTGCCTTCTTGGGTTTCTCTTGAGACGTCTTTTTGGGCACAGCTTCGCTCATAGTTCTTTTAGCTGTTCCTGAAGCACTTCTTTTAGCCGTCCTTCCTCCCAGAATCCCCCGTCTTTTCGCCGGTTGCTGTTCGTGTTCATCCTCCGACTCGGCTAGCAGCTGGTCCAATAAACTGTCACTAGCCAGGTCAGCCTGCTTCCTTTGTTTCTTGGAGCCCTTTGGGGGCATGGTATCATCTGGAGCAATAGCGGTCGGTTGTGTTTGTGTGTGTTATGTATCTGTGCTTGTAGTGTTGTCGGTGTTTGCGATGGCAGTGTCTAGCAGTCGTACTTGTGCTCTGTGAGTGCGTGTAACACCGCACTGTCGTATAATAAAGTGGTGATGTTCAAGAGAGGTGTAGTGAGACGCGTGCACCGACGCGGTTGCTAGGTTACCAACACAAAAACCTTATTTGGGTATGGGGGGAAAAGTGGATGGTATAGGGGGGTGTTAGAGAGGGTTAAGGGTGGTAATGAGTAGATCGAATTATTTATATGGGTGCAACAAATAGATTCCTTTTCTCATTAGTCACGTGACTTGTTCCTACGTTGTTCCTGGCACTTCTGTTGTTCCTCTATGTTCTACTTGATGTTTGGGACCAAAACAAACGAGGTTAACAACATACAGACCAGAAACCAAATAAGGTGGGAGAATAGTTACACATAGCAAGAGACTATAAGGTCGTGTGAGAGGACTCAACTTCTTCTCCACATACCAGTCGCTAATCAACAGACGACAAGCCGTTATATTGAGATTCTTCACTGATACCAGAGAAACTACCGATCGTTTGATACCCTTGATACCCTTCAAACCACTGTTCACTGATACCTTGATATCGTGACTTCTGCGAAACAACTATCACCTGTTACCAACAAGATATTCCGCCTACCTGCCTCAAGTGCTGCGCACCCTTCTCCAATGTTACTCAACTCCAAGGAAGGGCCCTACAAGCAGATTTTGGAGGCCCGGAGCTCGTCGTCCAAGCGCAACTCCCTCACCAACTATGCCATCGACCCTGAGATCATGTTCCCTGCCGAGCTGGAGAACATGATTCGCGGCAAGTACGCCGAGCTGGTTGAGCAGGATGAGGCGATTCGCAAGGAGATAATGAAGGACTTTGAGGAGTTCATCCGTGACCTGCAGCTGTGGAACGAGTCCATGAGTCTGATAGACTTGCAGAGAGGAGAAAAGAGGTGAGATGATGATGAACATTGATTACAGAGTCATTTTTTCGGTTTAGCGAGAAAGAGTCTGTATAGTGAGCTACAATTCTTGTTTTTTACTTTGAAGAAAGAGGAATTGTTGCTTGCTATATGGTCTACGAGTCGTCTGACAGATACAGACGAGGAGTAAAGGACTGGTTTGATTAACCGACTAAAGGCTTGCTATCAGATACTAGAGGAACAAGTCTTGTCATCTGAGATGTTGGCTACAAGGCTTGTTTGACCTGATGCTTGTTCGATGTCGGCTATAGCTACACTTGTACTACTACCTACATCCTTCAATTGTGTGACGATAAATAATGCATTACTAACCTAGAATTGACCTGGGCATCCAGTGGATCCGAAGCCGGCACCAGGAGCTGGAAATGTCCCGAACCAACCTGCAGACGTGCGCAGACGTGGTCAAAACCATGTTGGGGGTATTGGGCAAGTGACCGTGATAGTGCTAGCTGAAATAAATGACTTGTAGCTGAATTTTGGACACTGTAAAGATTAGGGCTCAAAGAAAGACAAAGAGGTGAGCGGGCTCAGTGTATGCGAAGTTAGTCCAGGGTGGAGAATCAGTTCTTGGCCTGATTGTCTCGATGGAGGGTCTTGAGTTCTTGGAGGAAGCGCCAGATCTCAGTATCGGGAATGTTCCATCCTTCGACGGTGTTGAGAATGGAGTCATTGCCGTCATCGTTATGCAGACGGGCGTTGATGGCCTTCATGATGATTTCTCCGTTGTTGAAGAACTCGTGGGGAGACACCAGTCCCTCTCCAATTGACTTGAAGCTCTTGACGTGCACTCTGGACTCCGGTTCAGGAGGCAGAACGAAGCCGAGATGGTACTCAATGTCGTTGTTGGTCTCTTTGCTGGGCACAAAAGAGTCTTCCCACGTGAGCCACATGGAGTTGGACTGCTCGAAGAAGGACTTGTAGAGAACGTCCTTCATCATGAGCACCTTGGGAACCGAACCGAATCGATCGCTTGAAATTACTCGGTGGGTGACATTGTGGACCCAGGACTCGTAGGCAGTAGACGAGTCGTAGACCATTTCAATGTCCACATCTGTAGACACGTGTTCGGCAGCCACTCGAGTGAGAGGATGAGCCAGAGTGCCAATCTTGAACGTTCGAGGTCGCAGGTTGTATGCTCTAAGAAGACGGATCTGAGACTGGTCCTGGCAGATCATGCAGCCGAGTTTCTGGAGTTCTCGAGCGTGTTCTTCGCTGAGTTTGGGTGCAGTGAGTTCAGAGTCTCCATTCTCTCGATCGTGGGACTTCTCAGTCAGCTTGTGGTCCTTGAAGTACTTGAGAATAGGAGCGGTAGGGGGACAAGTCTTTGCGAGAGGAACGCCAGGACAAGCTCCCAGACGTTGAGCGAGTCTGAGAGAAGGAAGCGAAAAAATCTGGCTCATTCCCTCGTAGGGGTCAACGACTTGCAGACCGTTGGAGAAGACGGCAGAGAACATGTTTCGCTTGTGAGAAGAGATCATGCCAGCGACAGTGTCTTCAGTAAGAGAAGAGTAGCCAGTGGTAGTCTCGAGGTTGGCAGGGGTGTAGACTCCGAGAGCTCTAGTGTTCTCCATAGACACTTGGAAGTATCTAGATGCTTCGGTAGCAGTCACTCGATCAGAAGACAGCTTCTGGACCATTTCTCTGATGAAATCGTTGCTCTCAAAGTGAACGAGACCCATGTGAACAGAGTCTTCAATCTGAGAGTAGACAGTCGTCTTAGCAGGCACACCCTTGAGCTGATCAATGACATCGTTGTCATCGTAAAGATCAGGCATGTACTCATTGGGTCTCCATCTATGGTGGTTGGCACCTTTGTTGCCTTGTTTCTCTCTGTTCTCAGAAAACTCCTCCTTCATTCGTCCACCAGGAAGGTTGGGTCTGAAATCGATAGGCAGAATGTGAGTATCGCAGAAAATCAGAGCGTTAGCTCGAGAAACAGCCTCCATCTTGTGCTGCAAAGAATGGTCACTCTCCTGCTCCACTACAGGGTTGAAGCCAGCAGAGTACCAGGCTCGCTTCCAGGCGGCCAGAATGCCACTGTCTTCATCGCCTGCGTGAAGAGTGACGATTGTGGGTCTCTTGTTGGGCTGGGTGACAGCAGCAGGAGCCACTCCAGGTTTGTTGGAGGAAAAAGCAACTCTCCAAGGAGCAGTAGAGTCGACTTCAAAGAAGGAGCCGTCAATGATTCCTCGCACTGAAGGTCGGAACCAGTTTTTTCGGTGTCGGACGTGGGTCAGTCTGTGATATTGAAAGTAGTAGCCGTCGACCGCTGTGTTGATATAATTGGAAGGGATTCTCTTGAGAGTGAGGGGGCACAGGCTCAGAAAGAGCAGCACCGAGAGAACAGCGCCCGCCGTGAGAATGAGGTGGTGGAACTTGAGACGCATTTTGGGTCGATGGGGGCTGCGATTCGGGGCGAACTCCAGCGGACAGGCCCAATAAATGTAATCCGAGACCTCTGTCTGAAATGACGCAAGGGCGAAATATGATGCATACGCGCGCACCCTGGGAGTGGTGCCAAGAAACGTTAAATAGATTAGGTTTGAGCTGCAGGACTCAGGTGGGGAGATATGACAGGCCTAGTGTGAATGGGGGCGACACAATAGTGGAGCTGTTGTTTGTGCAATACAGCAGCAGAACTAGACACTGCTCTGTTGACTCATGCTTCTTTAACACTCTTATCTCTATTAGCTCGCATTTAATTCAGTTGTTTATATAAGATGCGCGCTATGGGGCTTTGTAGCTCTCCGTTTGTGTTTGCCAAAACGAAAAACCACAACGAGCGAGCTCTTGCGAGCCAAATACGTTTAATGCCGCATGAGCCAAGGTGCCAAGACAAGGCTAACGGGGTGTATGGCACAGACGAGGCAACGTAAAACCAACGCCAGGCATCTCTTTTTGGCAGCCATTAGAGGGACAGCTGGACGCTCGTGTCTGGCTGTTTTTTTTTTAGGGCGAAACGCTTTGGCTCAACATTGTGGGCCCATGGTTTTAGTTGGGGGCCACCTGCGAAGATTTGTGCTAGCTCGGTTTTGGCCGTGTACTGCCATCAGGACCGGGTATTTCAGTTTAGTTTGGTCATATTGCAGATTGAAAATCTCTTGCATGTTTGGCTTCCCGATTAGGCTCTCTTACAGCGGTCGATTGATCATAAGTCATTCAGGTCCTAGTTATGGCAGGCTATAGCTGGTACAGTAGCTATATAAGTGGTGATTGTGGAGGTGGGTGAGGGGCAACAGACGTACTGGCTGTTTTGGCTGTTTTGGCTGTTTTGACTCATTTCCCCGCCTTGCCGTTTTTCCCTCATTACCTTTCATTTCTCTCTAACATTAGTTGAACTGCACTACTTGTACATACAAATACCACCCGATTATTTTTAGACATTTCCATTTTTCCTCATACCAGCTCATCTCGAGACAGGTGGAGCCCTTGGAGCTTACGGTCGGTTTTACGGCCATTTGGGTTTGCAGATGATCCGTTTGTATTTTTCCTAGCGTACCACTGATCATGCAGCTGTCTCACGTTTCGAGCTAGCAGTGCTTTGTAGTCCAAGGTCTGTCGTGGGCCATTTACAGGTAGGCATCTCGCACGTGGCTGGATATATTGTAGAGAGAGACGTTGTTTAGAGCGGGTTGTGGCGACCCAAGTCCAACGACAGTGCGTTCTTGTCCCTGGGTAAACGCCTCTTGTTGACAGGGCTTAGCTCTCGCATGAAGCGGCACACTCCGCTGTATGGGTCGTTATGAGGCTGTGTAAGAGACGAATGGTGGAACAATGCGACTAAAGAAGAGCACTATTTGCACAGTTTCGACCAGTAAGGCGCTTCGCTCAAATACCACGGATTGATGAAACGTGCCGACGTTGTCTGTTGGCGAGGTTGTCGATATAACCGTATTTGGACGGATTAATCTATAATTAGAGATCGCCGCGGGCCGATCGGCGTCGTAAATACCCCCTGACGGGCGCCTTGGTGATCTAGACGTCACATTGGGCGAATCTGGCTAGCATTCGCAACCACGGCGGTCTGGCTCGTATGTCTTCGAGAGGCGTCCTTGGCAGGGACTACTGCTGGAACAGCCACAACTCAGACTTTGGTTTATGAAGTCAGATGTCATAGCAGAAAGAAAGATTCACCGGACGTGGTGGCATTTTAGGGAATGTGCGAGCGCGAGTACTTGTACTCATTCTATTGCCCAGAGCGGCTTAGCAGAATGAGCACTTTTTACGCACTTTTGTCACACTTCTCTCCCACCTCACATTTCTTTGCTCAGATATACGAACATTTATCAGATAATTACTAGTCAGCATTAGACTCGGGCTCGAACCGAATTAACGAAAGCCAAGTTGCCACTGGGTCCAAGGTCGTAAATCGTTTGTTTCTGGCGATCTACAGTTGAAGACGAATGAATGAAATGGACTGGAGCAAAGGGGACACAAGAGACTACAGTACAAGATAGGGGATACGGAATACATCAATCAAGCAGAACCAAAGTCATTTCAACTGCTCACAGGATTTCCTACTCATTCCAAACACCGCTCCGCCATCTCACGTCACTTCTGGCCAGACGTTTGCTTTTTTTCTTTTCCGTTTCGTGTGTCCACAGCTCCTACGCCGCGAACGTAAATCGGGTCTCAAACTGGCATACCAGGCGCTTTGACGGCTGAGTTTATCTATCCAATGAAACAGCGAGCAAATTTGAGGGGGAAATGAAAATGTGGCAGGGTGGTTTTCTTTGTGTCATTGAGGCAACTGTGGAGCCGTGGGTAATGGGGATTGAGTGCGTCTTCCATGTCTTCAGCCAAGATAGTCTCCTCAGCTCCGCCTACTCGTACTCCCACTCACTAGTTTGCCCTTGACGTCTTTCACATTTTCTAGGTTTCAGTTGCGCACCGAAAGTCTTGGCACCAGTCTTGGCTTTCCGTCTTGGAAAGCTAGTCTTTTGCGGGGAGTGCATCAACCGAGACGTGTCAAAGGTATAGACGGAAGAGAGAAAAAGGAAAAGTGGGTGGGTGGGCTATCAGATGAAAGATGGAAGATGCTTGTGTCACCAATGGGTCCGGTAGAGGGCCAGTCAGCTATGGAAAACAGTTCTGTTGACGTTTTAGACAGGGTGATAATATTCAAGGAATGGGGAAGAGTTTAAAAAATCACGTTGGAGGTGAACAGACATTTTCAAACAGTGACTTCTACATTCAACATCTCGTTTCAACGTTCCATCGAACGTACTTCTTTAATGTAACCCAGATACTCCCGAGCCTCGCGTGAGCAACGATAAGCGAGCCTTAGAGTGTGGACTTTGTTGTATAGGGCTGTGTGTTGTGTTACCTATAGCTATGGTAGCCTTACATTTGACAGGACCGTTTGCGGAGAAACAAAGAGCTGTTGAAGGGCAAATCTGGTATCCGTAGTTCACATGTCAGTTTCGCCAAGCCACTAACACTACGGGGTACAAGTAGCCTGCTCGTATGTACCCTGCAATGGCTGCCTGGTCTTGTTCTCTGCTGTGGCTGTCTTACAAACAACATCCATATCTAAGCCTTTCTCCAACGTCTTAAAATAGAAAGATACGCTATCGTCGGTTGGAGATAATTTAGTATTGTAGAGTTCACCCCTGGATAAACATCGTGTGACGTCACTTGATGGAGACATGGCTAATCTTGGAATGTCTTTAGTCATCAGACCATACCAGTCTCAAACGTCGCTGTCAAATGTCAAACACGTTGGTTGCTCCTTCAAAACAGCAGCCAAATGCACGATTGAAGACACGCCATACTGCCAGATCCACTCCTTGTTACGGCTGTGCCACTAAAGCGGGCTACTTGGTCATGCCTCACTATTATTAGTAACATACCTTTGTAGTTAGCGATAAGACGGGAACGTAAGTGCCCAGGTACGGTCTCTACATTCCATGCCTTGTTCTTCGTATAGCGTGGAAGTTTTAGAATCGTGAGAAAGGCTTGTATTGACAAGGACTCTCCGTAGCCATAACCACAGTACTTGTACAAATACGTGTTCTTCGAATGTACAAAGGAATGTTCTATGTGTCTCGATGTATTAATAGTAGATCTTTGAGAACTTCCCATTAAGGACACTTCCCTCATACACTATCTTCGCATCACTCCAGTGAAAGCAGTGTGAGTATCACTTTAGAAGTCAGGGCTGTTTAGAAGCAGAAGCTATCCATTAGAAAGTACAGTAATACTATTCAAGTCCCTATCGAGCTGGTTGGCTCTATAAAACTTCTCTAAATCTACGAGAGGGTAGAAGATACTTCTCAAGATACTAAAGACGTCCCAATAGTGAGTATTGAACAGCTACGGGCATCAAAAATGGCTCCTGGGAGTTCTCTCGCGAGTTTGGAAGCTCCTTGTGTATTCTTTTTAGATGTTTTTTGATGTGATCGAAGAGTTCGTTCTTATAGGCTTCTCTACACTCGACTTCAATACACTTCTTACATACTGCTTCTCTCCAATAGTCACTGAGATCTCAATGCTCAATCTCAGAGAATTGGAATGAGCTGAAGTGATCATACATTCAACTGAGTACAAGTATTCTGTAACATATCTGGGTGCGGTAATGACTTGATGTCTTTCGTTATGGGGATCTGTACTCCACTACGGTACGAGTAGCATACCAAAGACTTTTCCCAATAGCTCTTCTCATATAGCTACAGCTTTGTGCGGACTTCTTCAATCCCTGTGATCTGGCCCCAGGATACATCTATGTACTTGTACCTTCCCAGCTCAGATCACTTCTCTATAGTTATCTGATCCGCACAGCTTCTCAATCTCTGCACTGAAGATGCCCACTTGTACTTTCTACAGTTGATATCACATCACTGCTACACTCTCCTCTACACACTGCTAACTCCTCTTGCTAACTCCAAAGTACCATTTTATTGCTTATCTAACGCAGGCTCCGACAAAGTTGTTGCAGGAGAGAACCTGGCCGTCCTTGACAATGAGCTTTCGGTCGGGCTCGCCCTCCTTCTTGTAGATGACCTCCTTGTTCTCGTTGGTGGTGAAGCCGGCCTGGCAGGCCTCCCAGATCTTCTTCTTGGGGTTGAGCTGCTTCTCGGGGACCTGGTCGTAGGTCTCGAAGAAAATCTTCTCGCCGGCCTTGGCGCCCTTAGGGGGGTTGACAAACTCCACCTCCTTGGAGTGGGGATCCTCGTTCTCTCGAGAGGCACACAGCACCATGGCGCAAGACTTGATGCCTCGCATGGTCACGGGCTTGAGGTTGGCCACACAGACAACGTATCGGTCCTGCATGTCCTCCAGGGGGATGATACCGGCCAGACCGGAGCACACGGTTCGGGGACCCTCAGCGTCGCCCATATCGATGGTGGAGACGTACAGAGAGTCGGCGTCGGGGTGCTTGATGGCCTTCTGGATGTGACCGACTCGGAAATCAATCATTCCAGGGTTAGGGGCCACAGCCTCGGGCTGAGCCTGGGCCTGGGGCTTCTTCTCCTTCTTCTTCTTCTCCTTGGCAGCCTTGAGAGCAGCCAGAGTCTCGGGATCGGGCTTGCCCTTGAACTTGGGAGCCTCGTCCTTGCCAGCATCCTTAGCAGCAGCCTTGGTGTCCTTGGCAGCGTCCTTCTTGCCGTCCTTTCCGGCATCCTTCTTCTCGTCCTTCTTGGGCTTCTCCTTGATCTCTCGGGGAACGTCGAGGTTGTAGTTGACGACAATCTTGTCGCCGGCAGCAAGATCAAACAGGCCAATGTTCTGAATCAGATCAGCCCATCGGATAATGTGTCTGTGGGCCTTGACCTGGTCCTCCTTCCACTCCTTGAGAGTAGCGTAGAGAGCAGAGAAAACAGCAGCATCGGCAAGAGAAGCCTGGGCGGAGTCGGTGATCAGAAAAGTCTTGGACTTGAGAGCCTCATTGAGCTGATCAATGGTAGCAGGCTCGTCAACTCGCTTGGAAAGAGTGATCCACTGGTTCTGTTCAGCCTGCTGGATCTCAGAGAGAGCAGGGAAGTCGGCGTTGAGCTTGCCCAGCAGCTCCTCCTCGGTCAGGGGAGACTCGGACAGATTCAGCTTCTTGGCAAAGGCCTTTGTGAGAAGATCAAACGGCATTTTTGTGAGGTTGTGGTATACTGAAGATGGTGAGGTTTGAAAAGTTCGCATAAACTCAAACATAGTCACGTGGTGTGCGAGGTGTGGAGGATGCAGTTGAAGAGTTCCTGAAGTGTAGCTGATAGGTGGTTTAAGAACTGGTGGTGGCAATGTTTGTCAGATTACAGGGATTTCATAATGTCTTCTTCTTCTTGGCTTGCACCTGCCTTTTTGATCGTGTGACTGGTGACGACTTTAAGCCACTTGGGAGGTGGTATTACGTAAGCGAACAGGCAGTAGGGCAGAAGAGGAAGATACAGATTAAGCACCTAAGGCCGTTAAGACATCGAGGGTGTTATGACTAGCTATTCCAAGTGCGTGCTATGTCTTGTGGCAACTAGTCACTGGTGTAGATAGACTTCTAATGTGACTCTGGTGGCATCTGTCTTCGTCTGCTTAACAGTTACCTTTACTTGACAACCCCGAATACTACTTGAGCTTATACTTGAGAGATCTATGTAGAGAGGTAAAACTACCCTACTAAGCGACACATAGAAACGATAGAGCTGCAATAAACATACCATCATGATCAGGCAAGGCTGCTGTATTTCATAGCCACTTCCCTTTAGCTCTAACTCCTTCCTATTGTCCCCAAACTGCGTTGTTCTGAATATCTCAGTTTTCCTCAGTTTCCCAAATTCTCAATTTTGAGGTTTTCCTAAATTTTGAGAAATTCTGAAAATGCTCAAAATGCCCAAAATTAAGGTGAACCGGGCTTGTAGAATATTGAAAGGATCATAAAACTGCATTGGAAGGCTCAAATCGCATTAACAAGAGCATTAATGGAATGTCCCAGATGTGTAGTTTATTTTGGTACTGTTTTCACTGCGCCAAGCTCAATATTCAGAAATGATCTGCTTAGTCAGCACGTGTATTTGTGCCATTTTCGCTGGGTGAGTGTAAGAGATTTTGGCTGATTTCGAGTTTTCTGTGGGAGCACTTATTTGAACCTAAAAGAAGGTCTATAGTATTCTCTAGAATCTGAGGACTTGATCTGTGTGTCTCTTGTGTCTCTGAGAACCCTGTGGCTGTTTCTATCAGAGGTTGAAGTTCCAACCCAAGAGCTTAGATAAAGATTACTTGACGATTCTAGTATTAGTTGAGGCACTACTTAGCTTATAGGATACCAGTAGCATGAGCCACGTAACACAGAAAGACACAATCTGAGCTCAGCAGGAAGATGACTGATTCAAACAATATAGCGCACAACTACCCCTTTGCACAACGTGTGAGACAACGGTTACGAGGTGCATGGCGATAATGTGAGATGAAGCACACAGTGCAGCAAAGAGAGTGTCGGACCAAGGGGTGTTATAGGGGTAGTTGGATACTTGAAAAGTTTCAGGCAGTTGAAGAAATGATGTTGACGCTTGATTTCTTCGATTTAGGAGGATTTTGTAACTCGTACCTCTTTCTTACCTGTATGTACCGGCACTCGTAGTGGCACGTTCTGTCTACTAGACCCTCTTAGTACACCTCTCACTGTCTCCGTAAGCCCGACACCTATTATGATCGAAGTTTTTGTTGTATTCAGGCGTATTCCAGTTACAGCAAGAGCTTGTGTCCGTATTTAGACGTATCCAGCGTATCCACGTATTCTACGACTCGTGTTCAGGACGATCGAGGTCTCACTTTAAGCTGGAGCTTTGAGGTGAGAATGACATGTCCGAGATGAAGACTAGGCACTGCCTAAAAGCGACTAACGGAGATATCTACAAGTGGTGTAGATGGTGAAAATGCTTAATTAATGGCACTCTTACCTACCGCCATCTCTCTCGCTTGTTACACCAGAAATCGAGCGTTGAATTCGTATTCACATACTCAGCTTCACTCCCGCCACGCTATTACGTCATTCTACCCTTGCTCAAAGGTTCACGGAGTCAAAGGTTCGTTTTCCAAAGTCTAGCTGTTGCTAAAGCGTCTAAGCGAGCTCAATAGCAACACCGAGGTTGCCCGGTACTTGTGCGAGAGCTGTAGGGCGAGCATCAGCTCTTATGGAACAGCTCTGTAGTCAGTTCAACCGCAATCGTATACAAGACAAACTCGACCTTATTTGAGGTCCACTTTAAGTATGAACAGAAGGGTCTTCCTAATCATCATCATCATCATCATCTTGACCTACTTGACCAAACACCTCCGCACTACACGTTCACCGCTCTCAACCTCTTGCACGTGAAGCTCGGGCAAAGTAGGGGCCTCGGAATGTATCGGAAATAACATGTGCGTCTTTTCACTTACCCTCACGGGAGGCCGAGGCTAAACCCACCGCCAGAATGCATTGTTCGGGACGTTCCGGGACAGCTGAAAAATCAGTCATCCGAGTTTAAACGGAGGGCCTAGAAACGAGCTGAAACGACTGAAGAACAAGACAAGTGTTTGGAATGGTGGTGTCGACGTCCACAGCATCTTCTGGCAGTTATAATCACACCTCTATAGTCTCATCGTTGACTCATTCTCACTATGTCATCTTGGGTCGTGCGCCGCACCCCACATCTCATAAAATTTCGTGTCCACATAAACTTTTGCTTCGTTTGGAGAGCAATGGAAGGAGTGGGATGGTGGCGAAAGAAGAAACGAGATATTGCAGCTGTTTGGGGCCTCAGTAACAGGAGTAATACCGCATCATCACCCTCCCAACCCCCACCATCTCCATTCCAGTAACACCTTTGACTCGGCTTCCCCACTAGTCATGAACCATATCCTAGCGCTGAGTTTAAAGCCATACGCAGGTCAAGAAAGTCGAGGTGACAAGAACAAGACCGAACTACAGGGGGGGGCTGATGGGAACCGTTGGAAAAAAGTAAACACGTGTATTTTCAGACCGAGGGAAATAATATTCAGACTGCAAAAAGCCGATTCTATATACCTTTGCACGCCCTCCAACAGCTCTCCCTTCTCCACTTATCAATCCTCAACCCCAAGCTATATGCACTGAACCCGCATCTCTGCAGCACTAGCTTAAACAGCCCGGTTTCCGGTTGTCAGTCTGAAAGCCCATTTCTCTAGAAGGTCTCATATTCCAGACCTCGTTTTTCAAGTTCTTGCCAGCAGACCCGCTCCTTGAGGTATTTCGACGCGTTCACAACGAAAACCAGCAAAACTACCCTTCAACACGCTCCCTTAAACTTGTACTGATTCAAGTGCACATTCTGAACCTCTGGAGATGGAGAAACCCGTGGTGATTTCGCAACGGACGGGCAAACCGAAACGAAGAAAGGCCCACAGAGCATGTATCCACTGCCAGCGAACGCACCTGACCTGCGACAATAACCGGCCCTGTGAACGATGTGTGGCCCGAGGCTTTGCAGATACCTGTGTTGATGGCGTGCGAAAGAAGCTGAAATATCTGGATGACAAGGAGGACAAAAAGCCCAGCAAAAGCATCTCGCCTGCCCCTGGGGGTGTCAACGTGCAACCGAAACCCAGCCCGGCAAATAGAAGCGCCCGTACTAGTAATGCGGGTTTCCCAGATACCAAGGGGGCCAATATGGCTCCCCAACAGCACATGCCAAATATGGCCATGCCAAATACCCCCCAGGCATTAGGGACCCCTGTAATGCCAAATACAAACCCCCAGCATCAACCAGGACACTCCAGAACCTCTTCTCAGCTTCCTGCTGACTATCTGATTCATCAGCAACTGTTGGCTACTGAAATCAACCAATTAGGAGACTTGGGGAGACCTGGAGAGGGAGATTTCTCCTCAGACTGGTTCTCAGACCTCCAGCTATCCGGACACTCGTTCCAGTCGGTCGCTACTAACATGGAGTACTCCATTCTGTCAAATATGGTGTATTCTTCTGGCGGAGGACAGCCGAATTCAGCGGTAAACAACTCGTTGTTGCTAGGAAACAACTCGCAGTCGCCTAATAACCACTCTCCACATAACCAGGACCAGTCTACACCCCAGGCGGCTACTCCATCGGCTAAAATCAAACAACTGATTGAGTCGAACGGTCTGTCGGCTAAAGATCTCAACCAGTACCCTCTGGCTGGCGAGTTTGTCAACGACCAGTACCTCACAGTGCCTGAAATTGTCGCATTCAACGAAACGAGAAGGAACGTGAAAGATACAGAACTCACTACCGACGAGAAACTGAGACCCCTGTCTTTTGCAGTAGCAGCAGGTCAACCTCAGAATAACGGTAATGGAAACGGAAACGGAGCTCCAGACTCGCCAAGCAAGTCCATCTTCTCGTCAGGGGCACTGGAGACCGTATATTCAAACCTGCCGGACTACACAGACCCCATTCAGGTCTATACTAACATCACCACGCCCTTCAGCTACACTCCAGGCTACCACGGACTCATTTCCTACCTCAAGGGCCGTTTCAACAAACAACAACTGGTTCAAATGACAAAGTACATGGCCGAATACCGACCGTCGTTCATCGCATGTACAAATTCGCTCAAGGAAGAAGATCTCGTGTTCATGGAACAGTGCTTCCAACGAGCTCTACTAGAGTACCAAAAGTTCATCTCCTTCTCTGGAACACCCACCCTTGTCTGGAGACGAACAGGACAATTGGCTGCTGTGGGAAAGGAGTTCTGCCAGCTGTCCGGATGGTCTGAACAACGTCTGATTGGCCAGCAAACGTTCATTGTGGAGCTGCTCGACGACAACTCTGTGCTCGAGTACTTTGAGCTCTTTTCTCGAATCGCCTTTGGAGACTCTCGAGGAGCCACCATGGCCGACTGTACACTACTGACACCCACCGGTGCGAAAATCAAAACGTCCAGTATCTGGACCCTAAAACGGGATGTCTTTGGCAACCCCATGATGATTGTTGGCAACTTTCTGCCAATCCTCAGCTGATTGGTAAAGCTGCTTAATTTATATGTTATTTATTCGTTACGAAGATAGACCGGGGTAGGTAATTACTTGTAGACTTGTGTTATTAGTTTTTGTCGTCTAATTGTAGTAAAAGTCTTGTCGTCTTATTGTAATTGAGACTCGTCGTTTCTAGCTAAGGTCTTCTTGGTTCTGTAGTACTCGTACTTCTCGTGTGTGGATGACGTCTCTTCGTTTCTCGATATACTTGATAACTTCTTTACTCTCTTCACTCAAATAATATTAGGTATCTACTGGGCCAGGATGGACTTGACAAAGTCCACGTAGTTGACGTTGCCGTCTCGAGTCACGTTGACTCCCTTGAGGAGCTCGTCGACCTCGGAGTCGGACATCTTCTCGCCCAGCGAGGTCAGGATGTATCGCATCTCTCCGACGCCAACAAATCCGGTAGAGTCCTTGTCGAACACCTGGAATCCCCGGATGTAGTCCTCGGGCTCGCCGAGCGACTTGAAGCCGCTTGGTCGGTTGACAATCTTGGAGAAGGTCTCGTAGTCGACTAGGTTAGTACTAAGAACTGGTAAAGGATTACACGTCATAGCGAAGTGGCCTACGTGTAGTCCAACGTGAGAGAGCACCGTGGAAGGGTGACTTGCTGTTATCGTGAAAAGTGTGTGAGTGGATTCGTACCTCCTGCACTTCTGATACTTCATTCTCTCAGGGACATCACACGACCACTGAGACAACCATTGAAGAGTGCTTTCTCGGCAGAAACGTTCGGAATCACAATCCTTGCAATCACACGTCACTAATCTCGATTCTGACACGTTACGATCACTCTGAAACAGCTCTTCACTCTTCCAGATCGTGACACGTTGTTCATGGGTTCATGGGTATCACATCGTCTGTGTTTCATCACACAACAACCGTTCATCCGTCATACTCACACTCGGCGGGAATGGTCTGCTTCAGATCATCAATCTCAGCAAGGGTGGGGTTCTGGCCCACGGCTCGGAGAAGATCTCCAAGAGCTTCGGCAGGGATCTTGCCGGTACCCTTCTTGTCGAACAGGGAAAAGGCGTCCTTGAAAGATTTGGAGTTTTGCGACTTTGTTAGCGGGGCCATGATGGGTGGAAGGGGTGCACAACTGCTTTCATTTCCGTGAACTCACCATTTGTAATATTTTTGTGTGTAGTTTGTGTTGATGCGTTCTGTCCTCAACTCCTATTCCCAATGGACACAAACATAAACAAACCCCAAATAAGGTTGTCCCAACCCTACGAAACAAGCTTAGGACACGTGAGCGCGTGTGTCTATCGTGTTAGAGAAGAGATGATGGAGGACTAAGGATAACGGGAAAGAGGAAGGGGATTCGACATTTGTGATCGGGAGAGAGTGGGGAGTGATGGTAGCATGTTTTTCTGCTGAAAACATTCAGTCAGTGACGTGTTCCAAATATAACTCGCCCCCCACCGTCGCCATGGAAACGTCCTGCACAGCCGAGAGCCTGAATATTACCACGAGACCGACTATATTATTACACCTTAGGCAGGGGTCTGTCGATATGTAAAGGAAAGGGGCCCTATTGAGAAGAGTCTGACAAAGGCTTATTGTGAGAAAACGGTAACGGTTAAAACTAAGTGTGAGTTGTAGAACGGATTCGGTGAAAGGGGGGTTGTATATTAGAGCCGACGTTGTACAGAAAGGAGTCAAGGGATTGTGTTTTGGTTTCTATGGCTCATTTCCAGCACGAGGGCTTTCTTGAGGGCTTTCTTGTGCTGTCTGAAATACCTTCGTTGGCATATTCCTCCATTAAGCCCTTCTATCTGGTCTGTAATTATTACTTATACTTTTAGTTACCAAGGGGTAGACTTCTGCATGAAAGGCACTGTACAGTTGAAGAGAGAAATGAGGCTTTGAGATATCGTACAGACGCATCGAGATGCTCGTTGTTGTCTCCTTTTCGTTCACTTTTGGTTTCCCTCTCCCTTCAACACCTCTATCATCACTTGGCCTGTCCATTGTATCGAGTATCGTCATGCATAATCGCACCTTAATTGAATTTTTTCAACGTGAGTGAAAAATGGAGGACTTCAGCGAAAAGTGCACTATCACCTCTACGACCACGGATCTGCCTCCATGCGCCATCCAGATCCACCCGGACGACGCCTCCATCATTTTTGTCGCCACCTATAAGCTGGAAGATGATCGAAGTCGAAACGGAACCGTCGATGTCTACAAGTACGAGGGTGAGAAGTTGAAGCTGCAACAGAGCTGCAAAACCGAGTCCTCGATCCTGGATCTCAAGATCAGCCCTTTTGATCACTCTTTCATCTGCACCAGTCAGAGTACGGGTAACATCATCACTTGGAAGTGGGATGGGTCGGAGCTGACTCAGCAGAAGAGTTATCAGCTTTTTGACGAGTCTTTGTTGGTGCTTTCTATCACCTTTAGTCCTGTGTTCAAGGACCTTCTGGTGGCTACTCTCACTTCTGGCGAAGTTGTTCTTGTTCGAATCACCGATTCTGAGCTCAAGATTGACCGTCAGCTTCATGAGCATTCCCTAGAAGCCTGGATCTCGTCTTTTGGAGGCGATGAGTTCCCCAATCTGGTCATGTCTGGAGGAGACGATGCCGCTCTGATGATTTCTGATCTTCGAGCCCCTTTATACGAAGACGGAGAGCAGGAAGTGGACTACAACAATGGAGTCACCGATACGATATCCAACAACCGTATCCACCAGGCTGGAGTGACTTCAATTCTGCCCTCGTGGAGAAAATCGCACGGCTCTCAGATCTGGACCGGCTCCTACGACGATACTCTGGCTTGCCTGGATCTCAGAAAGACTGGTATGGTTGCTGTCAACACTCGATCTGTTGTTTCAAGACAGGAGCTTGGAGGAGGAGTCTGGAGACTGCTTCCTAGCCCCAAGAATGTCGACACTGTGCTCACTTGCTGCATGTACAATGGAGCCTACATTCTGGATGCTGCTGGAGCTACAGAGGAGGAGCCTAGCTCGATTGTCAAGTACTACAAGGCTGGTCATGACAGTATGGTGTATGGAGGCGATTGGTCGCCAAATGGAGATTATGTGGCCACCTGCAGTTTCTACGATAAGCAGTTGAGAATTTGGAAGCCGTAGAAGAAGCGTCAGCTTATTTTTCCAATGCTACAACTAGTCATCCCAGCTCTTCTTCATTATTCCATACTAAAAACCCACTACAACCTAATAGCTCAATCACTACCATCTCATAGCTAATGGCTCGTCTCACTCATCACTCAACAACTCAGTAGAATAGATAATATGTACATGATTTAAAACTCGTCACCTTCCGGTTTACTTGAAAGAAACGTTGGGCTCGACCTTGATGGCACCCTGCTCCTCGAAATTCTTGAGCATCTGCTCCTTGTTGTACTCCATGGTTCGCTTCTGCTTGAAGTAGTCGATCCAGGAGGCAATACAGTCGGCCTCGTACTGCTTCTCCTCCTTGGGGCACTTGGCGGTGGCCTGGTCGGCGTCCTTGATGGCGTCCACAATGTTGTTTTTGTCCAGACAGGCAAAGAACTTGTCTCGAGAGTCCCAGCAGATCTGTCGGGTCTTCTTCTTGGTGAGATCCTTGTCTCCTCCAGCGGGGCCAACAGAGGCGGTTCCTTCAGTCTTGGAAAAGAGTCCCATTGTGTGTGTGTGTGTGTGTAGATGGTTTAGTAAGAGAGTGTATCCATCACTGCTAAAACTGTGGATATATGCATGGAGGTGAGTTTAGATTTGTCACGTGACCGTGAGGGATAATGGAGCAATTGAGGGTGAAGGTGGACTAAATATGTTCATTAAATAGCCATATATGTCAACGATAGAGGTTTTCGTCTGCGTTTGAATAATTTGCTCTTTTATTTTTCATTTAGACGTTTGGTGAAATTTCACTTTAAACTGTGGGCACCATGACCATGATGATACGAGAACTGGTCTAAATAGCTCTATAGGTCGAATACTCCTGTCAAAGCTCAATTAACGAAATCAATTAATTACAAATACAATGTCATGTTGCCCAGGGGCAATGTCATGTTGGTCACGTCTATGTTTGTGACCCTCTATATCCTTCTAGTTACTCCTTCTTAGGAGCGTCACCTCCTCCAATCTTGTCAACCCAGACCTTGAGGTCACCCAGTTCGGAGGCATCCTTGGGGACGTACTTGTCAATGACAATTCCGCCTCGAAGAGCAATAATTGTGGGAATCTTGTTGACTCCATAGTCAATCATCAACTCTCTGATCTCAGGTTCATCAGCCTCGACATCAACAGCATTGACGGTGTTAGTGGTCTCCTTCTCGACGATTTCCTTCAATCGTTCAGACACCGTCTTTGAAAGGGGGTCGTTTCGGATGTAGAAATTGCACAACAGGGGAGTGGGCAGGGTCTTCAACTGGTCAAACTCCTGGGAGTATCTGATTCGAAAGAAGACTCGGTTGCCGGTATCGGATCTGATGGCAGTGGTGGAAAATGCAGCTCGGTAGAGAAGACCTCCGGCGAGAACTCCGGAAAACAGAGAAATGGGTCGCAGCATTTTTTATTATTTTCCAATTTTAGTGGCGTTGATGGTTCGTGATAGAGACCTCGCTTGCATTATCATTGCTACTTGCATGCTCGAGGGTAGGGGTTGACCATTTGGGAGGTCGACGTTGTTTGCCAACAGCTAACTATAGCTAACTAATTGTAGACCAGCTATAGATAACAATCTATGATCGGGTATGCTACAAGGGTAAATCGAAAGTCCTGGTTCTAGGCATGATTACAAACTGCGGTAACATACTGAATTTGCCAAAGGGAGACTACTCGACAACTTGCAAAGGAGCCACAAAAAGAAATCTTACAGTAGCGAAAAGTGGGCAAATCGTATCCTTCTGGTGGTGGGTTTTTGACGCCTTGCTTGCTGCACCAGTTGCTGCCGAAGCAGATTAACTATTCCATAGCCGTTGAAAGTGTATAGATTTATGAGCTGGGGAAGGGTCCAGGGTCCCTTGACTCCACCCCCCTGTCTGAAACCAATGTCGTTGAAGCCGTTCAGGTGGAGTGAGTCTCTTTGGTTATCCACCTTCCAGAAACCTCTAAGTTAACCTCTTGAGGTGCTTTTTACGATGCACGTAGAGGAGTACAGTAATTAGTGGGGGACCTAAAGCTAATTGAACCACTGAGAACAGCCAGGTGTTCGAGAAAAAGAACTTGCACGTTATCATCAAAAGTCTTCACGTAAAAAGAAAAGTCTACGGCGATTGAAAAACTCTGGTAGACAATTGATACCAAAGGTTGTCAGTGATACCCCTGATAGCATCATGAGCACAGATGTTCATATACCATAGCAGCTACCCACCCCACTTCACCACGTGTGTCTACGGATAGGTGGGCAAATCTGGTACCTGCTTCACATTGAATCCTTTTCGATGAATGACTGACTGAAGAGCGAAAAGTTCCGGGGAACTCTACTAATGCCCCGATGGTGGAACAAATGGAAGAACGTGCGCTCCTCGCATACATGCTTATCCAGACCTTGGTATCAGATCTACACAACTCTGCTGTATTGGTTCTGCAAAGAGTACGCTCATGAAATCTTCTAGACTTCGGCTAAACGGCTCCCGTGAGGCTCGACCAACTAGGTGGGCACTTTGGAGCCGTATGAACTGTCTTGTCGAGGTCTGGGGAGCGAAACCCCCTACCCTGCAGGGTCTTGAGACATGAGAAGGCCCTGTAACTGCTAGCAACGATGGTCGAGACGGCGTCGTCGACACTGGTACCGTTTCTCACCTGAGACTTTTTCACGCTATCTCACTTTAGGATTATCAGGCATGGCTATAGCTGAGAAGTAATAACAGGACGTTATGAACAGACCTAATCTGAAACGGCACACGATTATTAGCAAGTGATTAATAACTCCTCTGTTCGGTAGATACGCCGGAGAACTATTCGATGGCGAACTCCTCGAGACCCACCCACTCTGCTATCTCATGGCCTCGAGTTTCCAACTGATCTACAACACCCTTATTTCGTCTTGCTTTGCAGTGCCTATCAGAGGTATTCGAAGTGACAAAGCTGCACAATCAATCAATAACCTGCCAGGTGAGCCTTTGATGCGTCCCACTGACGTACTCCTCCTTTTGACTTGAGTTATTTGTGCCCTTTGCTGCGTCGTTCAGGGTGGAGAAGAGACATGGAACGGCTCTCCCGACTCAAAAGGAGTCGCTCCAAAAGAGCCATGGAAGAGAGGCTTTTCCCATGGAACCATTAAGCCTCAGTCTATCTACAAGAGTCGCAACCATGCTACGATTTTAGCAGGCGTAGACCTTATCACTGATCATCCCGGATGACTCGTTATACTCACAACCAAGGTTTCCATGAGCACACAAAGTTGGATCAGCGCTCATCAGACTTTTTCTGTCTCAAATCTCGCTTTCAGCAGCCAATGGCAACGGCTCCTCAGCGCAACGCTATCCCAATCTGACCTTGTGCCTGGTGGTATAACCTCTCCAGACACCGCAAAACCAACTCAAAGGCGGCTTCTACTGTGTCGGCTGCATAACCGTGCGTCTGGTACCTGAATGGACCGTTCGTGGCTTAAGAGATGGATCACATGTTCAGACTATCGGAGAGATGAGGAGGTTATACTCTTGCAAGAGTGGGTTAGCATGAAAAGATTTGTGTACCTGTGTACAGTAAGCTAAGCTGTGTCCAAGTCGTTGGTCAGCCATTCTCTCTAATAACCTTTCGATAAGAATCAAACGTCGAAGACATAGAGAAAAGGGCGCTCAAAGTAAAGATCTGAAGCCACGAGGCCTCGAAGAAGCCCTGCACAGTGTGGCCAACGACCAATATCCTCCACCAATGCGATTTTCCCTACCGTCCGTGGAGAGCTTAACCTAAGAATGTCTGAGACCTGCCCAACGGCTCGAGGTTGATTCGAAACTCTATGAAAAGCAATTACTGCAAAGAGCTCTTGTTCATCAGACTTTCGAGAGCTCGAGCAGATTGTCTGCTGCGATAAGTGTATAAATACAGCTAGTCTGCCCTGCCATGTAGTCTCTTCAAGCCAACAGCTCCACCTTCTCAGCTTCTCTTTACAATGGTCTCTGTTCGAACTATCGCTGTCACCGCCGCTCTGGCCTCCGCTGTCACTGCTGCTCCCGCCCCTGCTCCTGCTCCCCAGGGGGTCGAGCCCACTGTCATCCCCGCTGTCGCCGATATTGCTCACATGCTCGAGACCGTTCTCAAGGGTGTCTACCGATCTCTCAACCTGCTCACCAAGCCCGTTGGAGACCGAGTCACCCAGTTCCAGAACCTCGAGGCTGTCATGGGCGAGATCAACGACGAGCTCTACGACTTTGTCCACCACCTGTCTGACACCCCCGCTCTGACCCTGATCGGCTCTTTCTGGGGAACCATTCTGTTCAACCCCATTGTGCACGCCTACCTCCTCATTGCCGAGCAGGTCATCGCTCTGGTCGGCGGCTTCATCGGTGACGGCCCCGTCGCCATCGCAACCACCCTCTTCTTCTCTTTCCGAGACGACCTTGCTCTCTTCATCAAGGCTCTTGAGAAGTACTTCCCCACCATGACTGACCAGATCACCTCTCTGGAGTCTGCCACCTCTTCTCTTGGCTCTCTTCTGTCCAAGGCCACCGCCGAGGCTGCTTCTGCCACCACCACCATCCCCGGTCCCTCTGCTACCGCCTAAAAGGTCGGTACGCACCCTTCACTTCTTTCTACAACTCTTTTAAACCCCTAATTTCTAACAAAAGCTGGTCTTTTATAAATTATATACTAATAAACTCGTCGGTCACCAAACAGACAATGTGTAGCGATATCAACCTCTACAGATGTAATACTCTTATCTTGTTACTCATGCAATAGCAAGATGATTTTTTCGATGATGTTCGGCACAGTCTGTAACTTTCTCTTCACTAATGATCAGACTATTTTTGACCTACAAGTACATCACATCGTCTCCCTACTATTACTCATCTCATAAATATATGTACATTTACATGTCCAACAAATCCGCCTCGAGCTGGGCCGCAAAGTCGTCGTCACCCTCGCCTTCTCCCTCATTTTCGTCGTCTGCAGTCTTGGGCCGCTTGGTCTGACTGTCAGTGTCGTCCTCGTCCTCATCGTGAGATCGCTTGTTGGATCCCTCGTCGTCAGCATGGTCGGCATCATCCTCATCGTCGTCGTCATCTGAAGAGCCCATGTCATCTCCCCAGTCAATATTGCTGAGAGAGAAGGGCTGGGCAGCCTCAATGTCGTCATCATCGTCGTCATCGTCGTCGTCAACATGCTCACCTCCATCACTGAAGCCATTTTCATTAATCTCCTGTTGAGGAATCTCATGGCCCTCCACGGGGACACGTTTCCACTGAGAAATGCAATCAAAGATCCAACTAATATACACAAACTTGATGCGCTTGTACCGGGAGGCCTGTCGAACCTTTCTGGTGTTGCCAGATGCGGCAATCACATGCGTCACCTGCTTCGACACGTCCTCCACAACAGTGGCACCAAACTTCTTCACCCACATGCTGATATCGGCATGCTGGATGTTGACACCAATGGGAATGATACCTGAAAAGAGGAAGACACATCCACCAAAAACAGGGTAAGTCAGCCGACTGAGAATATCCTGAACATCGGGGAGAATGTCCTCGTGGTGCTTCACATGGTCATCGTAGTCCTGATAGTAATCCTCATGCAATTTAATAAGCGCTGTCTGAACGTGGATAAGCTCATTGTCGTTATCCACTAGCAGATGATGACGCTCCTCGTGAGACTCGTCTTCTGAGGAAGAAGCGGAATCCAGGTCAGATTGTAGTTTGGCAAGGGGTCTGTCCTTCTGCTGGGCCTCAATGGAGCACTTTCGCTCGTCTTCGGCAGCAGGAAGCGCCTTGTTGAGGGAAAGCATGTTGGCAACAGGCGAAGCCTTTTCAGCAGGAGCAGAAGAGGGCTTTGCCGATGGAGATTCAGGTTCTTCCTTCTTGGTATCCTCCTGTGCATCGTCCTTCTTGTCCGAGTCCTCATCAGACTCACCCTCGTCAATCTCCTTGCCCTTGCCTTCAGCAGTGCCATTTTCCTCTGTAGCCTCCTTCTCCTCCTTCTCCTCCTTCTTCTCCTCCTCCTTCTCCTCCTCCTTCTCCTCGGCCTGCTTGTCCTCCTCTTCGACGGCCTTCTTGTCCTCCTCTAGCTCCTCGATCCGCTCATCTTTACCAGGAGCCTTATTAGGTGTCACCATTCCTGCTCTCTGAGGCAAGAAAGAGCTGTTGATATCTCCAATACCGACGAAGAAATCATAAGGAACGACTCTGATCAGGTTCTTGCTCCACTTCCAGACATCTCCTCGATCGTCAATGATGGCAACCATGGAGGTATCCACTGGAAACAGTCTTTGGAGCGACTTTTGAGTCAAACTTCCAGATTCGTCTCGGCTGAGAATTCGGTCGCCAAAATACCGTCCATCAGGATCAATGATTTCGGCAATAGCCTTGGCATACGCTCGAGTGGCCATGGTATAAATATGGAGCTCGTATTTCTCAGATACGACTTCCAGGAACTCCTTGAGATGAGGTCTCAGTTTCACATAGTAGTAGCACAACTGAGGCACGGGTTTTCCTCCATCGTAGCTGACCATGGTCATTTCCTCCAGAGAAAACACTCTCACGTCCTTAACGGCGTCATAGTTAGGATTGGAGGGATCCTTCTTCCATTCTCCAACTGTAGGATCGACCGTGACATGAATTACCGTCTGATCAAGATCGACGACCAGAATCAGTTTCCGCTGCTTCAACAGCTGCTTGGTCGAGCCCTCCTCCAGTCTCTGGGCCTCCGACAGACTCACCGTGAGTCCTGCGGTGGAATGCGACATGCTGATGGGAGCTCGATCTTTGTTGCTGAAGTCAGTGTAGTCCTTCTCATCAGCCACCGAAGCTCCACACCATGCACACATTCCTCCATACTGCACTGCGTGGGTGCACGGCTCCTGGACCGCCGCCACAATCTGGTCGGCAGACTCGATCATGTCGCCCACCTTGATGTTCCAGCTGTCGATTTGGCCTTTGACGGGCGATTCAAAGTTGGAGAAGAACTCCTTCTGAACCATGGTCGGCGGCGGTTTGGGGAACACGTTGGTTTCCTCGCCAATGTTGTCCTCGACCTCGTGCCAGTACTTGAAGGTCATGATGGGCGCAAATTTTTCAATTTCGTCGCCTGCACCCTTCAAGATGGCCGTCACCTCCACAGGGAATATGGTGGAGGCGGGTAATGCTATATTTGTCGATTCCATGTATGGTGATGGAAAGAGAGATGCTCGGGGGTTTGTTTCGTGTCGCTTTTGTGTCTTTATTCCAATCGCAATCAGTCGTGTGCGGTTGTGATGTGTCGTAAATGTGGTGTGGTGGTGAAGATGTAAGAAGGTGTGTGGGGATATGTATAACTAAAACAGGTGAGGTTGTGTGATGTTGTACGGAGTAGTGCGCGACGCCCAACCTTCGTGTTTGCAAACAAGGGTGGTGCTGATCGATTGTGGAACCTTGTGGTCACGTGACGCCGCCCCCAGCCGCATGGATAATGTAGAGGCGTTAGCTCAAGACATTGCTGGGGCCTGTTGCAATGGGGCTATTAGCCACGAGCCATTGTTGTTCAGCCGTTATTATTTTCCACCAGCATTTTATCGTGCTAAAACTGCTCCAGTGACTCCATCTTATTTGGCACCAAAGTGCACGTCTAAACGACGTTACCACAAATGGTGGGAGTATAAACAGGAATGTGCGTATGTACGTATGGTTAAGTAAGCGATCATAGTGGTTATACAGTATTACAGCTATCACAGGCTTGCTACAGACTACCACCACTACCATTACACCAACTTGAAACACTCATCTTCAATTCATGTTGAAGAGCAAGGCTGACGAATGTTTAAACTTCGAGTGGATCAAAGTGAGACATGGCAATAGCTAACTACAACACAGAATAATATCGTACAACCACAAGTACAAGTACACAACACCCTTCCTATGGTTAAATTATATATAATACAGAGGCCATTTTCTTGTGGCTCAATTACTTGATGAACCGGTCGTTTCGCCAGTTCACAACGCCGATATCGGCCGTAGCACTGCTACCGTTGCTTCGTCTCTCGCCCAGCTTCTGGATCGAATACAGAGCCATCGCGTACTGCTGGTCCAGCGACTTGCGCTTGCGCTGCTCCGTCTCCGCTACCACAGAAAGGCAGTCATCTTCTCCTGTCGTCGGTTCGATCTCCACCAGATCAGCTCCATATGCTCCAGCTCTACCAACCTGGGTCGACACTGCCGATCCGTCCTCGTTCCATCGAAGTCGCTTTTTGCGCAGAACCTCGGGATACGTTTCCACATCAAACGGTTTCAGCGGCTTGTCCAATCCAAACGGATCAGGATCTGTATCCTTCTTGAACGAGAGCTTGATGATGGGTTTGGGAGAGTCTAGACGCTCCTCCTGTTTAGGTGTGGCTCCTCGAGACATTCCATCTTTGAACATTTCTCCCAGCCCAAATCCATCCTCCTTCTTGACCTCCTTGTCATTCTCCAGAATAGAGAAGACGTCACTGCTGGTACCATTATGTTTCACCTCCAGCCTATCCTCCAGTTTGTCCAAATCACTCTCGTCAATGTGCACCACCATGGCCTGGTCCACCTGCACTGTCCACGCGAGATTTCGCAATGCCTTTTCTGCCAGCGATCCCTCGGCCACCAGTCTCTGTCTCAACACCCTGGGATTCGGGATCTCAGACGTATATTGCGGAGTAGCGAGATATGTGTGGTCTGGCGGAAACGACGGCAACCAGGGAGCATTATAGTCACCCCTTGGATTCTGATACGTAGCCAGCTTGTTGTTTTGTCGTGTAGGGATGACTCTGGCATCAAAGTACCGCGTATAGTAGTCAGCCTGGTCATCTCGAGGCAAACTGCCAAGATCCGACAACTCCAGTGCCTCCACGGGCCATTCGCGACTCTCCTCCATCTCCTGCTCCAATTCGCCAGTTCGAATCGCGCATTCTTGCATCATCAACCGCAAATCAGCCTTGCTGGGCTGTTTCCTCCTCTGGACTCGCGTGTATCTGACCAGACGGGTACAGATCTCGTCCATATATTGCTCCGCCAGTTCCGCCACGCCCGAAAATGCATCCTTTGTAGTCGCTATCTTTCTTCCCTTGAGAATCTTTGCGATTCCCTGTCGCATCAAGTGTTGTTCAAAGTCGAAATACTCCTCTGTGACCTCAAGAGGCGCCAGTTTTGGTGCTGGGCGTTCTTCCGGCTCTGGGGTACTCGATGCTTTCTTCTTGTCCTCTTGCTTGGCCTCTGGCTCCTCTGATGATGCTGATGCTGGTTGTGTTGATGTCGTCTCCTTCTCGTCCTTTGTGTCCTTGCTCTTGTCCTCCACGTCGCTGGGTTCGACCTCTATGGGCTGCGTGGATTTGTCGTCAATGGACTCCTCCATCTTCTTGTCCTCTTTCAAGGCGCTTTCGCCTTTCTCGCTGTCGGACACGCTCATTGCCACTATCCTGTCCTCACTGCTGGAATATGGTGGTGTCAAGTGCATACAGATGCACGTGATTCAGGTAGGGTAACATAATGTTGCGGTGCAGAATAGACGAAGGAGAAAATTGGAGAGTCGAAAGTCGAACTACCATTGTAGTAAACGGATGATTCTAATAATATTTATGAGATGAAAAATATTTTCTATTTCTCCGATTTTCCCAGGCTTGCCCCCATTTTATCTCTGTCTCATGCCCTGCATACGTCAGATTCGGGTGATGGCCCAACGCTATAAGCCGATATTAAATATTAAAGGTAGCGTAAATAACCGACACTGGGAGGTGTATGTTCATACCATAGCTACTCACACTCCGGGAAGCTACGGTTTCATCTGAATCTACCCCTTGTAGAGCCACAGATAATACGTTGGTCAGGTACGAGTATGTACGAACCAGACACTCGTCAGATGAGGGGTGCGGCCTGACTTGGTAATGTTGCTCTGAATTGGAAGCAAGAAAGACAACGGTTGCGTCTCCTGACGACATGAGGATTGAAGGATGTGTCTCTTATTACAACCTTCGATACCATGGTACAAGTAAAATATCGTCGCCACCCCACCCCCCTTTTCTCCTCTCCTAATTATAACCATATATCGTCAAATGCCGCTACTGGCACCCTGGCTAACTTCGCCAAACCTCGCCAAATAAACCTCCATATTTCGCTTCGCATTGAAACATCTGACGTAATGGGAACTTTAACAATAGGGTTGGAGGAAGCATTGAAAAAGATGTGACAAAGGCGTGATATGAAAAGTGGTGGTAAGGCGTTATCAGAGAGCGGTCTAGTCGCAAAATCCTTCTAGAATACCTGTCACCGTTGCTAGTGTGCTACTACCACCTCGGAAACGCATTCTCTGCGCTAAATCTTGGTTTGAACCCAGACACATCGCACTACAAGTAGACTTTCCATTCTGCGCCAAGCCCCCTTCCAGCCGTAACGGTAGAGGTGCACCAATACGAGTTTCCCTGTCTATCACTGGTCCATACACAACCAGGAAGACGAAAAAAGACATCAGGGCGTATCCAGAGCTCCATATAAACATATACTAGTACAACAAACCCTCGCCCATCGCGTCGCAGCTGGGAAACTCTGTCGTACAGGACCATGCATGTCAGATCGCTTGTAAAAAAACATTACGTCTATCAGCCTTGCAAAAAGTCATAGCTGACTGCTACTTCCCCTCCTACCTGTCAAAGCTGTTGCCTCACGAAACCAACTTGCTCAACACGTTTCTTCCTTTCCGCCAAACATGGGAAAACTGCATCCACTTCACCGGAAGCCCAAGGAGGAGCATCTCAAGGTCGACCCAGACCATCCAGACTACAAACGAGGTCTCCACGACCGAGAAGCTGTAGGAGGAACCAACTACAAGATTGCAAAGAAAAACTTCAAGAAGAAACACGCCCACCATCACCACCACATCCCCCACCATCTACACCATCATGTCAATACGACCGACCCTGCAGAACTAGCCGATACCCAAGAGACGCTAATGTCTCTCAAGCAGGTGACCAACACCAAAGACATTGACGCGCTGGACTACTTGAATAACTTGGAAGTCAGTGTCGGCTCCTCGGGTTTCGCGACCTGGTATATGATTTCGTCTTCTTTTCCACTCATTGCAGCTGCTATCGGACCTCTGGCTAACATGTGTGCCATTGCAGCGCTAACCGAGGCTTGGTTGGAATATAGAGACGGAAATATCCCTGAACCAGATGGAGGAACTCTGTATAACACAATCAAGGACCCCGCATGGGTGACTGCTCTTAATGCTGTCTCTCTGGCTATCGGCGTCACTGCTAATATCTCCATGTTGCTCAACTTTGCCGGCCGAATCAATTATACTGCTTCCCAGGTTATCAGTATATGCGGATTTGGCTGTGCTGCTATCATGTTGCTGGTTCTGACTATGATCACGAAATTTGTCTTGCTGGAAGACGACATGCAGCTGAGTGCCTCGTACTGGCACGGTATCATGACATTTGCATGTTATATGGCGTGTTCGATTTTGCTGTTCTGCAACGAGTTTGGTCATTTACTCGGATTCTACGGTGCTACTTTCAACCTGAACCAAGCCCAGCGAGGTCTCATGCTGCAAAATATATCGTTGGCAGTATGGACGGCCTCGGGAGCTGGTCTGTTTCAGTACTTGATGGATCTATCCTACCCTGACGCGCTGTATTTCTGTCATGTCTCGATTTTGACAATCGGTCTGGGTGACATTCATCCCATTGGTAACCTTGAAAGAGCCCTGGTCATCCCCTACGCTCTCATTGGTACTCTTATGCTCGGTCTGATTATTTCTTCCATTCGATCCATGATCATTGACTCGTCCTCAAAGACTCTGGCATGGAACCACGCCGAGAGAAACCGAAAGAAGGAGTACCATGAGTTATTGAAGCAGACTGTGGACCCAGAGAAGGAGAGAGAGCTGTTTGAAAAGATGCGAGAGTTCCACAAGGAAGCCGAAAAGTACCGAACTTGGCTGAACTTGACTGTTGCCGTCATCACCTTTGGCGCTTTCCTGTGTCTTGGAGCCATGTGTTTCAAGTTTGTCGAGCACTGGAGTTACTGGACAGCCGTCTACTTTTGTCTGCTCTGTCTTACCACCATTGGATACGGAGATGTGTACCCCGAGTCCTCGGTTGGAAAGGCCTTTTTCATTGTCTGGTCCATGGCTGCCGTTCCCATGATGACTATTCTGATTTCTTCCATGGGCGACACTGTCATTGCCAAGGTTGTTCAGTTCACGGACGTCTTTGGAGACTGGGCTCTGGCTTTCCCCTCTCTCAACCCCTACAGTCACAGTCCTCCTCCTACTGACCCTGAAAAGGGAGAGGACACCGTTACGGACTCTGAAGCAAAGGATCAGTCTAGTAAAGAGACTGAGAAGGATCCTGAAGTGAAGCGAAAAATCTCAGAGCTGGAGAAAGACATCAATACCATCAGAGACTTGGCTAAAGCTCTCAATGATGTCTTTTCCAACGCCATTGAAGACCCTCTCAGAAAGTACTCCTTTGAGGAATGGCGAGAAATGATGCATTTGGTTGGACGAGTTCCTCATTTGGTTGGAGCTGGAGAACTTCACAGATCTGAGGTTCCCCAGTACAATCACGAGTTTTGGGCCCAAACTAGAGGTCATTCTGAGGAGCCTGAGGGTTCAGTGGCTCCTTCAACTGACCAACCCAACCAAAGACCTCCTACCAACGATTCTTCTGAGAATGTGGAAGATGAGATCGGTGAGATCGCCAGTATGCTGGAGCAGGAGCGAGAGGATGAGTTGGTTGAAAACGCCAAGCTCGAACACAATCTCAAAAAGAGTGGTATTACTCCTGCTCACTTTGACGACTTCCCTGAACACGTTGACACGGCTAGTCTGGTTCTACCTGCTCGAGTACGATTCGAAGAGGGAGGAAACAACAATCTTGCATTTCTGGCACCCAAGAAGATTGACAGTCGGCCTCAATTCTGGCTGTCTGACTCTTCTCCACTTCGATTCCCCGTTCGAGAGAACCGAGTGTTTCTCAAAAAGTACATTAACGCTCTGGACGAGACTGCTCGCACAATGTTAGAGAAGCATTGTCCCCAGGAGCCTGATCTGCCTAAGAACAACAGCAACATGCCTATGGACTGTTCATGTGAATCTCTCAATGAAAACAGTCGAACAACTGACGTTGGAGACGAGGAGGAGAACAGACAAAAGAAAACCAGCCCTGAGCCTGGCTCCAGGACCAGCGTGGGGGGCTCCGAGTGATTCAGATCGCTCCGTATCGCCTGCAGAAACGCAAAGCAACCATCATCAGACTAGAGTTGCAGGGCCCGATGTTCCACCGAAGAGTGCCATTGGTGGATCACAACACTAGTTTGGGCTAGGCTGATTCATTTTTTCAGTCAGCTGCATAACCACATGTTTTGTGGGGGTCATGTTTATCCCCAGTCGCTGTACAAGCCGATCTTTGCCCATGCCTCACAACCTTTCGAGGTGGTTTTAGTTTGTCATTAGACACCTACCCATGGTCAACTGTATGGCGCCCCACTCCCTCTCACATCCCCGCTGTTACACTGCGCCACTAGTTAGTCTGACAAAAGATTGCATACGGTACAGTTACCACACATATAATTAATTTAATCTGCATTTCTATATTCTTCGCTTGTCGTATAAAATTCGATGTATCATATTTTTTGCTCCCCCTCCATTTATCCGATAATAGTCTATATAACATTGACCGGCGGCTATTGAACCTACTGGTCCGTATTCTGGGGGGATGGATGCATGGAGACATTGCATGGTTATGCAGGCTAGTGGGGGTGTCTTTCTCGCGCCATTGGGCTAAGAGTGACCCCCACGTTACGCCGTGGCCCCTCAGGGGTCTCGCAAAAGCGATATATAGGCTACGCTACCTGGCATCTCCACTTACGTGTTCTGAAACCACTTTTTCCCCACTCAGTCTCGCTCCATCGAATCAGCATCTAGGCGATTCCCCTCTATCTGGGCAACTCTATTACTCACCTCCAAGCCACGAATCTAATCTCGGGGTGAAATAACATCCTTTCTCTCGTCAAACACACCCACACATCCAGTTTTCGGCATGAACAGAATCACCAGAGCCGCCCAGAGCGTCTCGCGACTGGCCTCCCGCCAATTGGCCCGAAAACCCTACTCCACACAGGCCGGATCAACCCAGCCATCGGTTAGCTGGGGAGCCGTAGCCGGAGCTGCTGGACTCGCTGCTGGAGTAACCTATTTCGTCACAAAGGACCGGGCCGTTGAGGCCAAGAAGGAGGACGAGGACGTTGGTCGAGGAATCCAAAAGGTGCTCGAGGGAGCTTCCCTGGACACGGACTTCTCCCATAAGCCCAAGTACGGAGGAGAAGAGGAGTTCAAGAAGGCTCTGCCTGAGTTTATCAAGGCCATTGGCGAGGATTACGTCTCTACCGACGAGGATGACATTCAATTTCACGGCTGGTCCAACGTCTCTTCTTCCAACCTCGATACTCTGCCTTTTGGCGTTCTCTACCCCAAGTCCACCGAGGAGGTGTCTGAAATCGCAAAGATCTGCCATAAGCACAAACTGCCCATGGTCGGCTACTCTGGAGGAACTTCTCTGGAGGGCCATCTCTCTGCCGCCTACGGAGGAGTCTGCATTGACTTCTCCAACATGAACAAGATTATTGCTATTCGACCTGATGATATGGATGCTACTGTCCAGCCCTCTGTTGGCTGGGTTGATCTGAACAACGAGATTCTCAAGGAGGGCCACAGACTGTTTCTGGCTGTTGATCCCGGCCCAACTGCCCAGGTTGGCGGTATGGTTGCCAACTCGTGCTCTGGAACCAACTGTGTCAAGTACGGACCTATGCGAGATCATGTTGTGAACCTGACTGTTGTCCTGGCTGACGGAACTATTCTCAAGACTCGACAGCGACCTCGAAAGACTTCTGCAGGATACAACCTGAACCATCTGTTTGCCGGAACCGAAGGAACTCTTGGTCTGATTACCGAGATCACCGTCAAGCTCCAGCCTATCCCCAATGTCACCTCTGTTGCCGTCCAGCAGTTCCCCACCGTCCACGCCGCTTGTCAGACCGCTATGGATATCCTCAAGGAAGGTATCCCCATGGCTGCCCTCGAACTGATGGACGACCAGCACATGATCTGGGTCAACAACTCCGGATACGCCAAGCGAAAGTGGGAGGAGAAGCCTGCTCTGTTCATGAAGTTTGCTGGTGCCTCTGAGGAGACTGTCGCCGAGCAGGTCAAGGTTGCCAAGGAGAAGGCCGCCAAGTACACCGACTCTCCCTTGCATTTCGGCCGAGATCAGGAGGAGCAGGATGAGCTGTGGTCTGCCCGAAAGAACGCCCTGTACCTGGCTCTTGCTGCCGAGAAGGACGGCATGAAGGCCTGGACCACCGATGTCGCTGTTCCCCTGTCCCAGCTGCCCGAGATTGTCATGCAGGCCAAGCAGAGCATCACCGAGGCCGGCCTTCTTGGTGGAGTTCTGGGCCACATTGGAGACGGAAACTACCACGCCATCATGCTCTACACCCCCGAGCAGGCCGAGATTGTCTCCGACGTTGTGCACAAGATGGTCGACCAGGGTCTGGCTGCCGAGGGAACCTGCACTGGTGAGCACGGAGTTGGATTCGGCAAGATCCAGGGTCTGCTGTCTGAGGTTGGCCCCGTGTCTCTCAACCTGATGCGAACCATCAAGCTGGCTCTTGATCCTCTTGAGCTGCTGAACCCCGGCAAGATCTTCACTGACGATGCCATTGAGCAGGGTCTCAAGACTCTCGATAACAAGTCTGGAAAGGCCTAGACCAGCACAGTCAATCTGTATTTATAAAATAGCCTTGAATGAATCATAGAGGAAAGAGAAGAATCGGAGTACAGTACAAGTAACTGTAGAGTAGTTTGAACAAGCACGAGCACGAGAAGAAGATGTGTCTGTCCAATATTCCTAATCGCACTCGTATTCGTAAAAATCGTGCATAAAATGTGTGTGCTTTAGCAGTTTGGTTAGGCTCAGTATATGGGGTGGATATGGACATCAAAGGGTCAGGAGAATCTCATTTTCCAGAATTTCTGTTCAATCGAATAAAAATGAGTCTTTTCGATATGAGACACAATACTTGTACAATCGTTACAAGTATCAAAATCCCCCAGTCATTGTATCCCTCAACTTCCACCGTCTCAGCCTCCTCCATGTCAACTAATTTTCTAAGCTAAAATGGACTATAAACAGACCTGTTGAGCTGCTATCGGTGTACTTGTAACTGAAGAGATAACATAGGGCTGTTTTAAATACAAGTAGAATAAATGGAACAAGCTGAAGGAAACAAATTCTTACCACTACAACAATTTAATTACTTCAATCACTTATCTTATCACTACTCATCTTCTCACCTCGATACGACCCACTTCCGCCATAAATGGATACTGGGTCCGAGATTTATGCATCCCCACATCGTACAGTCAACCTTGATGTCCAACTTCACTCTCCATCATCCAAATCTGTCAACCAAAACAATTGGGTCTGAAAGATGATCCTCATCAAAAATAAAGTGGCGCTCAAGCTGCTGCAGCTCGCCAATGACCGCAAGTACTCCATGACCGTTTGCGGAGTGCTTCTGGCCCTGGAAGCCGTCTTTCTCGTGGCCATCATCCATAAGGTCCCCTATACCGAGATTGACTGGAAGGCCTATATGGAACAGGCTGCTCTAATCCTTGGAGGAGAGTACGACTACAGCAAGATTGTCGGCGGTACTGGTCCCATGGTGTATCCTGGAGGCCATGCTCGAATCTTTACTGCTCTCTACGACGTGACTTCAGGAGGAGAAAACATTCGATTGGCCCAGTACATTTACGCTGCTGTGTACCTGGGAACCCAGTTCTTTGCATTCACTGTTTACTTGCTCGCCGACGCTCCTCCTTACCTGTTCCCTTTGCTGTGTTTGTCCAAAAGACTCCATTCAATCTACGTTCTCAGATTGTTCAACGACGTCTTCGGCACCTTCGCCATGACCTTCTGTGTCTTCACCCTGCAGAACCAAATGTGGCTGCTTTCCGGCCTGTGGATGTCGCTGGCTATTGGAATCAAGATGAACTTCATGCTCTATCTTCCCGCCTTTCTGCTCATCACTCTTCAGGGAATGAGCCGAAACGGTCTCCTGGTCGTCTTTGCCCTGTCCATTGTCGGTATTCAGGTCTTCCTCGCTCTGCCTTTCTGCAACCCCTCTCCTGACCACATCTGGTCTTATTTGGCCGGTGCTTTTGACCTGTCTCGAGCTTTCATGTGGAAATGGACCGTCAACTGGCGATTCGTGGGCCAGAAGATCTTTGAGAACCGAAAGTTCCACGGTATCCTTCTGTGGACCCACCTCACTGCTCTCATTGGCTTCGCCTGCACCATCTGGAACGCTCCTTCGGGATACCAGAACCCCTTTGACATGTTCTTCACCAACCCTCCCCCTGCTCCTCGAGGACTGACTGCTGCTCAGAGAGCTGAATGGGATCGAATCAGACAGGAAGCCTCGGGTCATGAGGTACAGTTTGACGTCCAGCAGAAGAGATCCAAGCGAGAGGAGAAGCGAATGCAGGAACAGGAGGAAAGGATCAAGGAACAGCAACAGGCTCAGCTGGAAGGACGAGAGAAGCCTCCTCTCTTTTACTCTCGAACCCAATTCTCCACCCAGGTCACTCAAGAGTACGTCTTTATGACCATGGCCACCTGTAATCTCATTGGTGTGCTTTTCGCTCGATCTCTGCACTACCAGTTCTACTCCTGGTTCTACTGGACCATGCCCTTCCTTCTCTACCGAGCCACATACGCCATTTCGCCCTTGTCTCCCGCCCAGTCTACTCTGCGGTACGAGGGCCGTCTCAGCAAGACCGAAATCAGAATCAATCTCTCTGACATTGTCGGTTTTCTCTTCATTGTAGGCACCTGGGCACTTCAGGAGTACGCCTGGAACGTATACCCCAGCACCTTCTGGTCGTCCATCATTGCTGTTGGCTGCATTGCCGTTACTATCATCGGAGTCTACATCTCAGAGTACCGATACCCTTCTGCCAACAACACCGAGGCTCCTACTACAAACGAGCTGCAACGGTACCTCGCCAAGGTTGAGAAGGAGAACGAAGCTAAAGCCAAGGAGAAGGCCATTGCTGAGGCTTCTAACGAGACTCCCGTTGATGCTGATGCTCCTAAAGCTTCAGCTTCAGCTTCCAAAAAGTCCAAGACTAAGAACAAAAAGAAGAAGGCGTGATCTGTTTGTGACACTAATAACTATGTATTTTATAAAATTATCATTGTATGACTAACATTTCTCCGTGGCTTGTATTAAATCACCAACACCGGTTCTACACTCACTCATCCTCAGTCATCGCTCATAAATATATTAGTCTATCAATTACTGTTTACTCGTCTGTTGGAGGGGGGCTGTTCGCTGCTGCTCTCCTTCTCAGGTTCGGTGGTCTCGTCAATGGCGACGATTCGGGCTCCGCCGTTCTCGGGGTAGTCCACATGGGGCACCGAAGTCACCGTACGTGACCGCTGTTCGATGGTGGGTCGGGGCTTGGACTGTCCAGGAGGAAGTGGACTCTTGGTCACAACGCCATCGGTGGTTTTGATGATGGCGTCCTCCAGCGATGGTGACAAGACTGGAGATGTGGGTTGAGGAGCCACGTAGGGCAGCATGGATGCAGATGCAGCGGAAGACGAGGCGGCCACGGCACTCTTGTGCTGTCCGCTTCGACTGAGAATCTGGTTCACAGACGAAGTGGAGGTAGGGCCGAGAGCCAGGCTTCGCAGCTGGTTGACCGAATGCACACACTTGTTGATGGTCTGAACCAGAAGAGCAGGCTTCAGAGGCTTACTCAGGTACTCGTCCATCTGGGCCTGCATACATCGCTCCCGATCCCCAAGCATAGCGTGGGCCGTGAGAGCCACAATGGGGGTTCGGGTTCGGATAGTAATGTTCTGCTTCTCCCATTCCCGAATCTTGGCGGTGGCCTCGAAACCACCCATGACAGGCATCTGCACGTCCATCAGAACAACGTCGTATCGCTTCTTCTTGATGGCCTCAAACGCCTCGTAACCGTTCTCCACCACCTCGACTCGGTGCTGGTGCTTCTCCAGGATTCGAACAGCCAGCTTCTGGTTGACAACGTTGTCCTCAGCCAGCAGAATCTGGAACTTCATCTGTCCGTCAGAGTTGAGAGGGGCAGCACGGGACTCCAGAGCAGGCAGCAGCACGTTTCCGATATCGTTGGTGGAACAGGGAGTGTTACCGTAGGAGGTGATACCCAGATCCAAACAGATCTTGAGGTTCACCTGGGGGATACAAGGATGAAGTAGTATCAAAGGAATGTACTTGAGATGGTTGAGCGTTCGCAGCTTGGTAGCCACCTCCAGAGAGTCAACGATGATTGTGTCAAACTTGGGGCCAGATCTGTCCTCCGGCAGGGGAGCCTCTTCCAGAGAGTCAACCACCCAAGCGTTGAGGTTGAGCCGTTGCATGTTGTCAACCAGCTGGTCAACCACTTCCTGCTCGTGCTCAGTGTTGATGAACAAAACGTAGTGGTTTCGGAAAGGTGCAATGTTGTCCAGCAGCTGAGACAGTCCACTGTCTGCGGGCTGCACGGCAAGAGTAAAGAAGAACTGAGATCCCTTGCCGTACTCGGACTTAACCCATATGTCTCCACCCATGAGGTTGATGAGTCGCTTGGAAATAGACAGACCAAGACCGGTTCCTCCAAACTTTCGAGTTGTAGAACCATCGGCCTGACAGAAGGTGTCGAAGATGACGTCGAGCTTATCAGACTGAATACCAATACCAGTATCCGACACACAGAACTCAATCATCATCTCGTCAGGAGAGCCAGGACGCTGGTCGTCAGCCTTTCGCACAGACAGAGCGACTTCTCCAGATTCGGTGAACTTGATGGCGTTACCAACAAGGTTGAGAATAACCTGTCGCAGACGGAAAGAGTCTCCAACCAGGTTGTCAGGGAACGTGTTATCGACCTTGTAGACGAGATCCAGAGGCTTCTCATTGGCCTTGACGGACAGGGTCTTAAGAGCACCAAAGACGGTGCCTCGCAGAGAAAAGGCAATCTTCTCAATGGTCATTCGGTTAGCTTCAATCTTGGAAATATCCAGGATATCGTCGATGATTGTGAGCAGCGAGTTGGCCAGGTTGTGCACAATGCTCAGCATTTCTCGCTGGTACTGGGTGAGCTCTGTATCCAGAGTCAGCTGGGTCATACCAATGATACCGTTCATGGGGGTTCGAATCTCGTGCGACATGTTGGCCAGGAACTCGGACTTGGCTCTGTTGGCCAGCTCGGCAGCTTCCCTGGCAGCAGTGTTTCGCTGGATAGACTCTCGCAGATTCAGAACCATCTGGTTAATCTTGGTCTTAAGAGCGTCCATCTCTCCAGAGGCTTCGACGGTGATGAATCGAGTGAAGTCACCATCCGTGGCGGCGGCGGTAATCTGCACCAGAGCTCGCACCTGTGTAGTAAGGTTGGCAGCCATGGTGTTGACGTTGGTGGTAATCTCCTTCCAGAGACCATCGACATCTGAGACCTGGGCCTGCACACCAAGCTTACCATCGATACCGACATCCTTGGCCACTCGGGTCACCTCGGAGGCGAACACTTGCAGTCGGTCCACCATTTTGTTGATGGTAGACTTGAGAGCAAGCATTTCTCCCTGGGCATGCACATCAATCTTCTGTGACAGGTCTCCCTGGGCGACAGCTGTGGTAACGTGGGCAATGCTTCGGACCTGGGTGGTCAAATTGGATGCCATGACGTTGACATTTTCGGTGATTTCCTTCCATGCTCCCTCCACATCCTCCACCTTGGCCTGTCCTCCCAGAATACCCTCAGTACCGACGGATCGGGCCAGTGTGGTCACTTCCAGAGCGAAGTTCTGAAGTCGATCCACCATTTTATTGATGGTCGACTTGAGGTCCAGAATTTCTCCCTTACAGTCGGCAGACACCTTTTGAGACAAGTCTCCTCTTGCGACGGCGGTGGTAACGTTGGCGATATTTCGCACCTGGTCTGTCAGATTCGAGGCCATGGCGTTGACATTGTCCGTGAGCTCTCTCCAGATACCCTCCACACCCTCGATCTGGGCCTGGCCACCCAGTCGACCTTCCACACCTGTTTCTCGGGCCACTCGCGTGACCTCGAACGCAAACGTACGCAGCTGTTCCACCATGGTATTGATGGTCTTTTGCAGCTCCAGAATCTCTCCCTGCGCGTGGACGTTAATCTTTCGCGACAAATCTCCTTGGGCGACTGCTCGAGTCACGTCGGCGATTTCTCGCACCTGGTTCGTGAGGTTGGACGCCATGACGTTGACGTTATCGGTCAGTTCTCGCCACACACCCACCGTGCCTTCTCCCTCGGCCTGTCCTCCCAGCGTTCCTCCGGCGACTTCAGTGGCCACTCGGGTCACTTCGGACGCAAACCGTTGCAGCTGGCTCATCATTTTGTTGATAGTCTCCTTGAACTTTACAATTTCGGGGTCCATTTCCTGGTCGTGAATCGTCACCTTCTTGGACAGGTCTCCCTGGGCCACGGCAAAGACCACCTCTCCAATCTCCATCAGAGCCTTTTGGAAGGCGCGGTTGGCTGTTTGCGACTTTCGCAGCTCTCGGTCCAGCAGGTCTGTATCCACCACCCGCTTTTCGCCTGGTGCAATGGTTTCTGTGAAAGAGTTGAGAATGTTTCGCGTCTGGCTGAGGTCTCGTTCCAGGGCCACGACGGCACCGCTATGCAGAGCGATTTCCCGCTGCTGTGAGTACACCTTGGTGTTGAGAGCCTTGAGCAGCTGGTACATGTGGTGGTCCGGGTGCGACGACTCAAACTTGCCTGCAGACTTGGCCTCGGATATCAGCGAGTCCACCGACGCCTGTGTGTATGTGGGAACCGTGTAGTAGTTTTCCGCGGGCGAAAACGGGGCTGAGGGGGCTTCTTTCTGTTCCAGAGCGCCTCGCTCGTCCACCAGCTGCTGAACAGAGGCCTGGAGTCTGTCGAGCTGGATGGCCAGCAGCTTTTTCGCCGGCGTCTTTTCGCCGGGCAGATTGTCGGTCACGTCCTTGTCAATTTTCGAATTCGTGCCGATGATTTGAGAGATCTTGTGCACCACTTCGCAAATGGCGAAGTAGGCGTCGTCGTCCGAGCCGGCGTTGCAGTGTGCGCAGTTCTGTGTTAGTGGGGGGTCCACGGAGTATACAACCGGGGGTGGGGAGGACCGTGTCTCCTTCGTCAAACTCACCATGCTGAGCAGTGCAATTTCGTCTCGTATAGTCGGTGGCGATATCTGCCGTGGGGAGTGGTGGTGCTGAGATTTTTGAATTCGGAATTTTGCAGCGTGCAGCTTCGCTTCTGCTCCTGGCTCGCTTTCACAGGACACAAAGATTTATAAGGTTCGGCCACTTCGTCGTTATAGGAGACGAGCAGTTAAGTGGAGCTCTTAGAGAGGGTGGGTGTGTGGAGAAAGAGAGAGAGAGAGTGAAGACGGTTACAGGTGATTGAAAGAATAAGCACAATTATTTATAACTACAAATACCCCGCCTGAAGGCCTCAACTCAACTACCGCCACCACCCTACCCCCCGCTAGCCAGAAATAGCTCCTGTATGTTGTTTATCCCCCACCAATCCAGGGTCCGCTTAACCCTTCACTGGGAAAAACGCCGTATGACATCAGGTTTATTACCCGGCAGGGAATGTTGGAGTTAGTGTAATTTCCGGCCACGTCACCGATCGTTCGGCTACGGGAGACATGGGGGAGGACGTGTCTACAAGTAGCGGTCTACGCCGAGCATTCAGACTCTGTTGAGTTCTCCACGGTCGCAATCTTTGTCATCGGAGTTGTATATGTCCGATGCACCAGAGTCAAAGAAGAGAGTGCAGGGACGAGGTGTAAATGAGTTAGTCAAAGTGAGGAAGTGACACACTGCCCTGAATGGAAGCGAGGCCGAAGCGATAATGCAGACACAATCGTACAGCGCTCGACGTGTGGCAACGTAATTTCCCCTATTTTCAACGGGGCTAGGCATAACTGGGGGCTATACTATCAGGAGACGTATGCCAGCTTCATGTTACAAACCATAACCTGGATTGGGACTCGACGAAACTTGGGCTGGTGGCAGCGGGATTCCCGCTTGTTCCCCTCTATCAGGCACCTGCAGGAACAGGGGCGATCCACCGTAACCATTCCGGAGAGAGCAGGACATGGTGCTTCCATCTGTCTTTGCTATCGCAGTTGTCAACTTGTGCCGCATCAGACAACTCCATCGATATTAACGGCATGACGTCATGCGGGTGAAACAGGAACGGGGGGTGTAGCTGCTTTCCAAGCTTCAAATGGTTCAATATTACTGCACGACTAACACCCACAGCCGCGTGTCAGATATATTACGGAAACGCAGTTGACGGAAGACGTTTGATATACCCTGGATGGCTCGTTAAAAATGCCCATTTAGGACTCTGACAGGCGTTTCGGAGACATGTGGCGAATGCAGTAAGAATGACGTACATGAAATTAACGGCTTTTACGAGAGACCCACATCAAACGGGTATCAGCAGGGATGAAACAGTTTCATCGAAATGAGAGGTCACGGGATGAAGGTTGGAGGGGTGATAATAAGGCACACAGTGAATGACTAAATGTCTTACAATCGTTTAATATAACTGGGAAATGGTGTGGGGTGGCAAAGAATGGTGGTCGATACGAAGAGAGAAAGACAAGGGCGATAAAGGTAAGCACGATAAAGTCAAGTACGATAAGAGCCTTACTTGGGTTTTGGTTGAAGAATTAGTCGAAAACAAATTCAGCTAAAGTCGTCGAATATAGCTCAAAATTGCGAACCAAGTCGACTGACACCTGTAGTTAGTCAGCTTGATCAGCATAAGCATCCCTTGCTCAGCTACAAGTACAGTACCCCGTACGTACGAGGGACTCAACACATTTCTATCCCCCCTTCCCTTTACCACGATAACTCGCAGCGGAAACAACCTAAATGGCAGTCGAAGCAATTTAGCTCGGTCAGTGGAAACTACTGTCCCTTACAGAGCTATATAATGGGCAAGAGTCCAAGTGTCAAAAGACGAGAGTGCTTTTTTTAAGACCAACCAGGGCCTCTTAAATACCGGTAACACGTCTGTGTCACTCTGATACACGGATACGTCATTTTCAGGGGTTGCACACGCCCCATTGAGAGTCCACGTCATCTAAAAGGTCTAAACTGCATGCACCGAACACTGTACAAAAACTTCGTTTTCCACTTTAGTGCGATAGACCGGCGTTTTTAGCGAGAGAAGAACACGAGCGGGCTGAAAAAAAAGCACATCCACTAAACCAGCCTATACTTGATATAGAGAGATGCCCCCACTGCATGTTCCACGGAGGTTATCTAATCATAGACCAAAGGTGTATAAATAAATCCACGGCAAAAAGAACATGTGCTCATTGTACATTGCATGAAAAGAAGCACTGTAGGACACGTTTCTGGCGGTTGCAACGAGGATATACATCTGGGAGGGAGGGCTGAAGGACAGGAAGTAGATCAGTCACTTCTATATTATAGCCTGCTAAGAACCGTGAAGTCGTAAATATCTCCCTATACCCCCACCAACTAGTTTGGACACGTCCACACCTCCTACACGTCTTCGCTTCATTAACGTAATAAGCTTCCAGTGTTATGGTGTTACTAAAATTAGAATTAAGAGAAGCACAATCATACTTAGTGTCAGGTTCAAGACTCTACTTGTGCACTCTCATCTTCTCCTCGTACACATCCCACCACACACAAACATGTCTTACGAACAGCTCAAAAAGACCTACGAGGACGCCGGCCAGGGCCAGGTGTTCCAGTTCTGGGACAAGCTCTCCGACACGGAGAAATCCTCTCTCCTGGACCAGCTCAAGGAGATCGACCCCACCGAGGTCTCCTGGCACGCAGAGAACACCATCCCCAACGCGGCCAAGGGCATGGCGAACCCCACCTCGCCAATTGAAGGAATTCCCGAGGAGTACTCCGGTTCTACCCTCCCTGACGCTCCTACCAGCAAGTACACCGGTGAGTGGTACGACGCTGGTCTCAAGCTGATTGGAGACAACAAGGTCGCTGTGGTGCTCATGGCTGGAGGCCAGGGTACTCGACTGGGCTCCTCGGCCCCCAAGGGATGCTATGACATTGGCCTGCCCTCGCACAAGTCGCTCTTCCAGCTCCAGGCCGAGCGAATCGCCAAGATCCAGGATCTCAGCGGAGGTGTCGTGCCCTGGTACATCATGACCTCTGGTCCCACCCGAGGCCCCACCGAGGCCTTCTTCAAGGAACACAAGTTCTTTGGTCTCGACGAGAAGAACGTCGTCTTCTTTGAGCAGGGAGTGTTCCCCTGTCTTACCAACGAGGGCAAGATCATCCTCGATGCCCCCGGCAAGGTCGCTGTGGCCCCTGACGGAAACGGAGGCCTGTATCTCGCTCTGTACAAGAGCGGTGTCCTCGACGACATGAAGAAGCGAGGCATTGAGCATATCCACACCTACTGTGTCGACAACTGTCTGGCCCGAGTGGCCGATCCCGTCTTCATGGGCTTCTCTGCATCTCGAGGGGTCGACATTGCCACCAAGGTGGTGCGAAAGCGAGACGCTACCGAGTCTGTCGGTCTCATTGTCTCTCGAGACGACAAGCCCCAGGTCATTGAGTACTCCGAGATCTCGGACGCTCTGGCCAAGGCTGAGGACCCCGCTGCCCCCGGTCTGCTCAAGCTGCGAGCCGCTAACATTGTCAACCACTACTACTCCATCAACTTCTTCAACAAGATCCCCGAGTGGTTTTCCAAGGACAACTTTGAGTTCCGACAGCAGATCCTGCCCTTCCATGTGGCCCACAAGAAGATTCCCTACGTTGACGCTGAGGGCAAGACTGTGAAGCCCACTACTCCCAACGGAATCAAGCTGGAGCAGTTTGTCTTTGACGTGTTCGTGACTGTTCCTCTGACCAAGTTTGCCGTTCTCGAGGTTGCCCGAGCCGACGAGTTCTCTCCTCTCAAGAACGCTCCTGGAACCGGTCAGGATGATCCCGAGACTTCTCGAGCTCATCTGCTCGAGCAGGGTGCTCGATGGGTCAAGGCTGCCGGCGCCACTGTCGAGGGCGAGCAGCTGGTTGAGGTTTCTCCTCTCACTTCTTACGGTGGAGAGGGTCTCGAGAAGGTCAAGGGCCAGACCATCAAGTCTGAGTCTGAGATATAAGGGGAGAATTACGGTTAATTAGGTGAAGTTGCTATAAGTGCTGTTGCTGAGGAGCTCTAAGTGCTTTGGCTTGATACAGCGGGGTATATACATATATAAGTTATTGACAGGCGTATGCCATTTAGAGGAAATGTGGAGATAGTAGTGGTTGGCTGTAGTGGTGAGTAGGATGTAGTGTAGGCGTTGGAACAATGGCCTGTAAACGACCTAAGACAGAATGCTACGCGTGATATTAGTTACTACTTGTCATGGGCAACTGTCTCCTCCTCCTCATCTACAGGTGCAATGTTGATAAAAAGTGTATGCAAATAAATATATGATTAACGGTTTTCGAGGACCGTTTTGAGCTCCAACATGACACTGCCTCGTTTGTTGGCTGCAGCACGCTGGTCGGCTTCTCGTTCTCGCTCCTCCTTCATCCGAGCAATTCGCTTCTCTCGCTGCTCATGGACAGTTCCAGAAGTGTCAATGCCCAGTCCCTTGCCCTTGTCCTTGTTCGCAATGCCTTCAAGTATGGTAGTTAGTGACATGTCTCTCTGATGGAAAGACCGTCGTTTGCCAAACTGAGAGTACTGAATGGGAATGCCATTTTCATCCTCGAGCATGGTAGGGGACATAGGAGGGGAGGAAACAGGCGTAGAGTCACCACAGAGAGCTTTGTAGGTGTTTGACAGAGCAGACTGTTTGGCTGCTGGGCCATGGACGTCGTCTTCAAACTCGGCAAGAGTAGTGGCCTGAGATACCGTGGAAGAGTCGTTGTTATGTACAGGAGAGCCTAGTTGAGCCAGCTGTTGCAACAACGGAGAAGAGAGGGTATCCACGGTGGCGTCAGAAAGATGTCGCTGCTTCTCAATGAACGACAGCGTCTTTTCTGCGCGGGAGGCAGAAGGGTTTTTGAGCTTGGCTTCCAGGGAAGACATTCCGCCCTGCCAGATGTTGGCCAGGGACTGAATATCGTCTCCCAGAGTCCGGTAGTTAGTAAGAAGTTCCTCAGCAGATGCAGACTCAATGTGAGACATGGAGCCTTCACGGGCAATCTGCATTCGTCCTTCGATTTGTCTGAGAGTCGAAGACAGACGAGACAGCTGTTTGAGATGCTGCTGGACTTCCTTGGAGGGTTCTGAGGCGACAGAAGAGGGCTCAGAGAGGAGGTTAAACGAAGACAGGCGTCTACCCTTTCTTGAGTCAATGACTTTACCAAACAGGGAGTCCGAACGAGAATGACTGAGCAGCTTGGCATCATGGTCGAGTCCGTAAATGGTATCAACGAGAGACTCGTCCAGTTGTCGCAGCAGCTTTTCAGTTCGAGACAGTTCACCTGAAACAAGTTTCCACTGAGTGTATTCGCTTCCATCGGTGCCACTGGCTGTCATGGATAAGAGACAGCAGAGCATGACTCTTCTGAGCAGGTGGAACTTGTAATGGTAGAACTTGAGGTTCTTGTGGGAGTGGTTGGCGCCCTTGGAGCCGTAAAAGTCGGCTTCGGGGACATCTACCATGTTTCTGAGTGCCTCAACAGGTGAAGATGTTGTAAAGTCGCACTCGGTGACGGGTCCATCGTCTTCGACGAAAAGACTGAGGTCCATGACGTCGACCTCGTAGATGTCAAGATACTTTTCCAGGTCGAGTTTGTGACAATGGTTGAGCATCTTACGGATGGACCGAGTCAGAGAGGAAATGCTAAGGTAAAGAGAGGCCGAAAGAGCTGCTCGGAGCTGTTTGCACAGTCTAACGTCGAGATCTGTGCCTTCCACGACCTTTTGGGGGAAAGAAAAGCCCTTGGAGAGGAACTCAACTTCATGAATGACCCCCAGACTCTTGTGAACTGCTGCGTCAAAGCCCTGTGAGCTGAGAACAAACTGTCTAGCAGACTGAACGGCCTTGATACGGATGATTCTCAGCAGTCTTCGACGCGAATGTGCGTACATGAAGATGACTAAACATAAAGTGGCGACAAAGGAGGCCATGGCACGTGCTTTTCCCTCAAAGATTGTCTTTTTTCGGACAGCCCAGGAAAACAGCCCCACCACCACCACCACACATCCTCCACTTGTAGCCCATGTAGTTTCGGGCAACAGATCCTTGTCGTCCGGAAAGTTGATTGTTTTGCTTGATACTGGCGGTTGTTCAGACAGCAGTTGCGACGTGACCACAATGTATCTAAACTTTTCCAGAAACCTGTTGTTTTCCACCACTGGAAGAGACTGTCGTAGTGCGCCTGCGAGCAGCAGCTGGAATCTCTCTCTTTTCATCAAATTCTCGTTGGCCGAATGTAGCGGCTGGATAGCTGACGTTGAAGCAAACCGTCTGTGTTTTTGTTGTGAGTATTGCGGTTGTTGTGATTGCAGGTTGGGTCGCTGTTGCTGTGGTGACTGTCCGTTTTCGTCGTCTGTGTCTGTGTCGTAGTCCTCCTCGTCCTCCTCGTCAATTCGCCGCAGTTGTTCCTCCACTTTGGGGTCCTTCTCATAGGACCTTCGCCCCTCATAGCTCTGAAGCAGGTCCTCATCGCTACTGTCAAAGTCGTACTCGTCGTCCAGGCCCCAGTCGGCGATGCCCGGGTTGTCTGCCTGCTGAAGGTAGTCCGCCATGGGCGTGTTTTCGAATATGACGTTCATGGCGGCAGGAGCATGTGCGGAGGTTGAGATACCAACCGTTATTACTTGTGGGATAGTCTTTGCGAAGAAGGAGCCTTAATGTTTGGAGTTTTTGGAGAGTGCAGCGGAGATCCAAACAGAACCTAAACTTTAGGTTTTCTTGTTACCAGGGTCGGTTTTGAAGGTAGAAGCGGGAGAGGAGCGAGTCTATGCAGGCCTAGTCTGGAATATAATAAGTGAGGGGGAGTGGAGTTTAGTCATATGACGGGTGTCCGAGCTGTGACTCGGTTCATGGCACGATACATCGACTGGTTGTGTGTGTATGTCCACATGACTCGTATGTTATGCTACCCGACTAATCATCAAGTATACTTGTTGTTCAAATACGTCGACGTTGAACTCAGTCCAGAGCTACTGCACGCCACCAATGGCACGAAAACAGAGCGACCAGGGTGTGGAGCGAGTGAGACAGAATGTGATTCTGTAACGTCGCGGCGGCTTGGAAATAATTCGTTGGGGCTGTGGAAAGCGGCTTGGCACCCCGAACGGGGCTCGGTATCGGGCCATATTATTTGAAACTCGGTTTTTCCCTTTATTCGGCTCATACCCTGACCGAAAAAAGGGAGTTGGAATATGGCATGTTCACTCCCCGCTGTTTGTTAAAACGACATGCAGGGGACTTGTATGGAAACAAGCACCTTCGGGTAAAACCATACAACGGCAAGTTAAGACATCCCAAAGTGGCTCAGTAATAGAAAGGCGTGATATTAAACCGTGCCAGGCGTCCGCTGGTGCCGGTGACGTGCCTCCTGACCTCCTGACGTGTGCAAGGGGTGTGGAAAATACGGCGTTCCAGAAGTTCCGAGGTTGACAGACTGGAAGGTGCATAGGGAGTTAGAGACATACAGACCTCTGTAGACTGCTGCTATGGGCTGTGGACTGTGGGCTGTGGATATACAGCATGTCTAGACTGTACCTGGGCTCCCCTACTTCGGTCTAACACTGTATTTCTTCTTTTACCCCAGTCGATGATCTACTTTCATCCTTATCTGCCGATAACGCGGAATATCATTGTGATGTCATCTGTCTAACATGCTTGACGGAAGGATCGCCAAGGGGTCCGCCAGGCTTTCAATATAAGGAGGAGCGTGCAGATGAATTGCTCTCTATGACGCGTACTCGTACTGTACGTGTAGGGGTCGTTTGGAGTGCCGAAACCACGATAACAACGGTGTTCTTGCGTTCACTCGTACCTCCTCCCCGTCCCTCCTCCCTCCTGTTTCACAAATATTATCACATGTTGACATGCTGGGACTCTAAACAGTGTTTACAACAGCGTTCCATTGAAAACAGAAAAACTCCGATACAGCAACCTTGAGTAAGCCCTTGTATTGTTCCTTACATCAGGGGCATTCCTACAGTGCAAGCCGGGGTGTGAGACCATAGGGCGGTACGAGACCGGTATTTAAGACCTATGTCTTGACTTCAGGCATCGTTTCTTGTGTCATCTCTGGAATGTATGTTTGACTTTTCGACTTCATCTCGACTTGGCAAAACCGTTAGTCGAAGACTTGGTGGGATATTATGCTGTTTAATTAGCGCGTTACAGTGAAGCAGTGTAGCACAACGATAGGTGTTCGAGAAGAGTTCCAAAGACAGGTATACTAATTCAACTCGTTGAAGCGAAAATAATCCACTGCAACTACTGATTTCACTACTTGTACTGCTACCGTAAAGTAGCACCTGTCAACCCCTTCTGTCGCTCACTTTTGTTGTTTCGTACATTCCTTTCCTAAACAAATTATAGCCTTCGACCATCGTGTTCCGCTTTGGTCATAGAGCGGTTTCAAGCGAACTCTGAGCGCGGATACGGCCCAGGTCGTGGCCAAATACGACGTCCAAGCCACACAACGGCCAAAACGTGGTACTTGCAGTAGCTGTGAGGGACGCGACGAGGCGACTTGTAATATTTCTGTCGAGAACCAGGTTCACGATGTCAATGCACCCAACATGCATGTCGAATATGACATCCATTAGTGGAGAGAACTTACACTGATACTTGTGTCCGAAAAAGAACGCTGTCGAAGAGAAATTCAATCCACCAATCTCGTCAATTCACTCGAACCCTGCAACCCAAATACGACGCTCTTATCTCCAGGCGGGGTAGGGTGCCTTGGGCAATGAGTTCATGTCTGATACGGGTGTTGCAGGGAATTCCCGAAATTGTGGAAACTTATCTATCAGTGAAGAATGCAGAAGACGAACACCACCTAATTATCATATACACCACTTCTCATGGTAAATAGTAGAGCACAGCTTTTACTCTCATGACAAGATATCACCAAGATATCACCAAGTACAACACTTTGAAACATCTCCATAATCACTGTTACACTCGGTTGCATCTCCTACAAGTAGCTACTTGTACTCGTACTCGTATCAGATGCAGGAACACGATTGTCACCACATCACTTCTACTCCTCTGGTTGATCTAAAATACATTCTTTTTTTACATGTTGTACACACTGTTAGTCACCTGGATCTCATCACTTGACTATATACATCTGTATAAATAAATAGGTAGTGTATAATACAGTGGCACTGGTGAGTGTTGGCGGCTAGGTTCGATGTCCGTCAATGACGAGGTTAGAGGGTTAAGGGTGAGAATAGGGGGGTTCTCCGTCCAGGCAAGCTCACAGGGCGCCACTGTCCTTGGCTCATTACTCATTCATGGCTTCCACGCCCTCGCCCCAGCCAAAAGCAGACCCGGAGTCAAACTTGAGGGCGCCAGCGGCGTTGTCGTCCGTGTTGAGGAACGAGTTGAAGTCAAAGTCCATGTCGCCAACGTCGCCCTCGTTGCCGGTCGAGAAGTCATTCAGGAACGACGACGAGTCGTTGTCCAGACCCATGCCTCCGTTCACGTCCAGCTCAAGGCCGGATGACGAGCCTCCCATGCCGCCCATGTGCATCTGCGACTGGGCTTGGGCTGCGGCCTGAGCCTGGGCCTGGGCTTGAGCGGCGGCCTGTGCTTGCTTGTTGTTTGCGGCAAAGTTGGTGGCCTTGGACAACAGCGACTGGTTGGTGGCTGCCGAGGGAGTGGCAGGAGTGGTTGGAGTGGGGCTCTCAGACACGGCCTTCGGGGTCACTGGCTGAGCACCGCCCTTCTTGGCGCGTTTCTTGGGCTCGGCCTTCTTGCCCTTGAGCTGCTTGTTGGCCTGGGTCGGCGTCGTGCCTCCAGGCGCACTGCCGCTGCTACCTCCACTGCCAGGGTTGGAAGCCTGGCCCGGCGACGAGGGCTGTGTTCGCTGTCCTCCGCCTCCCTGCTGCACGCCTGGCGGCGGCATTTGCGACACGCGCGATGGAGGTCGCTGGGGTCCGCCCTGCTGTGTCTGTGGAAGCTGTCCCGGCGCAGATCCGGGTTGGGGTCCGCCGTTCTGGCTCTGTGGCAGCTGCTGGGGGTCGTCAAATCGATGAGGACCCTGCTGGGGCTGCTGTGGTTGGCCAGGACCGCCCTGCTGCTGTCCCTGCTGGCCCTGTTGGCCCTGCTGTCCCTGCTGTCCCTGTTGTCCCTGCTGACCAGGTCCTCCGGGTCCTCCTTGACCTTGCTGCTGGGGCTGCTGCATTCGCATCATCTGGCCGTTGGGACCAACCACCACGTTAAAGTCTCCCTGGCCGTTGAAATTACTTTGCAGCGGCGAGGCTCTGTTGGCGTCAATCAGCGGAGAAGGCTGGTTGGGCAGTTTCGGGGTGACTCTTCGGCCATCACCAATATTGCCCACCACCGGGCTCGAGCCGGGACGCTTGAACTGGCCGCTCATTCGGGCGCCAGGGTTATTCGCGCCTCCGGCACCTCCGGCTCCTCCAGCCTGTCCCTCAGCCCGGGGCTGTCCCTCCTGCTGCTCCTGCCGAGCAACCATCAGCCGCTTCTTGTTCTGCTGCTCCAGGAGCATCAGCTGCATCTGGTAGTCGTGCAGCGCGTTGGAGTTGCCATTCAGCTGGCCCGACCCTGCGGCGCCTCCGGCTCCTCCTCCAGCCTGCTGCTGGCGCATCTGCTGCGCGTTGAGAATCAGGCCGTTGCCGCCCATGAACCCGGGCTCCATTCCTTCATAGCCCATGGGCAAGGGCTGGCCTGGCTGTCCAGGTTGTCCTCCGGGCTGTCCCGGATGTCCTGGCTGACCAGGCTGACCAGGTTGTCCGCCGTTGGGGCCTCCCTTGGCGTTCATCATCGCCCGCTGCTGTGCGAGTGATAACGTATTCGAGTACTGCTGGAGCTGTGCTTGCTGCTGCTGCTGCAAGTTGGGCATCTGGCCCTGCGACGCCTTGAGCTGCTGCATCACCTGGGAATTGAACACCGGGTTGTTGGGGTTGGGAGTTCCCATCATATGTTGGCCCTGGGGTTGGTCGGGGTGGGCCTGGCCTCCAGCGCCGCCCATATCAGGCGACAGCCGCTGTCTCTTGGCGGGAGAAGTGCCCCCGGGAGACGACGAGTCGTCCGAAGGGTTGGCGCCTCCTGCCACGCCAGCGCCTTGCTGCTGAAGGTGCTGTGGCAGCTGGCCCATGCGCATCTGGCCCGGAGGGAACATCATGTTTCCGCCGTTCATAAACGGTCCTCCGGGCTGATGCGGGCCTCCCTGGCCAGGCATGCCCATATGTCCCTGAGGCTGGGGGCCCTGTGTGGGGTTCTGGCCCTGACCTTGGCCCCCCTGACCCTGGGCCTGTCCCTGGACCTGGGCTGCGGCCTGCTGTTGGGCGTGCTGCTGGGCCTGGTGCTGCTGCTGTAACTGTGCTCGGGCAGCGTGTTCCTGTCGTAGGCGCATGGTTCCCTGGACGTACTGCTGGGCCGGCACGCTTCCTCCGCCCTTGGAACCGCGCGCCGAGTAAATGTCCCAGAAGAGCGCCCACCACTCGTACAGAAAGCCCTGGGGCGCGTCGATGGGGATGAGCGGCTTGGGCAGGTCCTTGTCGTCCTCCTTCTTGACGTTGGGCACGACCTTGGCCTCGGCGCCAAACGTGCGTGCCGAGTCGTGCATGTTGTGCTTCAATAAATAGTCGTAGATGTAGGCGTTGAGAAGCTCCTTGTCCGACTTTGCGGGCATGGCGGGGTGTGCCCCGAGCGACGAATTTTCGTTCCTGAGTTAGTACATTGCAAAAGTGTGGAGACGGACATGGAGTCGTAATTAGAGCAACGTGAGGGTGCAGCGACGAGGCAGACAGAGACGACGAGGGTATCGACGTGTCGTCACATCGAGTCTGCCACGAGTTCAACAAGTTGAACGTCCATAGACCTCCTCCAGTCTTTCGAAATAAGTCTCTTGCTATTCTTCTGAGATCCACCAAGACGCGCTCAGCACTTTAGTACTCACATTTTTGCCGTATGTTTTCAGGCAAACAATCAATCACCCGAAAGGTCTCTTCAGCTGGCCGTGGCTGCGACGCTTCAAACGGGGCTATTTTTGTCGGGTGGAAAAAGAGTCTGGGGGAGTGCTTTTCAGCTTTTCACGCGGCGGGAAAATAAGAGTGGGAGAGTCGAGGGGAGTTGCGTATGTCGAGTGTGGGTGGTGGGTTTTTCCAGAAGTACCGTCACGTGGCAAACCACAACTGGGGAGGCGGCTGGCGGTCGCTAAAAGTGTGGGGGGATGGGCTCCGTGGGTCCGTGGAGCGTGGCGTGTGGGGGTACAGTAAAAAAGACGCCTGCTAGTGGGCTTATGGGGCCGACAGTATATTCGCTTGTCGTCGCAAAGTGCGTGTGCCTCAAGATGTGCAGTGATGTGGTTTTCGCCCCTTTTAGTCTTCGCACCCTTTTCCATGCTCTCTTTTGTTGTGTTAGAGTTACCCGGTGGTAAATGTGAACCCTAATGAGAGGGGGTGCCACAGTCCACGAGGGGCGTACACGATGGAGGGAAACTAAATGGCGGCGAGAGACGCTGCCCGTTGATTGGCACTTTTTCCTCTACATTTTGGTACCAGTCTTGTCGCATTTTGCGTGCCCCGCAATTTCGATCAACCTTCGCTGATTACATAACCAGTCTGAAACCCTCTCCGTGCCCACGTTTTCCCCTCCCCCAATTTTCCGGTCTCTTCCGTCAAATCACTGCGACGCTAGCCACTGTCAGGCCATCTCGCAACGATAGTCCACTGACATTTGTGGCACGCTGGTTAGTCAGACTGCACGTGAGGTTAACGCGGAGTGAGAGGGGGGAGGGGGTGCTACGAGTAGTCTATGGGGTTATCCGTGGCGCTGTGGCACCCCCATACACCCCCTCAATGCTTTATCACCTCTTCTATCTCATCTACGCGATATTCTGTCAATTCCGCTAATATCTCCAGACTCCAAATAGCGTTTCATATATATTGCGTAACGGTATCCGAGATGTGCACCAATGAGTGCAGCTGAGTGCGTTGAAGGGGAGGAAGACGAGCAGAATCGATGACTTTTGTACCCAGCTTGCTCCCTTCTGCACCCCCGATTCACGCTGCTAATGACTACAGGCACCTGTACGTTCCCCTCTCGTCTCTCCAATAAAAACGTCCGATGGTGGCCGTGCCTGGGATTACTCGTCTAAAAGGCAATTTGAGCTCTTGGGCCTGTCCAGCAAAAACTTACAGTGAGGCATCGCACCGCACATGCGATAGAAGGACCCTTGCTTGGTCGTCGTATATATGGAGAGAGGGGAAGGCGGAGGTGTTGGCTTTGCGATAAATGTCTGCTCGTACAAGTAGGGAGTTGATATGTGGTGATCGCACAGTCAACCAAGGTATATTTCAAGGTGGAATTATTCCGTCTGTAATTTAGACTAATTTCAAAAATGGTCAATTACAGACCAAAAAATTGATTGCTGCTGTGTGAAATTATGAGCAGCTTACAGCTGAAAAAAAGTCCCATTTCACTGCCACGGCTTTTCAGGCGTCTCACGTGATATGCCAGTGATTTTCATGTTCATCTGACCAAACAGGCAACATCACACCAACTTCAACAGGCAATAAACATTATCAGCCAATAAACAATTTTTGATTAAGATAGGAAATGGTAATACTGTAAGAGGATAAGCTGAGAATGGAGATGGAGATAATTCACAGAAGATAACAATTTTACTGAAAATCACAAAAAGAGATCTCAGATTAAATACATCTGATTACAAGGTACATAATTAAATCTCCCCTCCACTTCTCTCAAATATTGCTCCCACCACTTCGATTCTGCCCTTACCCGCTATCACAACCTCACCCTCCTTCTCCCCAGACTCCCCACGCTAAACTTGCATGACTGACTCACTCAAACACAACCTCATCTAAGAATCTCACCATGGACCCCGCATCGGCCCTTGCGCAGAAACTGGCGTCGCTCAAACACCTGACGTCCAACATCCCGCCCGGCTACTACGTCATCGACGCCTCCACCTCGCCATCTCGATCTCGATCTTCCACCACCCCTTCTTCGTCCTCGGCTTCGGCCGCCAACGCAATACAAGAGGAGGAAGATGACGAGGAGGGCTCCGGCTTTGCGTACATCAACCCTGAGCTGAGTGGCACGACACAGGCTGGTGGCCGAGTGCCTCCGATCTCCGGATTGGCCACCGAGTCGCCCGAAGACCTGAAAAGTGAAAAGGAGGAATCGAAAAAGGTCAGCTATACGTTTGAAATGTTCTGCGAGGACTTTGACCCGACCGACGACACCATACGGCGTCTGTTCGAGCTCATGATGGTCGAATTGGCCAACAAACGAGAAGCATTGGTGCATAAGCCGGCCGCAGGGTCCATACGCAAACGGTTTGGATCCATGTCCAACCTGCAAATGAGCGCCAGCTACCACGGCTACCACTCCCAAAGCACAGGCAACCTGCGACACTCGTACGCCGGGCCTCCTGCTCCTGTTTTCCAGGGCTTTCACAGCGGCCAGTCGTCGGTTTCAGGCAGCTTTGTTCCTGGAAGTTATGTCCCCCCTGGATCCATCCCCAGTTCTCATGCTGGCTCGGTTTCGGGCTCCATGGCTGGATCTATCCCTGGATCGGGCTACCACACCCCTAACCACCCGTATCTGTCTTCGCTGACGCCCATCCACCAGGAAAACGACACGGTGCCGCAGATTGTGACTGGTTTTGCGGGCTCTCGAAACATCAGCAGCCCCCAATTGGCGTCGTCGTCGTCCAACATTTCGTCGCGAATGTCCCGGGCGTTTGAACGAGCCGGGTCGTCCGGAAGCCACCACCACATGTCCCATTCCAACAACCCCTCCCACACAAACCTGAGTGCCCTGAACACGGGTTCCACAGGTCCGCCCTCGCCGTCGCAATCGAGTCCCGTCTACGTGCCCATGAAGTCTCCGAAATCTGCCGTCAGTCTGAACCCTGACCCCCGACGAATGTCGCAATCGGACGCATGGATGCCGTACGCGGGTCTGAGTGCCCGTGCTCGAGCCAACTTTGGATCGGGAGGCAGGTTCAGCGTGACCAGCAGTGTGTCTGACGGAGACGCTTTTGACCGCATGAAGGAAGCTGAAGCGAGTGATAGGAGCGAGTAGGAAGCGAGTAGCTAGTGAATGACTCTAGCTCTAGAGCAACAAATGCTGAAATAAAGGTACGCTTGGCGTACGGCTGTAACTAAATATAAGGGTCCAACTAAGTGTGGCTGAGAGACTAAGTAGGGTGTGTTTTAGGTGGAATGCTACAAGTGTGTATTGTACGAGTACTTGTATTATATCGTAGGTGTTCAGTCCTTTCTACATGACCTCAAGATGTCTTAATGCCGTACTATTCTTTCTAGTCTCGCTCTGTACCGTTAATCAATCTATTACATCGTCTAATCTCTACAATGTCTTGTCTATACTTATCCCTTGATCAAGGTAGGCGCCTTCATGAGTCTAAACAGCAGCACGATGAAGAGCTCGACCTGATCCTTGATCATGAACAGCAGACCCTGCACAATGATTCCCTTGGAGATCTGGGGTCCCACGCCCTTCCACATTCCCAAAATACCCTCCTCCTTGAACAGGAACACCAATGCCTGCACAAAACTGTTGAACTGCTTGCCTCCCTTGGTCTTGGACTGCTGCATCACCTTGGCCACAATCATGGGCTGGGTAGCGATGGTGGCCATGGCCTTGGACATGGCGCCCAGAATGAAGTTTTCACCGGGCGACAGATGCTGCTTGCCCTTGAACAGAATGGTTCTGAGTCGCTCAAACGAGCCGTAGGTGATGGAGGGGTTGATCACCAGCACCAGCGACGCCTTGAGACCTCGCCACAGACCGCTGAGTCCGTCGTCGTCAATCACGCTCTTGGCGGTCGCCAGGAATCCCTGCCGCGACTTTGCGTCCGACGTCTGTTGTCGGGTGGTGATCACGGCCACGGGGATGGTGAACACCTGTGCGAGAGCTCCAGCCACGGCTCCGAGCAGCAGCTCCACGGGGGTCGACAGAGCCTTGCCGGGGTTTCGCTTGATGTACGAGTCTCGGATGAAGCCGTACCAGTAAAAGTAGGCAAAGTTGGTGGAGGCCACACCCAGCAGACAGGAGGGGAGACCCTGGTAGAGACCTGCCAGACCGTTGGCGGCGTAGATCTTCTTGAGGGCGTCGATGGTGCCGTCGTAGTGCTCGAAATGGCCCTCCTCAAAGGCAGGAAGGGGTCCGCCCTCCTTGCGCTTGACCTGCACCTGAAGCCGCGTTTTCACAATGTCTAGGGGGTAGACCAGTGTGTTAGCCAGGACGGCTCCTGCGGCGCCTGCAACCGCCTTGCCCCAGGGCGACAGAACGTAGTCTTTGGAAATAGCTGCCATGACTGATGTGTGAGGAAGAAGATGTGTAGAGATAAGAGAGGTTGGTTAGCGTTGAGTTGCGATGGGCCCTTCTTGTGCTTTTCGGCTGATGCACGCTATGCAGATGATAGAAACTGTAACTGGAGAAACCGGGATTGGCAGGAACGTAAGGTGGATGGGGGGGAAGAAGGGAATATAGGTGTTTGAAACATACGGAGCAAGCCCGTGTCTATAAGTAATCACACACCTATAACTGCCTGCCTTTTGCTCAAGCTTTCAAACTACCCCATCTTTTCTATACCCCATTCCTACTGCCTACCACCTCAAGGGCATATGAGTAATTTTGCGATCGCGCTACGGTTGTCGTGCCGAAACATTGTATGGGGAGTGTGCGAGCTGCTCTAGCGTGATTGTGGGGTGGTCTCGGTACGAGGATGAGACGCCCGATTCCCGCAGCTGCAAATAATAAAACGGGGACCTGAGGCGAGAGATCTGATCCACGGCCCCAGGACCGTCCTACGGGCCAGATCTGGCTCGGAAAGGCCTTTGCGTCGGCCGTTACGGCTTTACCGGCTCTCTCGGATGTGTGGTTTGGTTTGTTTGCATGAACATTAAGAGTTCGGCTTCTGCCACTTTTTCACTTCCCCACACGGAGTTTTGTCGGGGTGGGGGAAGCAGCAGACAAGGACTACGATACCTGACCTTGTGTGTGTGTTGGTTCGCCTCTTTCTCTCCTGCTCGTGGCTATATCAGATCACAGCAATCTCCTCATTCCTCGTGTCCCACTAAATAAGCCGATCAAGTATCTCACGCTACACACTAAGTCTACTCCACAACGGCCCCAAGTGCCGAGGTTATTTCAAAACTCTAATATTTCAAAGGTGGGGAAGAGTAGCTACCGAGTGTGAAAGTCTCAGCTTGTTTGGAAGACCTTGGTGAAGAACCTAAACAGGCCGATTCGGACGATGGGGGTCAAGTGAGAGTAGAAGAAGAATACGTGATCCAAACGGCTCCTGACCGCCTCCCTCTCCTCCTGACCCGACCCTGAACCAGGGCCCCTCCATGGGACTCCACAGTTGCAGCACAATGATGTAATATGCTAAATGTGAAATTCCAACTGGTCACACGTGTGTTACCCTGGAGCCAAACGGTACAGTAGGTACGAGGACACAGCATGAGGTCCGGCATGGTGGACACGATATTTTCAGACTAGAAGATGCTTGGTTTGTGGCACCCTGTACTTTTATATATAATCATCTCCGAAGATTATTGGATGACAGGGGAACTCCGTGCTGATGACGTCACCAATATTGACACACCCTACTAACGTGTTTTCTGTTTGTTGTGACCTCTCCTTCCGGTCATTTCCGAAGATCTCTGAACCATCCCCTGATGTTACTTTTTAGCAGGCATCTAATTGGCAGTAGAGCCACATCTGGAAGTGAGCCACGGCTGGAGAGATCCGCCAAAGTACGAGTGCTGTAAGTTGTCATGTCACGTGGATCAAGGAAACGGAGATGGTCTGTAGCTGTATTAACAAGACTACTTGCACGGTTTGTGTTTTAGGAACTCATTATTCTAGTCTTGATTCGCTTGGATCTAAAGTCGATTTTGTACCTCATTTCTATTCTCGCTTATAATTACGCCTTACTCCATGTTTTGTCTCTTCTCGAAATATTAGGGCTCGGAACCTGCACGTCAGTTCCACCCAAATGAGTTTCGATATACACGAGACTTCGCATGAGAGGGAGGAGAAGAGCAGATGTAGGAGGGCGGGAAGAGCAAAGGTAAGCTGTTACATTCGGTGGAGCGCAGCTTCAGATATCGCAGAAGCAAATCAAGCGCTGTATGACTCAAATTGACTGTATTTCCGTGTAGCGAACTACCTGATTTTTCAACTACCCTAGTTGGCTTTGATCCAGTTTACTTAATCTTTTGTTAACACTACGGTTCCCTCTGCTGCTGCCTCGTATCCCACCACCAGTCATTTTAGTTCCTGAAATCGGTACTTAGCCACAGTAATTAGTCCACCGTTAGCGTCGGATATGGACTATACCTCAGTCAAAAGAAGACTACTCGTACACAACGGATATATAGAATCGACCTGGCACGTGGTCAAGTACAGAAAGACTAAGAGTGCAGTCTGGTGATGTACCAATAACGCGTATGTACTAGTGATACTTACCATCCATCTCTCTAGCACCACGGCAGCTGACCCCTTCCCTCAATTCTCTCCTGCCTCCTCTGTCCCTTATTATACCCCACACTGTCATGAGACGGAGCGATCTAATGGTGATAAAACGCCCATAATTCTGGGATCAGGGTGTTCCTTGTTTGTCTGTCACTTGGCTATAGACCAATTTATAGCAGCACCGCGATCGAGAGGTATTGGATTGTGAAATTACGCAGATTACTCAGCTACCGCAAAGCACATCTCTTCGTACTCGCCTCACTATATTATGCCAGTATGCACGGTTACCTCATCAGTAACACGTGTACATTTAGGGCGAAACCAAACGCAGCTTGTATTGGAGCTGAAGTAGAAGCTACCTGTATCTACATGCCCCAGTCAAGACTGCTGAGACATGTTCTCATACCCCAGTTATGGCTGCTTTTCCCATTTGGCTGTTTCTTGTTATACCCTTGACACTAACACGTCAGCATTTTGCCCCCAAGTCATCTCGCTTGGAGCTTATGCCAAACTCAGTTTGTAATTTGTCCGAATACGTCTGAAAGAGAGACCTAATGGTGAGGCAGTTGCACCCCGAACAAGAGGTGGAAAAATTGGACGAATCCCGTATTTGTTGGAAGCGGTAATTGAGTCCGCAGGTTTATGGCAGATTGAAGGAAAGAAATCGATCCAACGCTCAAGTATATGTTTCTTCTTTTCTAGTGGCGTATCTATACGAATACACGTCTCTCCTTTAGTTAACTCATTACTAATGGAGGAGGCAGTGAAGCTTCTGCCTAAAGAGTGTTATGACAAATAATCGGGGAACTTCTGACCTGAACGCCACCTCCAAGCCCCATCTGTCAGGTCTTGGTAATGTCAACCAGCCAAAGTTTGAGATTGTAACATTCACACAAGAGAAAGTGACGTATGTATACTCCGCGGATGGAAGCAAGAACTGCACAACTAGACCTCGTACCTGGCACAACCATCACCCCTTCTAGAACGTGGAATCTCGAGCAGTGGAAAACGCACCATCACCCTTCTGACCTGTATGGAGCAACACGTACAACCTTTTCTCGTTTAATGTAAGGTCAAGGCACGCGAATCATGTACAATGAGCGATTGGCGTGAGAGATGGGGGAGGTGAGGTGACGGAAAGTCGCTTGTTGGTGGCAATTGATTGCGCAGCATTTAGATCGGTCACGTGATTGTAGTTTTAGTCATAATCTATCCATCAGCTGCTCTAAATAGCTCCCTGCGCCTCTTACTAATCCTCACTACCCTCTATCCATTCTACTCCTTCGCTCACTTTCCAGACACGTCCCAAATTTCACCATGCAGGGTGATCCAACTCAAAAGTGTATAATCGAGCGCCTCTCGAGCCAAAAAGGACACCTAAAAGGAAGCCCTGAGATGACTGTAGGGGATGTAGAAGGTGTATATATGGGTATTTAACCGGGTGGACGAATTTTTGGAGCAGTAATATATCCATCCATCCAACTATTTTTCCATTTACCTCCCTCCACTCACTACATTAGTTGACTGACATACACCACCAGCCTGCCTACCGCTCGAACTTAAACGTTACGTTACGTGGCACAAACTAACTCAGGACTACATAATAGCTGGGTCTCGTCCTGAACACACCTCTCTTTCTTCTTTTTCCCCAACCATCCCGAAAATGAAGTTCACCGCCCTCACAATTGCGCTCATGGGCGCTCTGGCCGCAGCCTCCGATGTGGTCAAGCTCGATTCCGACAACTTTGCCGACTTCGTCACCGACAACAAGCTGGTCCTGGCCGAGTTCTTTGCTCCCTGGTGTGGACACTGCAAGCAGCTGGCTCCCGAGTACGAGTCTGCCGCCACCATCCTCAAGGAGAAGGGCATCCCCATCGGAAAGGTCGACTGTACCGAGAACGAGGAGCTCTGCTCCAAGTTTGAGATCCAGGGCTACCCTACCCTCAAGATCTTCCGAGGATCCGAGGAGGACTCTTCCCTGTACCAGTCTGCCCGAACCTCCGAGGCCATTGTCCAGTACCTGCTGAAGCAGTCTCTTCCTCTCGTTTCCGAGTTTGCCAACGAGAAGGAGCTCAAGGCTTTCACCAAGGACAACGACGTGACCATTGTCGCTTTCCACGATGATGACGATGAGAAGTCCCAGACCACCTTCCAGCGAGTTGCACAGAAGCTGCGAGAGCGATTCACCTTCGGCCACTCCGCCGACAAGGCTCTCGCCAAGAAGCACGGCGTCGAGAAGTTCCCCGCCCTGGTTGTGTACCGAAACTTCGATGAGAAGCCCGCCGTTTACGACATCTCTGCTGGCAAGAAGGTGTTCAAGTTCAAGCCCGAGCCTCTCACCAAGTTCATCAAGACCGAGGCCGTCCCCGTCATTGGCGAGATTGGCCCCGCCTCTTTCCAGGACTACGCCACCTCCGGCCTGCCTCTGGTCTACATTTTCTCTGCTCTGGAGAAGGACACCAAGCAGATCTCCGAGTGGGTCAAGCCCTGGGCTGAGAAGCTCAAGGGAGAGGCCTACGTCGGTGTCATTGATGCCGATCTGTACGGCTCCCACGCTCAGAACGTGAACATCCAGGAGAAGTTCCCCGCCATTGCCATTGAGAACTTTGACAACAAGAAGAAGTGGGCCCACGCCCAGGACGCCAAGATCACCAAGGCCTCCGTCGACAAGTTCTTCAAGGAGTACATTGAGGGCACTCTTGAGCCCATTCTCAAGTCCGACCCCGTCCCCGAGTACCAGGACGGTCCCGTCCACATTGTTGTCGGCAAGAACTACAAGGACATTGTTCTCGACGACGAGAAGGATGTTCTGATTGAGTTCTACGCTCCCTGGTGCGGACACTGCAAGACTCTGGCTCCCATTTACGACGAGCTTGGAGACCTGTTCTTCGACCACCCCGAGATCTCCAAGCAGGTGACTGTTGCCAAGATCGACGCCACCACCAACGAGTTCCCCGACGAGGACGTCAAGGGCTTCCCCACCATCAAGCTCTACCCCGCCGGCAAGAAGAACGCCCCCATCACCTACCCCGGTGCCCGAACCCTGGAGGGTCTTAACCAGTTCATCAAGGAGCACGGTACCCACAAGGTCGACGGTCTCGCCCACGCCGATGAGGAGGACGAGGCTTCCACCAAGGATACCAAGGCCAAGAAGGGAGGCAAGATCGATGATGAGCTTTAAGTGTACTGTAATATATTTGACGTTTGCAAAGTAAAACTTGATGAGTAGTAGAATGTCGGTTTAGAAGATACGAAAAGTAGAATGAAGAACTATATGACATTGTTCAATGATCAATTGTCAACATCAGAACAATTCTACTTGCACCTGAAGTGTACTGGTCGAAGTGCATGAAAAGAACAGGTAATAATCGAGATATAGCTCATACGCACTTGAAATATTGTTACTCGCACAATATAGTCTCTTCCCTTGGCTTAATTCTGACCATGCTTACAGTTATTCAGGCTGTACAATTTGTCATCGAGTTTACTGTCTTTCACTATCAATATTGTTAATTTATTTTTGTTTTATACAGAGGTTTGGAAGAAGAGACCGATCTCTCATTAGAACTGGTGCACTTGTCTACATGTAGGGATTGATGGTCCCACAAGTAGCAAGACGTGAACCCGTCAGTACACTCCCTCCTCACAGCTTCACTCTCCCTAAGCCTTCTTAGGAGGAGGAGGAATGTCCTTGACGGGCTGTGCGGCTAGCGAAATTCGATCAGCTTCTCGGGATGCCTTCTCCTGCTCGGCAAAGTAGTCGCTGAAGTCGTTAGTGGCCGCAGCAGGCTTCTTGGCCCGTCTAGGAGCACCAGCGGGAGGAGGAGCGTATGCAGAAGGAGCCTGGTAAGCCACGGCAGGAATACCGCCCTGGGGAGGAGCCTGGTACGATTGAGGAGGAGCAGGTGATGCTGATGCTCGATCGTCGGCGTTGAAAACGGTATCTCCAGGTCTGTTTACTCCCAGGAACTCGGGAAGTCGATGAAGAAGACCGTATCCTACACCACAGCCCAGCAGACCAGCACCTCCCCAGCCTCGCATGGGCATGATGAGCACAGGTCTGGTGATGTTATAGTCCGAGTTGTAGACAAAGAGCTGAATGGGGCAGTCTTCCTGTCGAGAGTAGTGAACAGCTACAACTCGAGACAGCAGGTCCTCTCCTCCAGAGGCCAGCAGTCCTCCAGAGCCACCAACAATGTAGTCAGAGTGAGCAATGAGACCAGCTCGCTCTGCGGGGGAGTTGGGGGCCACGTCCAGAACGTGCCACACGTAATCTCCTACATCCAGAGGAGTGTATTGGAGACTGAGACCCAGTCCTGGTGGTGTGCTGGCCTCCTTGAGAGCCTCCTTGTCGTATTCATTACCTCGAACAAAGTCACCTCCATGCACCGAATCCAGCTGAATGGCATCGGGCTCTGTGAATTCAGGTTTGGCAGTGCTAGCATCCACCTGAACGTTTCGAACAGTGTGTCCCTTGGAAGAGAAGACAGTCAGAGTGACATTCTCACCGGTTAGACGCTGGGTAAGTCGATCAACAGGCGCCTGAACGGGCTGATCGAGCGATTGTCGAGCGTAGGGATTGTGTTCCTGAGTCTCATGATCCACAGTCTCACCATCAACAGCAATGATGAAGTCATAGAGAGCTTCAAGACCGGCTTTCTGGGCGATGGAATTGGGCTCCACATGGAGGATTCGGAACCCGTGAGAACATGGCTGGTCGTCGACCTCGTCACGAGGCTCGTTGATGTACTTATCAGCCTGCGACACGAGCTTTTGGGCAAACGCGAACATGCTAATTAGTGGTGATGTGTACCGTGCATCGTCATCCTCCACGTCTAGCACGAACCCTAACCCCTGCAGTCACGAGAGGATAGTGCAAGGTGGTAGGAAAGGGAAGTGGTACTAATGAGTGTTGGGGGAGCATTGAGGCAACAAAAGAGTATTTGCTTTGTTTTGTTCTTTCTTAGCTATATTTTGGTTCTCGTTTCATTCCAATCGGAGCACTCCTCGCTGTTGTATGGCAACTTTTAAATTTTGGTCACGTGACTTGTTTGAATTTTGCTTTGCTAGGCCATTTTTTTAGCGTTTTTTGTTAGAGAACAAACCTTAAATCACCTGGTCTCTGATTAGTCATCATCGGTCCCTCGAGGAGGATCGGAAGGTGTCCACCTTCCGGAGCCTCGGTACCTCCGAAGTCCGAAGATCGGTCTGGATATGATGCGAGACCGCATCATATCGTTGCTAACTCTGTCTCAGTCGGTCTTACCCTGACTTCTGGTTCGATTATATAAACCCCAAGTATCTAGTATCGTAATAGAACAATTATCATCTCTACAACACTTCTTATTGTTATGACCTCGTTAAGTGACTTGTCTACGACAAGTCGCCCGGCGTTGGCGTCCAACGGTTAGGGACTAGCGGTCTGTACCCTAACACTTGGTAGCGATGCACTGTTCTTGTGCATTCACGATCCAGGTTGGACCGGTTGTTCGCCAGATTGTTTCGCTGTCCTCTCGCGAGGAAGAAACGAGGTTCTTTGCTATCTCTCTCGGCTATGTTACATCTCTTCGCTTGCCCCGCGGTTTCACCTCATGCAGGTCTGCTGCAAGACACCCTCTTGAAACAAATGTGCAGCAACATTGATCATGAGTTTACGCTCTTCCACCTTAATTGGAGCTATTCCCCCGGGAATTTTTTTTTGAGGTGGGCTGGGTATGGGTATAGCTGATAGTCGAGCGGATGGACTCTCTTGATGATGCTCAAGGACGCTGGTATCTCTTGGTGATGACTACGTATGTCTCACGGAGTGCTAGTGGAGCTGTGGTATCCCATGTTAAAGAAAGGGGAGAGAGAGAGAGTACACAGATAGTGAAGGGAGGAGAAGAGAGTGTGACGACCCTAGAAGTTATGAGGGGGGAAGGAGTGTTGACGGATATCAACACTGTCTCTTGTTGTTACCCTCGTCGTCCCTCGAAGTGTATGAGGTGGGAAGGATATGCTGATAGCCATCAGCATGGTTCGAATGTCCCCACCTCGGACCTGTGTGGTCGAACTGTCTCATAGCCTGGAGACGGTCGAGTATGCTCGAAGGTACAAGAAGCTAGCCGTGTATCACTAGCTGGTCATGGACCATGGAGTGGCCATGACGGAGCATACGGCGGTGGATGTTCCCACTGCGAGTAGCGAAGGTGCTGACGTCGAGTGTCGGGTAAAGCCATGCTACCTGGTAGACTTCTGTGAGTTCGACAGTCGAGTGACTGGTCTGAAGGTCTACGAGTGGATCCTAGCGGAGGATTCACTGGATGTTATAGACGCCGTGAGAAGTCTATGAGTGGATCAATTATATCCATGAGAGTGACGACGCGTATGAGTCACTCGGAGAGCTGCTGTCTAGTCTCTCGTCTGGAGATCATCGGTATTCATGGTTTGTTGTTATCACCGATCTGGGTATCTCTATGTGGTTGGTGCTCGTGGACTCGAGCTGAGCATTGTGTCTGCCTTGGGATCTGAGTGCCTTGGCGAGTGACCGATACATACCAACCATACTGTGTTGACGTCGTTGGAGTAATGAACCAACTACTCATCACAGTAGTCTCTGTTGAACACGCCTTGAAGACGCTTCCGCCGATCGGTAAGTCGTTCGTGTTTAACGTTCTTTATGTTGCCTGCAGTCGAGTGTTTTCGAGCTGTCGATGGCAAGTCTGTTAAAGTCGCTTCCGTCCTTGGTTGTTGGCTGCTGACGCCTACACCAAATTGTTGCTCATCACTATTGCATGTTGCTCATCGCTGTCACATGTTACGAGTTTTCTTTCCTGGCCTTCTGTTATTGGCTTGTGCTGTGATTCTCTGTTTCCGTGTCGATGTTGTCACCCGTTTCATTTGATTCTCATCTGACGTGTTGTTTCTGAGCTCATCTCTGTTATGCAAGATCACGTTTAAGCTTTAGCTACATTTTGAGTTTTGCTTCTGTGTTTCGTGTCTTTACCTCTGTGATGTCTTGCGCATTTTCGACTAGCGCTATCGCTGTTTGATGTCTTCGGGTCACTGCTTTCTCTGTGTCTGTGAACGACTATCGTCTACGTTCTGATTCAAGTTTTCGCCTCGTCGTTCAATCCTATTTTTCGCTGTGTTGCCTCTGTTGTCTGTCATCGTTTGACCTTGGAGATATGCACCTGTCGTATGGATACGAGTGAGTTCTTGCCTATCTGTGTTATCTGAGTTCAGTGTCTCTGTTCGTGAGGCTGTCAGCTGTCTGCAAATGGCAGCGGGTCAGTCGATACAGTATCTGTTCTCTGCCTGTTTTCTCGAAGTCTTGTGTCGTTCTGACCTATGCCTGTGGACTCTGATGTCTTATTCATGTCAGTGTTGTCACTACGCTACTTTCTGTCACCTTGACTCTCGATTCTCTGTGCCCCGTGCTCGTGCTTATGATTTACTACCTTTAATGGTAGCGATTATTGTTCTGAGTATCGTTGTGGTTCTCTCTGTGCCAATCCGATTTTGATCACTTCTTGTTACACCTCTGTCTTCGTGAAGTTTCATACACTCCTGAATTTCGTGACCTTGTGGTGAGTGTATTGGTCTGTCGTTTATTGGTATAAGATGATGTATGTTTTCCCCGTGACATCATCTTGAGGAGGGCTGATGGAATAAAAGTATTTCCTGCCACTCCTGTGTTCATTCCTGTGAACTTCTTGCAACTGTTTGGCCTGAACTATTGCCCTTGGTATTGTGACGTCTTCTGTCGTTGTTGCTGTTGAAGATTAGTTCAGTTCGATTTGTTGTTGCTACTTCTGTGCTGCCGTCGCTGTTCTGATACTCTTGTTGTCTCTGTCGACCTCTGGCATCCTTGTTGCTGGTACTTGAGCAGTCTGTCACTAGTCTGCCTCCTTGTCGCCTTTGCCATGTCTTCTACGTGTGACCTCTGTCATTTGTTATGCTTTGGTGCATCTAGTTGTCATGTTCGCTGTTCCAGTTCGTGTTTCGATCTTGTCGCTGCCCTGTGTGATTTGCTTGTTCTATGCGTCACCTTGTGATCTGTGTTCCGTTCTGCTTGCTCTTGATCGTTGTGTGCTTCGTCTTCGATCCGTGGGTGTGTCACCACTCTGTTCCGTGTGATTAACTCCGTTGCTTCCGGTGCCACCTACAGTGCTATTTCTGAAGTCTCTTGTGACTGCATTACTGTGTTTCGCTTGTAAGTGTTCGTCGCTGAGTTCTATCTCTCTGTTGAGGTATCTTGTTGATTACGTCATACCTCGTCTGATCTCTGCTGATTTGCGATTCGTGCTACATGTCTATTCAATCTGTTCGCTTCTGTCGAGTCTCGTTCTAGTCAATTGAATGGTCTCGCTGATGTCTCGATGTCTGTGTGACATTCCGGTACAGTCTCTGGTATTTCTGGCCATGCCTTTCCGAGGCTAGATACCATGATGTTCGACTGTCTCCTCGAGTATGTTCTTTACTTGAGTGTTCTTGATGCTGGATACTGCTGCTTGTTATTTGTTCTCTACAGGTTTGTTCGTGGTATTTCAAGTTATTAAGACAAGTCTTAGCTACCGCTATGACATTGTCTTGAGGAGGGCTGATGTTAGAGAACAAACCTTAAATCACCTGGTCTCTGATTAGTCATCATCGGTCCCTCGAGGAGGATCGGAAGGTGTCCACCTTCCGGAGCCTCGGTACCTCCGAAGTCCGAAGATCGGTCTGGATATGATGCGAGACCGCATCATATCGTTGCTAACTCTGTCTCAGTCGGTCTTACCCTGACTTCTGGTTCGATTATATAAACCCCAAGTATCTAGTATCGTAATAGAACAATTATCATCTCTACAACACTTCTTATTGTTATGACCTCGTTAAGTGACTTGTCTACGACAAGTCGCCCGGCGTTGGCGTCCAACGGTTAGGGACTAGCGGTCTGTACCCTAACATTTTTTATAGCCGGCATGAACGCCGACATGAAGATCTTCTCTCAACTAATGAACCTTCGCATCAAACCACTCACTCCCCAGATGATACACCCTGATCAATCTGGCTATGTACAAGGAAGAGTTATCACCACCAACCTTGATACATTAGACCAACTCTACTACTCAGGCCCGTCCTGGACACTAGGACTAATCGACTTCGCCAAAGCCTTCGACTCAGTATCCCATGAGCACATCAGAGAAGTACTCAAAGCCTATGGCTTCGGCCCTAACATGATCAACCGCGTGGCCGCAATTCAAGCTAACGCCAACAGCAAACTCCTCATCAACGGTACTATCTCACAAGGCTTCTCCCTCCAATGTGGAGTCCGACAAGGCTGCCCACTCTCACCATACCTCTTCGTTCTATCCATAGAACCACTCCTCTGCAGACTACGACATACTCTAGAAGGCCTCAATAGATTGCCCAAAACAGTCCCCCCTCACGACAAAAACGACGAATACCACATACCTTCTCACCACTGTCCCCCAGAACTAGTCTTCTCCAAAAAAGACTTGAAATTCCCCACCTCTCCAGCTCAAGAATTCAAACTACTCGCCTACGCAGACGACATCGCGATCCTCTTCAACTCCCCAGAAGACATTGAAAACACAGGACAAATCTTGAAAAAATTCAAACAGGCTTCAGCACTAGCTATTAACCCCACAAAGACAGTCATTCAAGATGCCCCAGGCAGCTCTGTGCTCAGCTCCAACCTCATCAACCCCGTCAATACAGCTGCACTGCAAACATGGGAAGAACCACCCTCACAAGCCACCTCCAGCGCCACCTTCAAATACCTTGGTATATACTTCGGACCAAGACACAAAGTCAGAGAACTTCATCTTCAGAAACTCGAAGACATCAAAGCCTCCATACGAAAATGCCCCTTACACAAACTCGACACCAGAGGCAAGGCATTCCTCCTCAACAAATTTATCGTGCCCAAAATTGTGTACCAATTGGCATACTCTTCTATCACAAAAGCTGAGTTCCAACAGCTCACAGACTACATGTGCCTCAAAATCAATGGCAAACTCTCCTCCAACCCGAACACGTCAACTCGCTTAAAACACTCTATACAAGTACTTACGACACCAACAGGACTTGGCGGCTTTGGCCTTATCGATGTTAGCCTGTTTGGACCAAACACCCGACTCATCCGAGCGGCCAGAAACCTCAACTTCAACACACCGGCAGCCAACGACTTCTACACGCAGTTTTTCAACCAAGGCGCCTACATGCACCTAAACCACCACCCAATTTTCACCTTCTCAACAACACCATCACTATACACCCCAAACCCCACGGTATCTCTCAAGAGAATCAAGAACTCAAACGACAAAGGCACAGCAAAGAAGGCTAAGAGAAACAACGCCTTCTGCGATACAAAACTCTTCCTAGCCAGCCTCCAGGACCAATACCCAACCATCCCTGTTACTGCTCCCCCACCCAAACGACCTCGAGGCAGACCCAAAGGCACAACCCTCAAATCGCTCAAAAGACCAGCTGAGCCAAACTGGACACCCACTCTCGACAAAGAACCGAAGAAAATCAGATTCGGCCCAGACAATCATCATTGGGTTGTTGAAAAAGACCCAATAGCGCCGTGCACTTCCTCGTCCTTCAGAATGGCACTAGAAGAACTCGGCCTATACCTCCACCAAAATGGACAACAACTCGACATTTGGAACAGCAACAGCCTAGACAAGAAACAGACACCTCATCAATTATTACTCTACAACGCCCGGCAACAACTCATGACACACCCAAGGAAGACTGCCTACCCCTCACCAGCAGAAGTCAAATACTACCAGCACTTCTTAGCAGTGGATGTCAAGACACCAAAAGGAAATATGGAAAGAACTGTCATCAACCCTTCAATGGTCAGGAAAAATTGGAAGAACAACTACGATCTCATACTGAATGACTCCTGGAAACAACTTCTCACCACTGAGGCAGATGGAGACGAAAACAAAGCCACAAAAGAATGGAAACAATCATTCCAGAACCTCTCCTCTATCTACCACACAAAACCACAGATAGGAGACTTCCTGCAACATCTAATGATCGGCAAACTGACACCGGTCGTGGAAAACTGGAACAACGCTACACACTTCAAAAACACCACAGCAGGGTGTGGCATCTGTGGTCACCATGAGCCCCATGACACCCATCCCCGCCAACACCTACTCACACACATCTTTTGCAACTGCCCAGTAGTAAATCAAGCTCAACAAGACCTTGAACTTTCGCCAATCCTCAGTCTCACAGACCTCATCTACCCCTCCAAACGCGTCAAAGAACCAGACAAAATACTACAGGCCTTCGCCATCTGGCAGTTTGAAAGGTTCCTGCGGAAAGATGGTGGAAATGGCCGCAATGAAAACCATTTCAACCTCTTCAAGCGTTATCTGAGCTACATACGTGGGGCAAGAAGGAGAATTACTCCTCTTGCTCACTTTACGTAAGTAAGCCAGCGCTTGACACACCCTCCAACTATATCGGTACTCGAGCCCCTTTATCCTCTAGGCAAGATAACGTCATTGGCGTGGATCTTGAGCGCTATGATAAAGGACAAGCATACACCCTGCTAAACAACTGACCTGATAACTGAAGCCTTAGCCAGTAGACAGGCAGCAAGCAGAGTTGAGACATTGCAGTTCTCAGAAAGAACCAGCCCCCCCTTATAGACCGATATGCCGGATACAGCTAGCGTTTCTTTGAAGAGAACCAAGGCCAAGTCGGTTAGGAAAACAACACACTCTCACTCGAGCAGGCCGAGTTGACAGTTTCACATTCATGCATTGCTACCCCCAGAGCAGCATTAGAGGTTCAAGCACCTCTCAGGACCGAATTGATATTACCTACGGGTATGGATCAAGTGAGGGATGAGAGACAAGCCCACGCTGGTGTCTTTCGAGACATTTAAAGTTATGAACCCATATGGCAACGTCGCTGTCAAAAAGCGACAAACCACTAGTACACGGGGACCACCAGGGGTTCCGAGGGTACTAGATGGCATTTCCACTCGTTTCCGATGACGTTCGGGCGAAAAACGGGACAAACCTCACATATTCACAGTAATAAATGATAAGTAGCATAAAAACGGCCTGGCTAGCTCAATCGGTAGAGCGTGAGACTCTTATTTCTAAGTAATCTCAAGGCTGTGGGTTCAAGCCCCACGTCGGGCTAATTTCCACTTTCCGATATAGTGTAGGGGCTATCACATCACGCTCTCATCTCGAGAACCGTGGAGACCGGGGTTCGATTCCCCGTATCGGAGTATTTTTTGCCTCATAGGGCTTTGGCTTCTTTTTATTTGGACCTCCTATCATCGCACCCTTCATTGTCTGTCTCCAAGAGTCTCTTGACCTCTCCTAACGTCTCTTGACCTCTCCTAACGTCTTTGACCTCTCCTAACGGCTACACTTCTTCTGATACTAATATTACAATATATAACTTATTTGTTGAGCATAGCTTGGGCTTACTGTCTAGCTCTTTTACCACTGTGATCGTGGTCGTCTCCACCTCCTCCTCGCTTTCTATCCTCTTCATGTGGACGTCGATTTCGTTCTTTCCACAGCTCCTTGATCTTGGGAGCTGCGTCTAACAGGTCCTTCTCAGAAACAGGGTCGTCAATGGAGTCAATGACCTTCTCGACGGTTGTGATGTAGTTGGCGTTTGTCTTGTCATCTCGGAAACGCAGATATCTCCATCGTTTCTTGTCATCCTTGATGCATTCGACAACTCGCTCTTCGAGAGGCTCCTCCAGAGCCTTGAGATCCTCCCACTCCTTGTCAGTGAGATACAGCTCACCATAAGGTCTGCTTCCATCTCTACCCATCCATACAAGCAGTGTGATTTCAGGTTTTGAATCGTAGTCTGTCCAGGTCTCTCCGTTTGTATCCTCGAAGATGGGGAACTTCATGCTCATGAGGAAATCCACCGAGTTTTCGTCTTGTTTCTTCCACTTGAGAATTCGCTCATCGGTTCCGGAAACGTAAGGATGATCTCTACAGGTGAAAATGAGGCCATCAGTGATATGTGGAAGATGGGGGAAACTAGCAAAGACGTTTGCGACATTGTAGGCAAACTGCATATCCTTGACACGCACGCTGAAAGGGAAATCACGGGCAACTTCGGGGTTCTTGTGTAGATACTCCTTGAGAGGATGTGAAATGGCAGCATTGAGGTATCCCAGTCTCTTGTCTAGAGGTCTTCCAGTAAGCAAAATTTTGTTACAGGCAAGACAGTCGAACATGAGGAAATTCAGACCAGGAGGGTCTGACTTTGTGAGGACCAGTTCTCCATCTACAATGGTGTCTTGCAGTGGCTTTCCGTCATTCGAAGGGAAGTGGACCATGGGAATGAAGAAGAAGTCATTGTTTCTGGTAATGAGATAAGTGACCTGCTGGGGACCGGTCTCGGGGCTGTTTTCCCAGGTGACGTACATGAGACATCGCAGACCGTCACTCTTTTCACACACGTAATAATCTCGCTTGAAGAGCTCTTCTTCAATGTGTTTTCTCGCAAAAGAGACCGGCTGGGCTCCTGGAAAGTTGAGCTTGGGTTTTTGCAGAAGCCGCGCCACGTCCACCTTGAGCTGGTGGACGACATCCGGGGGCGCCTGTTCGCCTGGAATTTCGGGGACGATTCCAGACATGTTGGTGGTGGTGAAGTTTGAAATTTGAGATGCCGAACTTAATGCTAAAGATGCAGAGATGGATGGTGGAACTCTAACTGAGTGGAGGTTATTATGTAACTACAAGCTAACAATGTGAGCTAACTGGTACTTGATGAAGATGTATGATCCCCAAGTAATCGGGTACAGTTACTGGAGGAAGCAACATGGAGCTTTTAAAAATGTTCACAAGTTTAGCACCCCTTCGGACAAAGGTGTTACTGAGCTTTATCTAAATTGAGATTTCGTATTTTAGCTGCTTGATCTCAGTTCCAGCTTCTTAGCTTGTTAGATTATTCAATGTCCTGCTCCACCATCTCCATACATCTAGATGTTTGGTGTGGCCAAATAAGGTTAGCTTAGTCAGCCAGGTGGAACGAAGATAGTGGCGGAGAAAAGAGGTGATTGGGAAATTCCAAAACATAATCCTCTCCATTGACGTTTTATAGCTCGAATAAGCCTATCATTGCATTCAAGTGGGCTCTATTACCCTCATTTTCTCATCACCTCTCGTCTCGATCAAACTCTAAGAAAGGTTTCTGCAAAGCACTACGCCAAACGACACCCACCAAGGCAACATCACCATCCCCCCATCTGACACCAAAGATGGATGACGACGACGACTTTCTCTACGGCACCGAGGAGCCTGCTGTCAAGCGGGCCCGGGTCGAGCCCGAGGGAGCCGAGGATGATGAGGAGCCACATTCCCAGACCACCAAGCAGCAAGAGCCGGAGGACGAATCCGAGTCTGAGTACGAATCCGACGACTCCGACATTGATATTGTGATTGACACCGGCGCACCGAGCAAGCTGGCCTCTGCGGCCTCTGCGGCAGCCAAAAAGGAGGTTCCTGCAGCTTCTTCCGCAGCCCCTGAGGCCTCTGATACCCCCAAAGAAGAGAGCGCGTCCGAAGAGCGGCCCCAACCGGCGGCCAAGATGCCTGGAATCGACATTGACAAGGTCGGCATGCTGGACGGCAAGCCTATCACGGAGCACAACCTAGAGGAGTTTGAAGACAAGCCATGGCGAATGCCTGGAGCCGACATCACGGACTACTTCAACTACGGGTTTGACGAGTTCACCTGGATGGCGTACTGCGACAAGCAGAACCAGATCCGTGGCGAATACAACCCCCAGAACATGATGGCCATGATGGGCATGTCCATGATGGGTATGCCTGGTATGCCTGGAGGAGGCCAGATGCCCATGCCTGGAGGAGAAGGTATGCCTGACATGTTCAAAATGATGCAAGGCATGAACCCCAACGGTCCTAAATAGAAAGGGCGGTGCAAATTATACGGTACAAAAGATGAGGTACGGAGGAAGGCAAAACGGTATTATGAGGAGGATAATTAACGCTCAAAGAAGAGCTAGGGACACAGGGTGACCCAAAAACGGGCGAGACCCTGAGGGCCCAGTCGGGCATGGCTGGTTATTTAAGAATATCCATTTGAAAAGAAAGGAGTGTGAGCGTAGAAACAAAGGCTTGTTCGATCGCAATGATGCCTTGGAAGTGGTTCATTGTTTATTGAATATACATCAGAGTGTTGGGGTTGCCTTATTGGAGCTTCCTTGATCTTACTGATTGTGTTTGTGTATCTTGTATTGTCTTATTATGTTTGTTATATAGTAAGAATCAGTGTTGTCATGCCATAGACCCGTAGTTTATGCCATAAAGTACCCGTAGTTTATGCCATAAAGTACCCGTAGTTTATGCCATAAAGTACCCGTAGTTTATGCCATAAAGT